>OW240920.1:106290768-106356577 GCA_933207985.1 Pelobates cultripes | reverse complement strand
CAAGGAAGTGATGTCAGGAGGAGTTAGCGAATCCAATGAACCTCTGTATGGACTTCAAACCAATGGGTAAGGGCCATTCAAGAATATAAGATAGTTTTTTAGGGTCCATTTGAAATCCATCAGTAGAAATTATGTACCCTAAAAACTGAATAGAAGTCTGATCGAACAGACATTTCTCAAGTTTGCAATATAAGCCATTAGCAAGAAGGATCTGTAAAATGTTTCGAACTTGTTGGTGATGTATCTGAATATTAGGAGAATGAATACGAATGTCATCAAGATACACAATAGCGCAAGTGTGCAAATAATTCCGTAAGACATCATTGATAAATTCTTGGAAGACTGCAGGGGCATTACATAGACCAAAGGGCATTACCGTGTACTCATAATGACCGCTTCGAGTATTAAATGCCGTCTCCCTCTTTAATGCGAACTAGATTGTAGGCTCCTCTAAGGTCTAATTTAGTAAAGATTTTAGAACCACGAAGCCTGTCAAAGAGCTCTGTTATCAGTGATATAGGATACGCATGTTTTAGAGTAATTTTATTCAGACCCCTATAATCTATACAGGGACGCAAATCCCCCTCCTTTTTGGCAACAAAAAAGAAACCAGCCCCTGCAGGGGAAGAGGAACGTCTGATTCTTGTACATATTCCTCCATAACCTTATTTTCATTTTGAGAAAGAGGGTAAACCCTCCCCTTGGGGGGCATGGTACCAGGGAGGAGTTTGATAGCACAATCATAAGGCCTATGTGGAGGAAGACTGTCTGCCTGCATTTTATCAAAGACCTTTGCCAGGTCTTGGTATTGAGGCGGTACGTTAGTGGAAAGTGGAAGAGCTGATGGAACATTAAGAGAACAAAGGGGTTTAACCTGACTTAAACATGAACGGTTACAGGAAGTACTCCAAGACAGAATTTGACTTTCTCTCCAGTCAATAACAGGGTTATGTTTTTGTAACAATGGAAAACCAAGAACCAAAGGGCAAAAAGGGGAAGAAATGACCTGGAAAGACAACTTCTCTTTATGGGTAGCACCTATTGATAAAATAACAGTCTTAGTTTGATGCGTAACATAGGGGACTGTTAATGGTCTACCATCTATGGTCTCAAAGGCCAAGGGTGTTTCTTTCTCCTCCAAAGGAAGAGAAAGAGCTGTAGCAAAGGTCTGGTCAATAAAGTTGTCTGCAGATCCAGAGTCAATGGGCCATAGTGAGATGACTAACACTCTCCCAGAATAAGGTTACAGACATAACACATCTGTATGAATTAGTTTTAGGGGACAGAGACATTACACCCAAGGCTGGTCCCCTGAACAAGCTTACGTGGTAGAGTTTTCCGGGCGTGATGGGCAATTGTTACGCAAATGCCCCTTACGACCGCAGTATAGGCACAACCCTTCCCTTCTTCTGTAAGACTTCTCAGCCTCAGAGAGTCTTGTGTTACCTAGTTGCATGGGTTCAGAATCAGGGGCTGGCAAAGCGGGTAATCCGGTTATCATTGAACGAGGAGTGATTCTTCCTAAAGCCCTCCTTTGTCTATCTAAATGAAGATGCTTCTGTCTAACCCTGTTATCAATGCTGACATATACTGTATAAGGTCTTCTAGGAGTTCTGGTAAATCCCTGGCTGCCACTTCTTCCTGTAAGGACTCATTAAGGCCCTCAAAAAACACAGCTGTTAGAGCACTGTTATTCCAAGTCAATTCAGAGGCCAAGGTGCGAAATTCGATAGCATAATCGGCCACTGTTATGGATCCTTGTTTGATTTTTAACAATGCTCTGGCTGCGAGCCTCTTTCTGCCTGAGGGATTGAACACATTAAGGAAAGTTCTGAGGAACAATTCAAAATTAAAAACAATCACGTCATTATTCTCCCACAAGGGATTTATCCAAGCCAGGGCTCTACCTTCTAATAGGTTCAAAATGAACGCAATCGTGGACCTATCAGTAGGGAATGAATCAGGGGCTACTTCAAAATGTACTTCCACCTGGTTCAAAAATCCCCTGCATAATGATGTATCCCCAGAATAACGAGGAGGGGGAGTTAGACAAATAGATGGAGTAGAATGAGTTGCAGATGGTAGAGCGACAGCACCTTGAGAACTACTGTCCTCTACCTCTGGTTGAAGACACGCAGTTCTGGTGAGGATAGTTTGCAAGGCTTGGGCAAACTGATCCATTCTATGATCTAACCCCTCTATTCTATTTTCATTTGCAGCCATTTGTTGTCCCAGGTTTGCAGGGTCCATGTCCCTGTCGTAATGTCAAGGTTAATACTTCCCAACACGAAAACCAGAGAACAATAAAGGCGAACACAGATAGACGTATAACCGGACCTTAAAGTGGCCGGACTTAACGTAGGAACGAGAGCTAGGAATAGTCAAACACGCCAAGGTCGTGGAATACAGAGATACGGGAAAGCGAAATAGACAGAGCCAAGGTCAGGGAGCCAGAAATGAGAATAACCAATAAACAAGCCGAAGTCAGGAACCAGAGAAAAGACAACCACTCAGAACGCACTCTCGGGCTAAAATAAACCACGACAGGGCAATATAGGGCAACTTCTTGCAGCACAACTGACACTTAGATGCGTCTATTGATTAGTGCCTTTAATAAGCGACAGTAGCGTGGTTTTGATTTAGTCTTGACACAGTGCTTTTTAGCATGAATGTGAGAGCTTCTGCATAAACTGATAAACTGTGGAAGCTGCAGAAAAGGATGCACTTTCAATTTAATAAGGTCACTATACGGTTAAGTCTAAAAAAATTATGATTAAAAATTATATATATATAGTGTCCTTTCATGGACAAAGCAACACGGTCGTCTAGGGTAACAGGTATAGGACAACAGTCTCTTATGCAAAAAGGTGTGGTTTATTTACATTTTGCACAAAATCCAAGCAGCAATCAGTTTGTTCATAAATGCACCAAAACAGAAAAGAAAATCTACAAACAAAATCCTAGATCAAATTTGAGCACTTACTAAACATAAAAATAATGTCCCTTACTAAACCAGGGTAATAATCTAACAAACCACACATATAAACCTAGGTTTCACTAGGGATGTGCATGGGCAAAACATTTGGTTCAGTTCGGCACTTCTGAAATTCGGGACTTCGGCAATTCAGGCTTTCCAAAATTCGGCAACTTGGCTATTCAGCTCGGTACTTCCGAAATTCGGGACTTCGGTTTGGTTCAGCACTTCCAAAATGCAGGATTTCAGCAATTCAGGAATATGGCAACTCTGAACTTTGTCAATTTCCTAACACTAACACTACCCCTAACGTTAACCCTACACCTACCCCTAACCCCAACCCTACCTATGAGGGTTAGGGGTAGGGATAGGGGTTTTGGGCTAGGTTAGGGGTAGGGTTAGATTCCTTTCATCATTCCGTTAATTTTCCCTCCCTCTACTGTTTTGCCACTTTTCAGAAATTCGGCACTTTGGCAATTCAGTTTGTTTTGGCACTTCCGAAAATTAGGAACTGCGCTCAAAAATTGAATGATGGAAAAAAATCCACATATTCAGAGGTATAAAAAATATTAGCAGGAACCTTCTTCAACTGAAATTTGCCTTGCAAACTAGACGTTTGTTTGCAATGGGGCATAAAAAAAATATTTGCATGTGTAGAATCACCAATGAAATCAGCTATGCTTACTTGAAATAAGAAGTATCTTTGCTGTAATGAATCTTAGGTTCAGGTGGGGTGTCAGTTAGCTCCAGTTAACTATTGAGAAAGTCTTGTTTGAGACACAACATGTCTATTTATAATTGAAAAAAGTAGAAATCTAGGCACTCCAAATTGTTCCAACCAATAGGCAATTTTGATTGGACCCAAGAACCACACAACGTTTCGACCCCTTAGGGCCTTTTGTCAAGTTTGAAAAAGGCCCTAAGGGGTTGAAACGTTGTGTGGTTCTTGGGTCCAATAAAAATTGCCTATTGGTTGGAACAATTTGGAGTACGTGGATTTCTACTTTCTACAATTATACTTTATACATGGTCTCTTTGGTACTGGGACTGATCCAGCAGCACCCTGAGATTCCGTAGCGAAGGGATGAGGGCAGTTCCACCACCTACCTAACAACATGTCTATTTGTCTGGAATGGAAACAAGCATAATCAGAAGGGTAGACGTTCAGAGAAAACAGAAGGAGATTGAGCACGGACAAACACAAACCGCATTAGTGGAAGTTTGCCTGGATTTATTATTTTAATGTAAGCATGACCTGTATTGCCTAATAAAAATCTTATAATGATTTTACAGAGTCTTTGAGTGTGACACTACACCTAAACCCAGGGATGTATTTACCACATCCATTTTTTTTTAACACACTACTCTTAGGTTTTCCATCTGACTGGTATTTTAGGGCACAGCCTGTATTTAAGGCTGCCGGGCCGTGATGGTATTGCAGTAATACCGGCAAGACAAATGCAAACATTTTTCTCAGTATAAACGGAGATTACTCTGCAATACCAGCACCGGCCAGTAGGGGTCACTGTGTATGGAGAGAGGCAGGGATAGGAAGTTACAGCATATCCCTCCCTGCCTCTCTCTACTCACTGATCCGCGGGGGAGCAGCAACACAGTACAGAGAGTTCAGACAGCAGCTCCCAGCCTGCAGAGACAGACTACAGCCCAGGGAAGTGAGGGATGAGGGGAAAGGCAGCAGGGAGACATGGGGACACTGAGACACTAGAGGACACATGGTGACACTGAGACACTAGGGGACACTGGGAGACGTGGGGACACAGACACATGGGGATGCTGTGAGACATAGGTAGACACATTGGGACACGGAGACACTAGGGACACAGTGTCTCCATGTCTCCCAGTGTCCCCATGCCTCCTAGCCAGTGTCTTTAGTGTCTCAGTGTCCCCATGGCTCCCAGAGACCCCATGCCTCCCAGCCAGTGTCCCTAGTGTCTCAGTGTCCCCATGAATCTCTGTGTCCCCATGTCTCCCATTGTCCCCATATGTCTGTGTCCCCATGTCTCCCAGTGTCCCTGTGTCTCCCAGACAGTATCTGTGTCCCCATGTCTCCCAGTGTCCCTATGTCTCCCAGCCAGTGTCCCTAGTGTCTCAGTGTCCCCATGTCTCCCAGTGTCTGTGTCCCCATGTCTCTGTGTCCCTAGTGTCTGTGACCCCATTTCTCCCAGTGTACCCAAATGTCTGTGTCCCCATGTCTCCCAGTGTCTCCATGTCTCAGTGTCCCCATGTCTGTATCCACAAGTGCCCTCATGTCTCCCAGTGTCCCCAAGTGTCTCAGTGCCCCTATGTCTCCCAGTGTCCCTAAGTGTCTCAGTGTTCCTGTGTCTCAGTGTCCATGTGTCTCTGTGTCCCCATGTCTCTCAGTGTCCCCTAGTATCCTAGTGATATGGGACACACTGAGACATGGGGACACTGGGAGAAATGGGCACACAGACACTGGGAGACTAGGGGACTGGGCGACATGGAGACACTGACACTGTGATGCATAGGGACACTGATGCCAGGCTGGCCTTCCAATTCTTTGGACAGACATACCCCCTTTTTGGGCATGTTCGCCCCTTTTGGCAGTTCTGGTCATGTGATTCGCATCAGTGGCCGACTCTTTTACCCCGCCCATTGGCTTCCTGCTTCACTGGACACTGCTGTTGGTATGGATTTACTTGAAAGATGAAAAGATAAATTAGATCAGGGGTAGTCAACTTGGTCACAACCGCCCACTAGAGGGCGGCTTGGGATTTCAGATGGGCGGAGGTGGTTCTGCGGAAAAAGCCCAGTGGGCCTTGATGGCTGTGGGTCAAGGCTGGCATGTGAGATCCTTTCATCTCCTGTGCCAGCCCATGCAGAGCCAGCCTTGCTGAAAGCCCTTTCAGGCTGGTGAGGAGATCAGAGATCTCCCTCAGAGTGCCACTGGCACTTAGTTCAAACAGAGAGAGGCTCTGCGTTCCTCCTGCGAGCAGGCTGATCGGAGCATTGCTGCGCGTTACCATGGCAATGCTCCAGTACAGTGCTGTGCTTGCAGGAGGACAGGAGAGTCAGCCTGCAGCTGCAGGAGCTTCAGGCTAAAGTGAACATGCCACCACTGGACCACCAGTGGTGCAGCACTATGCCTCCCCTTCCTGGTAAAAAGTAAGAAGAAGGGAGGGGGAGACATTAAGATAGATTTTCACATCTCACCCACCTACACACAGCATAGACCCTATGCACCTGTCACACAAAAACACACACACACTACACCGCCCCCTCATACACAGACTGCCTCTCTCACAAACACACTGCCCCCTCATACACACTCTGCCCCCCCACACACACACTGCAACCCTCACACACCCACTGCCCCCTCTCACACACACACTGCACCCTTCACACAGACAATTCACCATTCACATTCACATACACACTGCACCTCTCACACACACACACACACACACTGCACCATTCACACACATACAGCACTCCTAACACACACACAGCCCCCTACACGCACACGCACACATACACACACACACACACACATATACAAAACCCTCCTTTCGAAAAAAAATTAAATTGCACTTTCGCTATAAAATAAGTTACTGCAACATTGGTGGGCAGTAAAGAAATTTTACCATCAACAAAGATACAAAAGTAGGGGGTAGGCATTAAAAGGTTGACTACCCCTGAATTAGATAAAGAGATTAGCATAGAGTATGTGTTTTCTTATGGCTGCATCCTTTGAGTTTCCCTCCAACACCAACTCCATCAGATACATGACGCTTGAGAGGTATGACTGTTTTAGTGTTTTTGGTCGATAAGATTCTGTAATTAGGCCCCATCATAATTGTCAGCACCAGGCCCACTGGGCTCTTAATCCGGCCCTGCCTACACTTGTGTTATTTTTTAAAGCCCACTGCAAACAAACTGCTAGTTTGTGATGCCAGTTTTAGGTGAATGAGTTCCAGCTAATATATGAGGCAGCACTTTTTTCCCCAACATTATTTTTGAGCGCAGTTCATCACATACTTGTTACTACTTTCTATTTAATTTGCTGTCTGTTATTTTGTTAGACTAGATTTTATATGCAAACTTAAGAAGGATTTATTGTGAAAGTTAAGCACTAATTCTGCACTTAATATATGTAAAAATATGCAAACTATTGTGATTATTTTTTATCATTGTGTGTAAAGCTTATTGTTATATAGAACTCTTGAATATTATATAGTGCACCAGTGAGTAGGTTTGCAACTGACGAATATTTTGAAGTGCATTAGAAAATGAGGTTGTGCCACACATGACTACTTAAAATTGTAGATTATATTAGCTTTAGTGTAACTATATTAATTTTATTAATGACAGGAGGCAAATATTTGCTTAAGTCTCTCTTTACTAGAACTCCACAACAGCACATTAACATAGAAAGGAAACAATCAATCAGAAAAAAGTAAGGAGCCATAAAAGTCCCCTCCCAACCAACTACTTCCTCTTTCAATCAACAAAAACAAAGAACAGAAACAAACGTATCCATATAGCAGTAGTAGTGGAATTCAAACAAAGCCAACCGATGACCTTCATCCAGAAAAAGAACCTGAACTTGGATCGTTAGATGAACCATTGAACCTTATCCAGAAGAAGGCCTTGAGCGTGGATCCGTAGACGAACCAATAAACTGAAACGAGATAAACAGAGTCGAAAACTTCATTTAGTGAATCAAATGTACTGTGAAAACATGAAGCCCCCAATAATCAACTACAGACAGTACAATATGCATAAAAATCTCACCCCAACTTCCCTCACAGAGGGAAAACATGTGACATACCTAATCATAAATCTGAAGAACAAACTATCAACCAGAGGCGGTCAAATAAAAAGATTAAAAAAAGGTAACAAGGGTAGGGTGAAACTGGGAGGGAAATATTTGCCTCCTGTCATTAATAAAATTAAGATTATAGATGCACTAAAGCTAGTATAATCTACAATTTTATAACATGACATGAGGCTTCATATTTGCTGTTTTAACATTCAGACAGCGAGGCAAAAGAAGCATGATCTGCTGGTCTGAAATAAAATTGATGGAAGGTGTCTTCCCGGGACCAGTCAGCCGAACGTAGAATGTCCTGGAGAGAGGCGCCCTCGAGGAAGGTGCTAGAGGCCGCCACGCCTCTAACTGAATGCTGAAGATTGAATTCACACCCGCCAAGGACAACAACCATTTAAAACAGCGTGCCAGGGTAGGAGAGGAGACTGGCTTGTGAGGTCTAACATAAGTAATCAATAACATTAGAAATCAATAATTGACCGGAACTGGAAGGGCAAAGTGGAGAATTAAGCGACATAACGAGACAGAGCCGTCACCACACAGAGTTTAGGTGAATCAGGTAGAAGATAGCCATCGAGTCCGACTAGTACGTCTAGACACAGCGAAGGTGACCCCCTCCGGGGAGAAGGAAAAAGCGTTGACATCGAAAGCCCGGAGGTCGGAGACCCGTCGGAAAGAAATTAAGCATAATTAAGCGAATCTAGCTGAAAGCTGACGGAGGGAAAGGTCCTGATTATTAGGCCAGTCCTGGAGAAACGATAATACTGTGCATATGTCCTAGAGGAAGGAATACTTAGGCATTGGAGGTCGCGATAGTCTCATTCCCCAGAGAATTCTGCAAACCAACAGGTTCTGACCAATGGGGAAACCTCGGAGCAGTGCGTGAGCTGCCAAAATCACCGACCTT
Organism: Pelobates cultripes; assembly: GCA_933207985.1. Lineage (NCBI taxonomy): Eukaryota > Metazoa > Chordata > Amphibia > Anura > Pelobatidae > Pelobates > Pelobates cultripes. The sequence continues at coordinate 106,347,886 of OW240920.1, read as the reverse complement.
GCCATGTTAACTGAACAATACGAGCGCCCCAGGTCAAACAGGTGCAAGAGGAAGTTCAGAACACTGGTTACAGGGGATGTAAAGGGATCGGTATCCCATTCCAGGCACCAACAACACCAATACTTCCATGCTGACAATTAGCATCTCCTAGTTCCAGGAGCAAAGGAGTCCCAGAGGAGGTTTTTAGCAGACTGTGATAATGCCTCGACATTCCAGATTCCCCTGAAAGAGCCAGGCCACTAAGCGGAGGTGGCCGTCTACCACAAGGGGGTGAGGATTGCCTCGGGAGTCCGAGAGGAGCGTCCATGGGGATGGTAGAAGGAGTGGATCCTGGTACGATATATCCAGAAGTTCCAGAAACCAGGTCTGACTCTGCCATAGAGGAGTCAGCAATACCAAAGATACATGTTGACATTGTACCTGTACAATGTACAATACCTACTACAGGTACAATGTCAACATGTATCTTTGGTATTGCTGACTCCTCTATGGCAGAGTCAGACCCTGGAGATCAAACGGAGGAAATGCATAAGCTCCCCGGGACGGCCATACCTGAAGAAAAGCATCCACCGCCACACAAGCCGGGTCCGGAAGCCAACTGAAGTAGGTTGGGACCTGATAGTTCATCCTGAAGGCGAAGAGGTCCACTGTGAACGGGCTCCTCCGGTCCGCAATCTCAAGGAAAATGGAATGAAGGAGCCTCCAGTCGCTGGTGTCCCTCCAATTTCTGGAGAACAGGTTCGCCGTCAGGTTCGACACTCCCGGAAGATATTCCGCCTGGAGAGTGATGTTGCGTTGGAAGCAGAAACTGTAGATTTCCTTTGTCACCTCCGAAAGTATCCAGGAGCGGGCTCATGATGTACTGTACCGCCGAGATGTTGTCCATCCTGAGAAGAATGCAGCAATCAAAAAGGTGGCTCGCCAGGCTCTGGATTGCAAATGAGTCTGCAATCAGTTCCAGCAGTTTATGTGGAACTCCTACTCCATCTCTGACCATGGACCCATCTGGAGCTGGTTGTGCAGGTGGCCCCCAACCCTAAATACTTGCGTCCGACTCCAGTACGAAATTCGGGGTTGGTCCGAAAATCACCTTGCCATTCCAAGCCGACATGTGGAGTAGTCACCAGTGCAGTTCAGTCTTAAAATCCAGAGTGAGGGGAATCACTTGGTCGTAAGAGGGTGTCCTGTGGAGGAAATGGGCCTTCAGGCGTTGCATGGACCTGTAGTGAAAGGGGCCTGGGTAGATCGTCTGGAACGATGCGGAGAGGAGGACCAGCATTCTTGCCAACATCCTCAGTGGGATCCAGTCCTGACATAGAATCCTCTGTATTTCCTTCCAAATGGTCGAGATCTTGGACTGAGGGAGGTGTAGGAGGCACTCCCTCACGTCTATTTCGAAGCCCAAGAACTTGATTACCTGCGATGGAGAGAGGGCTGACTTTTCCCGGTTGATCACGAAACCCAGGGACTCGAAAAAGATCAGCGGATCGTCCAGGTAGATGATAGTTACATAGTTACATAGCTGAAAAGAGACTTGCGTCCATCAAGTTCAGCCTTCCTCACATTTGTTTTTTGCTGTTGATCCAAAAGAAGGCAAAAAAACCCAGTTTGAAGCACAATTTTGAGGAAGGCTGAACTTGATGGACGCAAGTCTCTTTTCAGCTATGTAACTATGTAACTATGTAAAATAAATAAAGAGAAAGAAGCAGAAAGGAAAAAAGGAAAAAAAGGAAAAACCAGAGATCAAATAAGGCCAGCTAAGTCTATTTCTTGATTTAAACCATATTTCAAAGTCTTTAAATTAAAGATCCACTGGGCCTCTTTGGTATTTAGCGAAGTCTCAATATTTCCTCCTCTCCAGGGTTTCTCTATTTTATCTATCCCAATTGCTAGAAATGTATTGTCCGCAAATTCAATGGAATAAGTACAATGTTTAGATACATTATGGTCTAATTTTTTGTTCCTTATATTTTTAAAATGTTCTAGTAATCTGACATGGAGTTTTCGGATAGTCCGACCAATGTATTGTGCTCAACAACCACATTGCAATAAAAAAATTACATGGGTGGTGGAGCACTGAATACATTTTTTGATATGGTAAATTCATTGTGTATATGTGCCAGTGAATGTATTAGTATTCTTTTTTTGAAAAGTACACGTAGAACACTTTCCACATCGAAAGAAACCTTGTAATACTTTATTAGAAAAAAAATGTGTGTAGGTTGTGCCAAAATAGTTTTAGCTGTAGGAAGTATACTTGGAAACAATTTATTCTTTAAATTATCCGCCTTCTTATAAATGATAATTGGTTTGTTAGGTAAAATATTATTCAAAAATGTATCCTTTTTTAATATATGCCAGTGACAATTAATTATATTTTAAATCTCCCTAGTTTGGGAGTGATATTTGGTTACGAAAGCAAAATCAAACTTATTTCTATTTTTATTTTTATTTTTTGAAACATTGGCACTTTTAGTAAGTAATTTATCCCGATCTGTGTTAATCAAGATGGATTCTGCTTCTTCAACCATTTTTGAATCTATTCTGAAAGTATCTATATCTGAACAATTATGTCGCAAGCGTGTTAATTGTCCTTTCGGGACATTTTTTAACCACATAGGGTGATGGGAACTTTAATAATCTAGAACGGTATTACAGTCAGTGTTCTTGAAAAAAGTTTTAGTTTTCAAGACATTATTTTCTATATAGATCGTTAGATCTAAAAGATCTATGTGTGTAGTATGACAAGTAGAAGTGAAACTTAAATTATACTCATTATGATTAATATATGAAATAAAATTGTCTAAGCTAGTTTGGTCCCCCTCACAAATTATAAGGACATCGTCTGTAGCGTCGCGACAGAATGAGATTCCCCCCCAGCATCTGACCCAAAGTCACCCAATGGGAGACATATAGATTGGCGAAGCTGGGGGCGAATTTCGTCCCCATGGCAACACCACACAGTTGTAAAAAATATTGATGATGTTAAGACAAAATATATACAATCAGTCAAAAAAAATCAATCTGTCTGGCAGTAATAGAAGAATGTTGATTCAACCATTCCCTAATTGCCCATAACCCTTTTGATGAGGAATACTGGTATAGAGTGAAACTACATCTACTGAAGCTAAAATGTAATTAGGTTTCCATTCCATTGATTGTAAATCATTTAAAAGATATTTAGTATCCTTGATATACGAGGGTATCTTAGATACATATGGTTGTAAAAAGAAATGCACATAAGCAGATAGATTACAGGAAAGAGAATCTATACCGCTTATGATGGGGCAGCCTGGAGGGTGCGACATAGATTTATGGATCTTAGGTAAAAAATAAAAACATGCAGTTTTACAGTGTGGGTTGTACAAAAAATTATATTCATCTTTTGTGATTATATTATTCTCTAGTCCAGAGGAGGAGTTTACCTAGTTCTTTAAGAAAATGATCTTTTGGGTCTCTATCTAACCGTTTGTAGGTATTATTATCGCTTAGAATTCTGTAAGCTTCCTCCATATAATATGTCTTGGACAAAACCACTGTGCCCCCTCCCTTGTCTGCTTCCTTAATAATTAATTCATGATTGTTTTGTGATAACTGTAATGATTTTTTCTCTGCTCTAGTGAAATTACATGGTAGATATTTATCTTTGTTATCAATTTTTGTTATAAGTTTGTCAAAATTTTCTTGTACAGACTCATTAAAAACCTCCAAATATTTATTGCGGTCTGACCATGGGTAAAAGTTGGATTTCAATTTTAAATCAGAGTGTTGTACAGAAATACCAGAATTGATAGAGGTATCTATAATCTGGCCTGAATGAGGGCTATTTCTAACAAAATTTCTTTTAAAAATATTTTCATTTTTAATTCTTTCAAAAACTCTTTTCCTTGTCAATTTTTTAAGAAAGGTTTGATTGTCCAAAAATAATTGAAAAGCATTAAGTTTACATAGAAACATAGAAACATAGAGTGTGACAGCAGATAAGAACCATTCGGCCCATCTAGTCTGCCCAATTTTCTAAAAACTTTCATTAGTCCCTAGCCTTATCTTATAGTTAGGATAGCCTTATGCCTATCCCATGCATGCTTAAACTCCTTTACTGTGTTAACCTCTACCACTTCAGCTGGAAGGCTATTCCATGCATCCACTACCCTCTCAGTAAAGTAATACTTCCTGATATTATTTTTAAACCTTTGTCCCTCTAATTTAAGACTATGTCCTCTTGTTGTGGTAGTTTTTCTTCTTTTAAATATAGTCTCCTCCTTTACTGTGTTGATTCCCTTTATATATTTAAATGTTTCTATCATATCCCCCCTGTCTCGTCTTTCCTCCAAGCTATACATGTTAAGATCCTTTAACCTTTCCTGGTAAGTTTTATCCCGCAATCCATGAACCAGTTTAGTAGCCCTTCTCTGAACCCTCTCTAAGGTATCAATATCCTTCTGAAGATACGGTCTCCAGTACTGTGTACAATACTCCAAGTGAGGTCTCACCAGTGTTCTGTACAATGGCATGAGCACTTCCCTCTTTCTACTGCTAATACCTCTCCCTATACAACCAAGCATTCTGCTAGCATTTCCTGCTGCTCTATTACATTGTCTGCCTACCTTTAAGTCATCAGAAATAATCACCCCTAAATCCCTTTCCTCATATGTTGAGGTTAGGACTCTATCAAATATTCTGTACTCTGCCCTTGGGTTTTTACGTCCAAGATGCATTATCTTGCACTTATCCACATTAAATGTCAGTTGCCACAATTCTGACCATTTTTCTAGTTTACCTAAATCATTTGTCATTTGGCTTATCCCTCCTGGAACATCAACCCTGTTACATATCTTAGTATCATCAGCAAAAAGACATACCTTACCATCAAGACCTTCTGCAATATCACTAATAAAAATATTAAAGAGAATGGGTCCAAGTACAGATCCCTGAGGTACCCCACTGGTGACAAGTCCAAGCTTGAATATATTCCATTAACTACAACCCTCTGTTGCCTGTCACTCAGCCACTGTCTTACCCATTCAACAATATTGGAATCCAAACTTAAAGATTGCAGTTTATTGATAAGCCTTCTATGTGCAACAGTGTCAAAAGCCTTACTGAAATCTAGGTAAGCAATGTCTACTGCACCACCCTGATCTATAATTTTAGTTACCCAATCAAAAAAATCAATAAGATTAGTTTGGCATGATCTCCCTGAAGTAAACCCATGTTGTCTCTGATCTTGAAATCCATGTGTTTTAGATGTTCATCAATCCTATCCTTTAACATGGTTTCCATCACTTTCCCCACTACTGAAGTAAGGCTTACTGGCCTATAGTTGCCCGACTCCTCCCTATTACCTTTCTTGTAAATGGGCACAACATTCGCTAACTTCCAATCTTCTGGGACTACTCCTGTTAACAATGATTGGTTAAATAAATCTGTTAATGGTTTTGCTAGTACACCACTAAGCTCTTTTAATAGCTTTGGGTGTATTCCATCAGGTCCCATTGACTTATTTGTCTTTACTTTTGACAGTTGAAATAGAACCTCTTCCTCTGTAAACTCACGTGTAATAAATGACTCATTTATCCTTTTTCTCAACTGAGGTCCCTTTCCTTCATTTTCTTCTGTAAATACAGAACAAAAATATTCATTGAGGCAGTCAGCCTGACCTTTATCCTCTTCTACATACCTTCCTTCTTTTGTTTTTAATCTAACTAATCCTTGTTTTACTTTTCTTTTCTCATTTATGTATCTAAAAAATGTTTTATCCCCCTTTTTTACTGACTGTGCTATTTTCTCTTCTGTGTGTGATTTGGAAGCTCTTATAACTTGCTTAGCCTCTTTCTGCCTAATCTTATAGATCATTTTGTCTTCCTCACTCTGGGTTTTTTTTATAATTCCTAAATGCTAACTTTTTGTTTTTAACTATTTTGGCCCACATCTGCGAGTACCACAGTGGTTTCTTGAATTTTTTGCTTTTACTGACAAGCCTAATGCAATTTTCTGTTGCCTTCAATAGTGCAACTTTTAAATAATCCCATTTTCTTGGACTCCATTTAAATTGCTCCAGTCTGATAATGACTCCTTTACACATATTCTAATTTTAGAAAAGTCTGTTTTTATAAAGTCTAAAACTTTTGTTTTTGTGTGGTGTGACTCAGTCACTGTTCTTATATTAAACCACACTGACTGATGATCACTGGATCTAAACTTTCACCTACAGTAATATCGGATATCAAATCTCCATTTGTTAACACTAAATCTAGTATGGCCTCTTTACGAGTCGGCTCCTCAACAACTTGCTTTAGAGACAACTCCAGTAGGGAGTTTAGAATATGTGTGCTCCTGGCACAAGTAGCTAATTTTGTTTTCCAATTTACATCAGGAAGATTAAAGTCACCCATGATGATAACTTCCCCTTCATTGTCATTTTAGCTATTTCCTCAACTAGTAGATTATCTAACTCTTCAATTTGTCCTGGGGGCCTATAAATCACACCTACACGAGTTACTGTGTGATTACCAAATTCTAACGTAGCCCAAACGGACTCTATGTTTGCCTCACTAACTTTTATTAGCTAGATTTTATGCTATCCTTCACAAGGCCACCCCTCCCCCTTTCTTGCCTTTCCTATCTTTCCTATATAAAGAGTACCCTGGTATTGCTATGTCCCAGTCATTTTTCTCATTGTACCATGTCTCAGTAACAGCGACTAAATCTACACTATCAATTGCCATTATTGCCACAAGTTCATGGATCTTTATTCCCTAAACTGCGAGCATTTGTAGACATGACTCTAAGCTTATCATTTTTTAACACACTTGCTACAGGCACCTTCTGTCCTTGTTTTGGGGGACAATTGGATTGATGTTTTATCACCCACGCCCCCTCCTGATTTAAATACGTCTAACCACTCTGAACTGCTCACTGAGAACATTTTGTTCCCTTTGAAAGATACCGTCATCTTTTTGTACAGCTTATCTCCATTCAAACCAGAGCTACCATGAGAAATAAAGCCAAATCCTTTCGACACATTCACCAAGCCACAAGTTAAAAGTCCCTAACTCGCGCATCATACAATGGTTCTGAGTGTTATGCACAGGCAGAACTTCAGAGAATGACAGTGTGGAAGTAACCTGCCGTATATCATTGGCAAAAACACTAAAAACTTCCTTAACCTCTGAAACCTCATTGCAAGCCAAGTCATTTTGTCCCTAGATGGACAAGTATATCCAATTCCCCTTCCTGCTTTGCTCGCTTAACAATATTACAGATACGTCTCCTGTCTCTCTGAGCAGTAGCTCCGGGAAGACACCTCACAAGACCACCATTGTCCATCTCCACACCTCTTATAATGGAATCACCCAACAACAACTGCTTTCTATTAGACCTCACCATAGTCTCCAAGCCGGTCTCCACAACACCACTAGCCTCAGTGCCTCTCTCCACAACACCACTATCCTCAGTGACTCTCTCTACAACACCACTAGTCTTAGTGCTTCTCTCCACAACACCACTAGCCTCAGTGCCTCTCTCCTTCCACTGGTCTTAGTGCCTCTCCTCCACAACACCACTAGTCTCAGTGCCTCTCTCCACAACACCACTAGCCTCAGTGCCTCTCTCCACAACACCACTAGTCTTAGTGCCTCTCCTCACAACACCACTAGCCTCAGTGCCTCTCTCCACAACACCACTAGCCTCATTGCCTCTCTCTACAACACCACTAGCCTCAGTGCCTCTCTCCACAACACCACTAGCCTCAGTGCCTCTCCTCACAACACCACTAGCCTAGTGCCTCTCTCCACAACACCACTAGTCTTAGTGCCTCTCTCCACAACACCACTAGCCTCAGTGCCTCTCTCCACAACACCACTAGCCTCAGTGCCTCTCTCCACAACACCACTGGCCTCAGTGCTTCTCTCCACAACACCACTGGCCTCAGTGCCTCTCTCCACAACACCACTAGCCTCAGTGCCTCTCTCCACAACACCACTAGCCTCAGTGCCTATCTCCACAACACCACTAGCATCAGTGCCTCTCTCCACAACACCATTACACTCTGAAAGTGCAGAAAATGAATTATGAAGAGCAACAGACTGTGCAAAATGCCTTTTATCCACAACTCTAAGTCTACCAGATCCTACAGTAATCCATCTGCCTTTCCTAGCATGTCTCTGCGGCAGTGGCTTTGCAGCAGTTCCAGTCTGAGTTTCTACACCAGATAATTTACAAAACTAGTTTACTAGTGGTGGCAAATTTCAAGCCTTTTTGTAATAATGACAATTGATCTTTGTTGAGGGGAATACCTGACAGGTTAAAAATTCCCTCTGTATTACTTAATGTTGTCTGTGGGGTAAGGCCGAGTGTGATGTTTCCCCCGATCTTCTACTTCTATGTGAGGTCGTTTTTTGTGGGAGATCTTAGACTTGTAAAGCGGTTCTGTGTGGGAATGGAATATATAGGATTATGATCTCTTTGGTCTGGCTCCTTCTCTAAAAAATCTTCCTGTTTATATGTGGGATTACGAGCAAAGGATTTCTGAATATGTGGAGAACCTCTATGATATTGGTTATGAGATGCAATACGTTTTCTGTATGGGGTCCTGTCAATGTAAGTATTAGTATCATTATGTTGATGAGTTTCATATGACCTTCGTACAGAGGAATAATTAGAATGACCTTTACGTTCATGTTGATTGTTTCTTTTGGACCAATCCTTTTGACAGCCTATTTTATAGTCCTCTTGATCCCTTCTATATTTAGAAGATTTTATGTCTGATACTTTTTCATCTAAAGCTTTAACATTATCTTTTAATTGCTTATATTTTTCCTCCAAGATTATTTTATCTTCTTGGCTATTTTCTATTTCAACTTCAATAGCATTTATGTCCTCTTCAATTTTCTTAAGTGATCTCCTTTGGAAATCAATTAAACTTCTCATATATTTAAAGGAACATTCATCACTTGCTAAATTCCATTCATCTAATAACATTTGATCTCCTGTTCCAAAAGCAGGAACTTTTAGAATCCTAAGACCTCTTGGTATAATTTTGGCATTAAGATATTGTTCCAGGGATGTAATTAACCACCACTTTTTTGTTTCTTTCTCTAATAATCGTTCTAATTTAGTGAATAAGATATTTAGATTGTGATTCTCAGTATTCATATTATTAAAAAGAGTGTTGAGTCTAATTTTTCTATCTTTCCTAAATTCTAGGTATATATTATTAGAAGCCATAATATATGGTATACAATAATACCAACAATACACAAAACAGTTAACAAATAAGGGAAAATAATCAATACAAAAAACAAAGTGTTAACTATTAGTGCTATATATTACACAGAATGCCCAAGGTTCTTAAAGTGTTTCCTTACAAACACTCCAGATACAATAGTAAAAAAAGAAGGAAAAAAACAAAAGGAAAAAACTATGTTATACACCACAAAGTGATAAAAATAAAAATAATACAAACTGAATAACGTAGGTGTATGTTGCCATATAGCACCAATGACCTGGTTAGACCATGCGCCAGTGATCCTCACCATCGAAAACCTCAGACCTTTTTGACCGCAATGGACGTGGAAACTCAACAAATCCCTCTTAGAAGACCCGCTGATACAAACAGACATCCGAACTGCCCTAGAACACTTCTTCCTCACCAACAAGACAGAGGACAGCGCACCTTCGGCCATATGGGAAGCGCATAAATGTATTATCTGTGGCATTCTCATCAAACACGGCACCCGCCTGAAAAAAACACGCGTGCAGGAAATCGCGCACCTAACCGCCCAGCTGACTCACCTGAAAGCACTCCACAAACATGACCTCCACAACGACACGCACAAACAACTCCTGCCTAACGTCGAAAATACAATTCCAACGCACAAAAACAAACATTTTATGAATACAGAAACAAAAGCGGTAAATTACTTGTCAGGGCACTGAGAGCACGAAGACAGAAGAGCCATGTCCAAAAGATCTTCCTGGCAGGGAAAATGCTACTGACCCTGAAGGCCATAGCAGAGGGCTTCCAACAATATTACTCCTCACTATTTGGCCTACCCCTAAACCCTACACGCAAGAGCGAGGGAGACTGAGCATTCACGGCACACCAAAAAGCATATATAGCACAGAACACGACAACCACGTTATCACCCCATGAAGTCTCCGCACTTGAGGAAGATAACACGAGCGAAGAAATACGCCTGCTATTAAACTGGCTAAACAGGGGAAGAGCCCTGGACCCGATGGCTACACGGCAAAGTACTACAAAATCGCGCACCTAACCGCCCAGCTGACTCACCTGAAAGCACTCCACAAACATGACCTCCACAACGACACGCACAAACAACTCCTGCCTAACGTCGAAAATACAATTCCAACTCACAAAAACAAACATTTTATGAATACAGAAACAAAAGCGGTAAATTACTTGTCAGGGCACTGAGAGCACGAAGACAGAAGAGCCATGTCCAAAAGATCTTCCTGGCAGGGAAAATGCTACTGACCCTGAAGGCCATAGCAGAGGGCTTCCAACAATATTACTCCTCACTATTTGGCCTACCCCTAAACCCTACACGCAAGAGCGAGGGAGACTGAGCATTCACGGCACACCAAAAAGCATATATAGCACAGAACACGACAACCACGTTATCACCCCATGAAGTCTCCGCACTTGAGGAATATAACACGAGCGAAGAAATACGCCTGCTATTAAACTGGCTAAACAGGGGAAGAGCCCTGGACCCGATGGCTACACGGCAAAGTACTACAAAATGTTTGCGGACAATCTCACCCATCACCTGCTCACCTTGTTTAACTCCACCCAACATGGGGGTTCATTGGACCCTAACATGCTCATGGCCCACGTCGTGGTACTACCAAAGGAGGAAAAGGACCCCTCCTCTTGTGCCAGGTACCGACCGATCTCCCTGTTGAACACCGATCTCAAACTATACACTAAAATCCTGGCCCTGCGCCTCCAGCCCCTACTGCAGAGTCTCAATCACTTGGACCAGGTTGGCTTTGTTAAGGGCCGGGAGGCCAGAGACTATCACCAATCCAGCCTCCTCTCTCCAAGAGCTCACGCACCAATTCGACACATACGGCATACTGTCCAACCTGAAAATCAACTTTGCGAAATCTGAAATCCTTAACGTGGATTGCCCCCAAGCACTGGCAACCGCACTGAAAAACGCGTTCCCCATCCAATGGCGTAAGGAGGCAATCAAATACCTGGGGATTTGGTTGTCAGCGGACCTATCGAACAGCTACCACATCAACTTCCCACCCCTCCTCGAGAGGATACAGAAGGACCTCGACTCGTGGCAGCTTCCAGACATCACATGGCTGGGGAGGATCAGTGTCCTCAAAATGAACATACTCCCACAAATTTTATACCTCCTGCAAACCCTACCAATCCACATCCCCAGAACTTTCCTATCGCAGACTCGTAAAACCCTGACGGACTATGTCTGGCACCGCAAAAAGGCGAGACTGAACTTCATCTCCCTCACCAAGCAACAAGGGGGATTGGGGTTAACGGACCTGACAAAATACAGGCAAGCCGTCCACCTCCAGCAGCTGATCGAATGGACACATAACCCGAAGGACAAACTCTGGATCTCAATATAGGCCAGCTTCTCACAGACAACCCTACATCTCCTTCCATGGCTGTTGAAAGCTATGACAGGTGAGCTACCAATCGGACACCAGACCCTCAATGCCATAATGGCTGTCTGGAGGAGAATAGCACCACGCAAGGACATGGCTCCAGAGCTCTTGCCGATGTGCCCCATATTACACAAACCGCGATTCGCCCCAGCGCCGGACCCCCACTATGTCACGACCCTGGGCCTACCAACCCCCTGCAGACGTCTGTGATCGGGGAGAGATAACGCCCATGGGAGACCTGGTCCCAAACACACCTTACTACTATGCTTCTGCTACCACCAACTGAAGAGGTTCCATACCTGGCCTAGACTCAGCATCACAAACGCTTTCCACATTCAAGACCATCTCCACAAGCCCCCCTGCCCCTCCACATGCAATCTCGACCCTATACCGCATGCAAGTCACCCATCCCACAGATGTACCCCTCCCATACTTCACTAAGTATTGGGAAAGGGACCTAGGACACACACTCTCGGCGGAACAATGGGCAGCGATGTTTACACTCACACACAAAGCCTCTATCTCCACCACATTCCAGGAAACTGGATACAAAATGATCTCACACTGGTACAGGACGCCAGACAAACTAACAGTGATGAAAGCCACAAATGACCCGGAATGCTGGAGGTGCGGGAAAGAACTGCAATCCCTCTTCCACATTTGGTGCTCATGTCCACTTATCAAGCCCCTTATCCACTCCGCATACAATGCTACATGGTACCACTGGCTCCAGTGGCTCTCCTCCCCTGCTGCGGATGCCAAGGTAGTGTTCGATACAGCTGATATTGTTAAATATATGTTCTGCAACGCATAAAATGTACATCTGCAAAATTTAACTAGAACTGAATCCAATGCTGGCCTGCCCAGCAATGCAATCCAATCTGTCAACGCTAAATTTTACCTGTATGTAATGTCTACCACTAATAAAAACCTTGAATGAAAAATAAAAAAAATAGAGATCGTTCACAAGGTGTCTTGTTTCTATTAAGAGAACATATACCTATATGGAATAGGGCACGTGCTGGATCTAAATCCCATTTTTTTATTTATTAAAATAGAAATTATATTAAAGACTTTAGTCCATTGAGTTTGAATCTTACTACATTTACACTATATGTGGACTAATGACCCTTTTTCTTCCATTTATTTCCAACAAAATCCCATTTTCATTAGGGAAAAACTTACTTAGACTTTCTGGAGTTAAGTACCACCTAAAAGTTATTTTAAAATAAGTTTCTAACATTTATATTATGAATAGCTGTTTTCGTAAAATTAATTGATCTAATCCATATTATTGATTCAAATCATTGAATATGATTTAAGGTTTACCTTTTCATCCACAATATTCATAATGAGTCTGCTAGTTTTTCTTTTTTGGTTTCCCAAAAAGATGTCTTTAATTTTATTATCCTCTATGCAATATTTTATTGGGCATATTTCTTTCTCTATGTCATTCTATCATCCGTATATAGTGATGTCGCAAACACGAAATTTTCGGTTCGCAAATCGGCGAACCGGGCGAACCGCCATAGACTTCAATGGGCAGGCGAATTTTAAAACACACAGGGACTCTTTCTGGCCACAATAGGGATGGAAAAGTTGTTTCAAGGGGACTAACATCTGGACTGTGGCATGCCGGAGGGGGATCCATGGCAAAACTCCCATGGAAGATTACATAGTTGATGCAGAGTCTGGTTTTAATCCATAAAGGGCAGAAATCACCTAACATTCCTAAATCACAATGAATATGGATTGACACCTGACATATGACATATTGACACCTTGACATATGGATTGACACCTGTCCTCAGAGCCCCTGATGCACACGGACACAGAGCAGAATAGAGACTGTTCCCCCTACATAGGGTCACTTGGCAGATATGGATTGACAGCTGTCCTCAGAGCCCCTGATACACACTGACACAGAGCAGAATAGGGACTGTTCCCCTACATAGGGTCACTTGGCAGATATGGATTGACACCTGTCCTCAGAGCCCCTGATACACACTGACACAGATCAGAATAGGGACTGTTACCCCTACATAGGGTCACTTGGCAGATATGGCGTGGTCGTGGGAGGAGGAGGATGACTTTCACCTCTTCCCCTGTTAGATTCCCGTTGTGCTGTGACATCACCCTTATACGCTGTGTAAAGCATACTTTTTAATTTATTTTGCAAATGCTGCATCCTTTCCGACTTGTAATTCGGTCACATTTCCGCCACTGTCTGCTTATACCGGGGGTCTAGTAGCGTGGACACCCAGCACAGGTCGTTCTCCTTCAGCCTTTTTATACGAGGGTCCCTCAACAGGCACGACAGCATGAAAGACCCCATTTGCACAAGGTTGGATGCAGAGCTACTCATTTCCCATTCCTCCTCCTCACACAGAGCAGAATAGGGACTGTTCCCCCTACACTTGGCAGATATGGATTGCACCTGTCCTAAGGGCCCCTGATACACACTGACACAGAGCAGAATAGGGACTGTTCCTCCTACATAGGGTCACTTGGCAGATATGGATTGACACCTGTCCTCAGAGATCATGATACACACTGACACAGAGCAGAATAGAGACTGTTCCCCCTACATAGGGTCACTTGGCACCTGTCCTCAGAGACCATGATACACACTGACATGGAGCAGAATAGAGACTGTTACCCCTACATATGGTCACTTGGCAGATATGGATTGACACCTGTCCTCAGAGCCCCTGATACACACTGATACAGAGCAGAATAGAGACTGTTCCCCCTACATAGGGTCACTTGGCAGATATGGATTGACACCTGTCCTCAGAGACCATGATACACACTGACACAGAGCAGAATAGAGACTGTTCTCCTACATAGGGTCACTTGGCAGATATGGATTGACACCTGTCATCAGAGACCATGATACACACTGACACAGAGCAGAATAGAGACTGTTCCCCCTACATAGGGTCACTTGGCAGATATGGATTGACACTGTCCACAAGGACAAACTGCAGGCTTCCTGGCAGGGCCCATACAAGGTGGTAGAGCAGGTTTGTGATACCACCTTTGTGATCGGTGCGGTCACAGGCACGGGAGGCAAGCGCATGCTCCATGTGAACATGCTCAAGCCATACCACGAGTGCACGGAAGAGGTAACCGCGATCTGTGCACCTGCCACTGAAGATTATGATAATTTGCCACTCCCAGATCTCCTAGACCTAGAGGGCCAGAGCGGAGACCTGGGAGAAGTACAGTTAGGAGAATGGTTAGACCCCCAGGAGCGAACCCAGGTCCAAAGACTAATCCAGGACAAGGGGGCCACGTTTTCCAACCTACCTGGGTACAGTCCGCTAACCACTCACAAAGTTGAAACCCTAGACCAGACCCCCCTTCGCCAAACCGCCTATCGCATACCCGAAGCAGTTAAAGAAAATATTCAGAAAGAAATTGAGGAAATGATGCAGTTAGGGGTGATAGAACACTCTGACAGCCCCTGGGCCTCCCTGGTAGTACTAGTACCTAAACGGGACGGCACGACCCGTTTCTGTGTAGAGTACCGGAGGCTAAACGATAAAACAACCTCAGACGCCTCGTCCATGCCCCGGATAGACGAGCTCCTAGACAAAATGGCCAGAGGCCAGTACCTCACCACAATAGATCTGTGCAAGGGGTACTGGCAAATTCCATTAGCCGAGGACGCCATCCACAAGTCGGCATTTGTCACCTCGTTTGGCCTGTATCAGTTTAAGGTCATGCCATTCGGGATGAAGAATGCCCCGGCTAACTTTCGGAGGATGGTAGATCGGCTACTGGATGGGTTTCAGGAGTATGCCTGCGCCTACTTGGATGATATAGCCATTTTTAGCTGCTCCTGGCCCTAACACCTGACCCACATAGGAGCCGTAATAGACCGGATTAGGAGGCCGGACTGACCCTAAAGCCCAGTAAGTGCCATATAGGAACGTGTAAAAACCTCCCCAAGATAGTAGTATGGGCCCCAGAGTGTGAACAGGCCTTCCAACAGCTCAAGAAGGCGCTCATTAAATCACCTGTACTGTCTGCTCCTGATCCAACTAAACGCTTTCTCGTCCGTACAGACGCTTCTATGTTTGGATTGGGAGCAGTACTGAGCCAAGTCGGAGCAGATGGCGGCGAGCAACCCGGGGCTTATCTAGGCTTATCTAAGCCGGAAACTTTTGCCCAGGGAAGTAGATACACTGCCATTGAAAAGGAGTGCCTGGCGGTGGTGTGGGCCCTCAAAAAGCTGCAACCTTACTTGTATGGAAAACTGTTTACCTTACTCACAGATCACAACAAATTTGGGGCACTGCGCGTGCAATCTAATGTGCCACCAGATAGGAGTGGTGTGTTAAGTAGTACTATTCTTATCAGTTTAATCCCTGTTACGTCCCCTATCCGTTGATGTGGAGCAAGATGCAGCAGCAGAAGAGGACTCAGCCGAGGAGGTTATGGAAGAGGATAGAGTAGGAGGAGTAGAGGAGGTAGCAGCAGGCCTGCCTGCAAGTCGTGGCGGTGTTACCAACTCCTCTGCAGAGCCACGCATTCCATGCTTGGCAGCCGTCAGCAGGTTTGCCCAATGTGCAGTGTAGGTGATATACCTGCCCTGACCATGCTTTGCAGACCAGGTATCAGTGGTCAGATGTACCCTTGCCCCAACACTGTGTGCCAGACATGCCATTATTTCCTTTTGCACAATCGAGTACAGATTGGGGATTGCCTTTTGTGAAAAGAAATTTCGTCCGGGTACCAGTGAGTGAGTGGTGGCACTGGGCACAGTATCCACTGTGAGCCTGACACACCCGCTGGCAGACAACTGCTATTCAATCTATAACAGTGAAAATAAGTTTTTTGTTTTTAAATGCAAGCTATTGTGACACCAGATATGAGTGGCAAAGTACACTGGCAGAGGTCTGCAGAGCACACGCTGAAGGCCTGACACCCGCTTTAAGGACACTGACTGCTATTAGCTTACACTGAAAAAAAAAATTCTTTGTAAAAGCACGCTATAGAGACACCAGATATGAGTGGCAAAGTAGACGGGCAGAGGTCTGCAGAGCACACGCTGAAGGAGGCCTGACACCCAGACGCTTGCAGACAACTGCTATTCAATCTATTACAGTGAAAAAAATGTTTTTTTCTTTTTAAATGTCAAGCTTAAGCTATTGTGACACCAGATAAGAGTCGTGGCACTGGGCAAATGGGCATAGTATCCACTGTGACCCTGACACACCCGCTTTAAAGGACACTGACTGCTATTCAATCTATAACAGTGAAAAAAGTTTTTTGTTTTTAAATGCAAGCTATTGTGACACCAGTGAGTGAGTGGTGGCACTGGGCACAGTATCCACTGTGAGCCTGACACACCGGCTTTAAGGACACTGACTGCTATTCAATCTATAACAGTGAAAAAAGTTTTTTTGTTTTTAAATGCAAGCTATTGTGACACCAGTGAGTAAGTGGTGGCACTGGGCACAGTATCCACTGTGAGCCTGACACACCCGCTTTAAGGACACTGACTGCTATTCAATCTATAACAGTGAAAAAAGTTTTTTGTTTTTAAATGCAAGCTATTGTGACACCAGATATGAGTGGTGGCATTGACTGGGCAAATGGGCACAGTATCCACTGTGAGCCTGACACAGAAGCTGGCAGCAGTGGCAGACCACTAACTGCAATTACATTACACAAAAAAAAAAAAAGCAGACTGATGTTCTAGCCCTAAAAGGGCTTTTTGGGGTGCTGTCCTTACAGCAGAGATCAGATGAGTCCTTCAGGACTGTAGTGGACACTGTATACCCTAACCTAGCTATGCATTTCCTTATCTAATCAACAGCAGCTACACTTTCCCTCCTCTCACTAAGCATGCAGCTTGAGAATGAATGTAAAATGGATGCTGTCCAGTAGGTGGGAGGGTCTGCTAGGGAGGGTGTGCTGCTAATTGGCTGGAATGTGTCTGCTGACTGTGAGGTACAGGGTCAAAGTTTACTCAATGATGACAAATAGGGGGCGGTTCGAACCGCGCATGTGTTCGCCGTCCGCGGCGGACGCGAACACGATATGTTCGCCGGCGAACCGTTCGGTGCATCACTATCCGTATATAGTTATAAAATTCCCTCAATGGAATATCATAATTATTTTGAATTATAACAAACGATTTAACCTTGGAATTTTTAATCAACTGATAAATATGGACTATTCCTTTATCCTTCTAAATTTTCCATTTGATATTACCCATCAAATTTTCCAAAACTATTAATGGAATAAAAATATTCAAACCCCATGGACTTGGATACTTATAGTGTAGATTTTTCCATGCTATACTCAGATCTCTGACTATTGGATTCATCATATTGAATTTTTTTTAGCCCATATAATATTTCTAACATCTTTTGTCACCAGTGCTTCATTTTCTATGCCAAACAATTGATAACATCCCTCTGTTCTAAACCATTTTGAAATTTGTTTTCTTATGATTCCATGTAAAGTTGTTAAACAATTTTTGAAAATCCATTAAAATGCTTTTCTCTACTTTCAAAGGGATGTATCTAAATAAAATTAATTTTGGTAGAGCATTATATTTAATTACATTTATTTTACCTAACCAAGATAATATTTTTTCCACCCACTAAGTTTGTTTTTAAGGTCCTTTAATAGTGTAATATAATTTGAATCCATAATGATTTTTTTTTTTAATACAAAACGTTTATCCCTAGATAGTTAAGTGTGTCCAAATAAAGTATTTATATTTCTCTTTTTTAAATTAGTTTTTTCTTCAAAACTCTATTTATTTACCATTTTGAATGTTTTTTTTTTTTTTTAATTATGATGTCATTTAGGTGCCACATCTAAAAATGAAAAAACCTGCATTTCCTATAAAAACCCTTACCTGTGAGGTTAGACTCTTCTATCTCCACTCGAAGAAGCCACTTGGGTAAAACGTGTTGTGGATATTTTATATTGTTTATTTTATATCAATTAAGGTATTTTGGCTATTTCCTATAGTGAGTATGTCATTTTAATTTTTATTTGTTACTATTTTATATTTTTACCTTCTACCTTGCATCCGATTATACTGTTCCAGCGAGGTCTACTCCTAAAGAATCATAGGTGGGGATTATACCACTGTGAGCACTATTGTGGTCTCTTTTATACTTTTTATTGTCTTCATGCTGACGAAACACCTGTCTATCAACCTCTCCTCATGTATTTTATTAGTGGGGATTGTACCACTGTACGCTATTCATACTAGAGCTGGGTTTAAGACTTTATATTGGACATTTTATTGATATTAGTCTACTTTGATCTGTTTTATTATATATTTTTTTATTTATGCTAGTGTTTTTTTTACTATTTTGGTACTACGTCCATTCCCCTTGTTTGTACTATTCTAATTGTTTGTAGGGCTTAGAGGAAGCCTTACTGAGATGTGCTACCTATTTATTTCAATATTTTCTTTTTTTGATTTGGTTTGGGTGGGGGGCCTTAATCAGAATATGGGGGGAACCTATTGTCCTCCCCCCCCGGGCCCCACCCACCGCTTGGGGGGGAGGCAGTGGTTAGGACAATAGGTTACCCCCTTTGAAGTAATTTATGGCCACCACCCTAAGTCTCTGATTGGTTGCTTTCAGTCAAGTCCCGAATTTCGGAATGCTGAACCGAAGTACCGAAGTCCTGAAGTGCCAAAGTCCCGAAGGTTCGAAGTGCCGAAGTCTCAAATTTTGGAATGCCGAACCAAACCGAATATTTTGCCCATGCACATCCCTAGTGGTTTCCTTTCTCTTACTTTCTCTTCCTTGGGTTAACCTGCTTCCTTGAGCTAAGGTTGCTCGCATTAATGCTGCTCACAAATCGTCTGGGTTCACCCCTTTTTAGTCTATGGCCGGCATGCTGTTCTTCCGACTGCATTCTCCTCAAAGGGAATGCCAGTTCTGGATGAATACATAGCTGGTTTGTGTAGTACTTGGGAGCAGATTGAACAATTATTGGCTAAGGCTGCTCAGAGGCAGAAGATACAGGTGGCTAGGCATCGTTGTGCAGCTCCTTCCTATGTAGTGGGGATAGGGTTCTGCTTTCTATCCGAAACATCCGTCTTTGTGTGCCCTCCATGAAGTTCACTCCTCATTTCATTGGCCCTTTCCACATCCTGCGCAAGGTGAACCCTGTATTGTATGCTCTGGACTTGCCTTGTTCTTTGCATATACCTAATGTCTTCCATATCTCCCTGTTGAAACCTCTGGTTTGTAATCGGTTTATTGGACTTCACGCTCCTCCACCTCCTGTATCTGTTGAAGATTCTGAAGAGTATGAGATTGCTGCTATCCTTGACTCTAGGTTCCTTAGGGGTTGTCTCCAGTATCTGGTCCATTTGAAGACATATGGCCCTGAAGACCGTTCCTGGGTCCCTTGGACGGATATGCATGCTCTTCAATTGGTCCATTCCTTTCATCACTGTCACCTGGGTGGGCCGAAATGCAGCTCCTTAAATAAATGATTCCCATGACGTCACATACCTGAAAGGGATCACGTCATTTAGGCGACCCAATGCTGTTTGGGGTCGCAGAGATTACGTGGACCAATGTGAAATCTTCTGAACCTATTTAGGGCCTGTTCTATCTTTTACCAATTGTCCTATCGTGGTGTCTGTTAGATCCTCGTTTAGCGATCCTAGAGATCCCCTTGTGATTTCCTGTATTTGTATTTCACTTGTGATTTCTAGTGTCCTGACCTCGGTTTCGTATTTAACTCGTGATTTCTGGTATCCTGACCCAACTTTGTCTTGACTCTGTTTCTTGTTGTATTTATACGTTAAGTCCGGCCAGTCTAAGGCTCGATAATGCGTCTTTCGGATCCATCTTTTGTGGGTTTCCTCTTTCCTGCGTGTTGGTGTACAAATCCTGTGACACAACTGTTGTGGTTGAGATAAGTATGATATGTAAATGCTAAATGTTTCTTGTGAGCTTCAACTTGTTTGGGACATAAGCGCAAACTAACAAAAAAAAAGCAGCATGTTTTTACCTATTCTCAGCGTGTTCTCATATATCTTCTATCCTTGGCTTAAAATGTTGAGTTGAGCTATTGGGAAAGTGTATTTATTTGAAAAGGACATCCCTGCATAGCAAAACCTATCTATAAATGTTTTATAGATGACTTTTTTTATATATGGCTAGGGGAGTAACAAGATTTTTTAGATGTTCCCTCCTATATTAACTAAAATTATTTTAATCTTTCTTTTACATACAAGTGAAGTTCTATAGATATAGATTTTTTGGATCTGTTTTTTATGTGGATGGTAATCTTTTAAAATCTAAGACTTTTTTCAAAAGCATAGATGTCAACAGTTTTAATTTGAATTCAAGTTGTTACTATCCTCCATGGTTAATAAAATGTCCCTTATGGGCAATTCCTAAGGATCAAGAAAATTGTACTGATCCAATGATATGTAGGAAACAACTAGAAAAAATTACATCTCAATTTGTAGATAAAATGATGATCTTTTAAATGAGTCCTTAGATAGAATTACAATTATTGATAGAAAGGAGTTTCTTGCTCCTGAGAGATACAGGTGACCGATTCTACTAATGCTTTTTCATACCCTATAGTTTTTAACTGCAGTGCTTAGTCTCAATTTTAAAAGGATAGTATTAAAAATCACTGGCATTTACTGTTTTCAGATCCGATTTTAGCCCCAATCCTGCCTCCTAGACCTAAGATAACTTTTAGAGGGGCACCCACTATAAAAAAAATAAAAAAAAATTATTAAAGAGTTGTACAATTATTAATACTGATAGACACTTTTTGAATATACAAAAAAGGCTTTTTCAAGTGTGGTACATATAAAATTTGTAAAACAGTGTAAGTGTTAGGGCTTTGCCCCTTTAAGAATTTGAATAATATTAAATGCAGGATGAGGAATGTATATGCCCTATATCGCGTTGTTTATCTTGACAAAGCATGGTTTAGTGGGCGAAACGCGTTGATTAAGCTGGGTGGCTTTTCGAGTTTTAAAAGCACTAGGCATCAGTGGCAGTTCAGCAGGTCCTGACTTTGGTGTTCTTCAGATGCGTTAGTGCCTGACTCTGGCTCCAGTGCACAGAGCTGTCTGCAGAGCCAAGCAGCACCTAATTACTGAACTATAAATTTAGCTTTTTGTGGTCCTTGGAAATGAGTACCACAACTTTAAAGTGTAAGAGTTCCTATAAGGGAGAGGGTGGTTGTATCCAATAAAAGTTACAGTGCTGAACTATGTTTCTTTTCTGTATCTTTTAATAGATGTATCGAAATCAGGAGAAACGTTGTTGCACTGGATATTGGAAAATATTGGATACCCTGCCATTTATCCTTTTTAGTTTTTTACATTATCTATTAGTAATTTTACTAACTAGAACTGAAATAGAGGACGTTGACATATATTACATTTTGATTATTATTTATTGATTGCACTCCTATTTAATTCCAATTAGGGGTGTATCCACGAAGCGCTGTCACGTGATTGTTAAATTAAAATTTTGAGTGTTTAGTAATTTGGTTATATATCTCAGCACAAAGTGAAATCCAATTCACCAAGTGTACAAAGAATTATTGTCCAGTCTGCCTGCAGTGCTTTAAAACTCCCACTGCAACATCATGAATAAATAATAAAATTTAAAAAAAAACTGTGACACAGCCATGTTGAAAGCTTACCGCTATTTTCACCATGTTTGAATTAGCAACTACCTTATTCCAGTATTAAATACACATATTTTCCCAAACCTTTTCATTAATTTGTACAACAAACTGTGCAGTGCTGTATCAAATGCTCTCATAAAATTTAAATGGTCAGTTTTGACAAACAAAAATTGGAAGAAAATGAAAAACAAAAAAACATGTAACTTTTTTAAAACAAGTCATGTGATTTTGTATTGCTTTTTTAACTTTCAGCTATTTACAAATTTGATGTAAATGTTATGTTCTCTAATCTTTTAAATTTAAGGCATGAAATCTATACAGTGCTTTGTGAATCTCTTCACTCATATTAACTATCCAAATCTTATTTTCCAAATATTAATTGTAAACATTAAATGCTCCTACCTGTGAGGAGATTGTGGATCAAAACATGTCTGGGTGACATCAGTGACATTGGGGTTACAACAGTCCCCACCATCAAAAAGGAATGATTCGTTATTGCAATCCATATCACACACACCATTTTGCTTCTTCTTTGATAACACATGAGAACCAGGATGACGACAATCACCACCATCAAAACCTGTGAGAACATGGTTGCACTCAGGGTCACAGTTTACATCACCAATTTTGCTGATATCACAATTTGTAAGAATAAGTCTGTGACGTAGGAAGGAGTCATTTCTCTCTAAAACATCCAATTCCCATGTTATGTTGTACTGACTAAACGCCTCATTTAATTTTTGATGCTGGAGCTCAATCTGGTCTTTTGTAACAGTTGGATTCTGATGGTTGTTATCAAATACATTGACCACTCTGTAACGCACAACTTTAGGTTGGCGAAAGCCCTCAATTTTGTTATAGGTAGCAATCACCCCTAAATTATCACAGAGAGTTTCCCCACACTGAGGATACTCTAAGTTTGTGTCAAGCAATGAAGTATGGTGATAAATGGTTTCTGTATGTGGGTATGTGCCATTTTTCATAGGATACCAAGAGTTTTTTACATTCTCAAATTTCTCCTGAAGAACAAGTTGAGGAAGAGAGCTAATCAGTTCATGTGATGCTTGTCCCATATCACCCATTATTTCCTTCTGTGTTCGTGCCGTCTTCCAGAGGTTAAACTGTTCCAAATATCCACGGAAATTATGATTATAAGCATTTCCACCAATCATAAGAACTTTGCATTTTCTTGTTAGAGAGCTGAAGATGTCACCAACTTGCTCACTACTTGTTGCCACTTGTGCACCATTAACATAAAGTTTGGTCATATTACCACTGTAAGTGACAGCTAGATGTACCCACATGTTTGGGAGGTAGCTACGATTAGCAGATATAGAAGTGACCTTCCGAGCCCGATCAGTCTTCAAGGCGAAGAAATATCGTGGGTCTTTGGTACCCTGATCACTCATGGCCTCAATTCCAAGAACCCATCCACGATCATCAGAGGTGTAAGAACATTTGTCATAAAGTCCTAAATACCCCCAAAAAGAGAAAGTTGTGAATAAATAGGGCTCAACATATTACAAATGCATATTGTTTTTACACAAATCATTAGCAAGCTCAAAGTAGTTATAAAGTTGCTATAAATATATTATAAAACAAAGTACAAGTACATTAATGAACCATTCAATATTATCTGTACTTATAACAAAGGCGCATTCTAACAACTACAGCCCACTGTAATGTATATGATGTTATCAGGCTGCTGGCACTGTGTGCTGTTTCTGTGTCAAACCATTTTCATGTAGCTTGACAGAAAGCAAGGTTCCCCTAGGTGCCTGCAACTTGACCACACACTTGCATACACTTCTAAATGATGTGATTGTTTAATCAAACATGGATGGCATCGATTACCATAGTGTTTAAATTTTGATGCCATTGTACAGCGCTATGGAATTTGATGGCGCTATATAAATAATAAAATAATAATAATAATAATAATAATAATAATAAATAATAATAATTGGTTAAGCACGGGAAAAATGTACACTGCTAATGCAGCAGAGTATTTTCAGCATTAACAATACGGCAAGGAAAGGACCCAGTTGACAAACAACTGGAGAACTCTTGGTTTCTGTCAAGCTATTTTAAAACTGTTTAATGCAGAACCAGGGCACATAGTCAGTAGACTGCTAGCTCCATAAATACTAAAATGGGATGTGCTGCTTAGAGTGCCCCTTTAGTAGACAAATAACATAGAACACTAGTTTTTTATGTCACATTAACCCCTTAAGGACACAGCTTCAGAAGCTTGACTTACGCTTAATGACACAAGCAATTTTTGCATTTTCTTGCTGTTTGCGTTCAACTGCCATTTGCATCTCTCTCATTTATTGCACCGACACATATTATATACTGTTTTTTAAAGGACAGAAAGGGCTTTAATTTTATATAACATATATATATATAAATGCTTACTTATTATAAAAAAAATACAGAAAAATGCAAAAAAAAATGAAAAATATTGGTTTTTTTTTACAGTTTTTGCAATAATAATGTGTGCATAATTAGTGCAGGTTAAGGAAAGTAATTAAAAATAAATTTATTTATTTGTTCTGATTTACAGAATATATAATGTGTCTGGGATTTTAAGTTTTTTTTGGTAGTTACAGGTCACAAAGCACAAGGAGTAAAATAAACTTTTAATGTGGAGCGATTTTAGAATTTGGTATGTTTGTCTTGTAAGCTTAATAGCCATAAAAGAAAACAAAATTGCCACACAAAAGTATATATTTATATAAAGTAGACATCACGGGCTATTTACCTAAGGTTGTTTTGACACTTTCTATGTAGCCATTTCACCGCCAACCTCTGCTAAATATTGGAGTAAAATTGTGTTCTTTTTGGTTTTTGGCACACAAACTTATAACAGAGAAATTCTCGTGTATATTTTGTAAAGTTGGTGTGTGCTATTCCTGTACAAAGTTTTATTTTGTGTTCAGTTACATCTGCTGAGTAAAATGACACCCCCATTGTATGTCTTTTGCACTATTTCGTGAAGTTACAGTGCCATACAGGATACCTGTCCTTTTCAGTATTCACAGTAGAATTTTGAGAGATGAATTTAATGAGCCTTAGCTTCCATTTGGGGTATTATAACAGTTTGACTGTTCAAAAAACCCCCACAAAGGCCTACCATTTGTAAAAGTAGACACTCCAGGGTATCTCATAAGGTGCATATTGTGCCTTAACATGCCCCCATTTTTTCACCAATATATGCCAAAGTATGTGGTAAAAAATAATTTTGTGCATTTTTTACATACGGATTGCATTTTTGCTGGGCGTTTTGTATATTTCATATGTGCCACTAAGTTCAAACCCCCAAATTATGCTCAGCTAAGTCTTCTGAGTAAAATGACACCCCATATGAATGTCTTTGGCACTATTTCGTGAAGCTACAGTGCCATATAGGAGACCAAGCCATATCCGTTTTTACCAAACTTTGAATTTTGACGCTGGGCCTATGTGCAATTTCCAAGCATCTTCGCAGGTTTTAAATTCAAACTACCCACAAAGGCCTACCATTTCTTAAAGTAGACACCCCAGGGTGTTTCAAAAGGTATAGTTTGAACCTTAGCGTGGGATCATTTTTCCGCTAGCTTGTACCAGATGTAGTGGTAATAAGCGTTTTTTCTGCCTTTTTGACATACAAAGTGAGTTTGCACAGTATATTTTGCAAACCTTATGTGTGCTACGACTGTATAATACTTCATATGTTGCTCAGCTATGTCGGCTGAGTACACCAATACCCCCGTATGTACCTTTGCCAGGTATGTGTGGACATCGGAGGGGCACATTTGGGACACAGCCATTCCAGTACTTCATATGTTGCTCAGCTATGTCGGCTGAGTACAGCAATACCCCTGTATGTACTTTTGCCAGGTATGTGTGGACATCGGAGGGGCACATTTGGGACACAGCCATTCCAGTTTTTTTCAAACTTTGAATTTTTATGCTGTGCCTATGCCCCATTTTAGAGTATTTTACCAGGCTATATAATCCAAATTCCCCATAAAGCCATACCATTTCTTAAAGAAGACATCCCAGGGTATTTCAAAAGGCATATTTTGAACCTCAGCGTGGGATCATTTTTCCGCTAGCTTGTACCAAGTGTAGTGGTAATAAGCATTTTTTTCTGCCTTTTTGACATACAAAGTGAGTTTGCGCAGCATATTTTGCAAACCTTATGTGTGCTACGACTGTATAATATTTCATATGTTGCTCAGCTATGTCGGCTGAGTACAGCAATACCCCCGTATGTACCTTTGCCAGGTATGTGTGGACATCGGAGGGGCACATTTGGGACACAGCCATTCCAGTTTTTTCAAACTTTGAATTTTTATGCTGTGCCTATGTCCCATTTTAGAGTATTTTACCAGGCTATATAATCCAAATTCCCCATAAAGCCATACCATTTCTTAAAGAAGACAACCCAGGGTATTTCAAAAGGCATATTTTGAACCTTAGTGTGGGATCATTTTTCCGCTAGCTTGTACCAAGTGTAGTGGTAATAAGCATTTTTTCTGCTTTTTTGACATACAAAGTGAGTTTGCGCAGCATATTCTGCAAACCTTATGTGTACTATGACTGTATAATACTTCATATGTTGCTCAGCTATGTCGGCTGAGTACAGCAATACCCCCGTATGTACCTTTGCCAGGTATATGTGGATGTTGAAGGGGCGCATTTGAGACGCAGCCATTCAGTTTTTTTCTAACTTTGAAGTTTTACGCTGTGTCCATGTTCCAATTTGGAATAGTTTAGACGGTTGGTTATTGAAACTTCCCCACAAACACATACTATTTATTAAAGAATACACCCTGGGGTAATTCAAAAGGCATATTTTGAACCTTGGCGGGGGATAATTTTTTCTCTAGTTTGTTCCAGGTGTAGTGGTAATGAGCGTTTTTAAAATGTATTATTTTACTTTTTATAACTTTTTTACTTTTAAAAACTAGTTTTTAAACTTTTGTTTTGCTTATAAATTTTTTTTAAACTTTCCTAAACTTTCTTAAAACTTTTTTACAGATTTAACATTTTTCTAAGCTATTTTTTTTACTGTTAACCCCTAACTAGCAGTACACAGCACTAACAGTAAATTCCCCATTTTCCCATAACTCCCACCCACCCCAGCTAGCAAAATATATAGTTATAAAATATTTAAATTAATTAAATAAATAAATTGAACCCCTGAGGGTTAAAAAAAATAAATAAAAGTTAATCCCCAGGGGTTAAAAAAAATTAGATCACAGTATAATACTGTGATCTCTATTTGATCGCTGTAGGCAGTGATCGACTGGCAGGGAAGGGGTTAATTTTTATTTGGACTAGGTAAAGTGTGTTTTTTTGTTTTTATTACTTAAATGTTATTAAAACATTTTTTTAAGCTTAATTTTTAACTTTTTAAAGTTTCTTTTAAAAGTTTTTTTTAACGTTAACCCCTAGTTAGCCTAACGCCAAATCCCCCAATTCCCCACTAACTTCCACCCACTCCAGCTATCTAAATATATAATTTAAAAATAATTTAATTAATTAATTTAATTAATTTAACCCCTGAGGGTTAAAAAAAAAAAGAATTAACCCTCAGGGGTTAAAAAAAAAAAATCAGATCATAGTAAAATGTAATCCCTGCCAATTGATCACTGTAGTCAGTGATCAATTGGCAGGGAAGGGGTTAATTTTTTATTAAAATGGGTAAGGGGGGGGACACTTTAAATTAACTTTATTTTTTTTTCCAGCAGGGGGCAGGATCAGCACTGATCCGGCTCCCTGCACTTCACACAGAACCCGGAAGTGCAGGGAGCCGGTAGGTGAGTATACAGAGCACATGTGCTCGCTCTGACTTGCGGTCAGAGCGAGCACATGTGCTGGGCAGCTGACCGGGTGCTCCCGGTATGCCTCTAATGCAGAGGCATACCGGGAGCACCATTAACCCCGCGATCGCCGCGATAGCGGTGATCCGGGGTTAATTTTACCGCGTGACGGACGAGGTCCGTCACCCGTCGTTAAGGGTCTCCCCTGTGTGACGGACCTTGTCCGTCACCCGTCCTGAAGGGGTTAATCCACTACTCAATCTGTTAGAAAACATAAATGATAAACATCATTATTATGTTATTTGTCATATTTAATATAATGGGATGCACTATAAAATACACATATACAGTATCTCACAAAAGTGAATACACCCCTCACATTTTTGGAAATATTTTATTATATCTTTTCATATGATGACACTCTGCTACAATGTAAAGTAGTAAGTGTACAGCCTGTATAACAGGTTAAATTTTCTGTCCCCTCAAAATAACTCAACACACTGCCATTAATGTCTAAACCTTTGGCAACAAAAGTGAGTACACCCCTTTTTGGAAATGTCCAAATTGAGCCCAATTAGCCATTTTCCCTCCCCAGTGTCATGTGACTCGTTAGTGTTGCAAGGTCTCAGGTGTGAATGGGGAGCAGGTGTGTTAAATTTGGTGTTATCGTTCTCACATCCTCTCATACTGATCACTGGAAGTTCAACATGGCACCTCATGGCAAAGAACTCTCCGACGATCTGAAAAAAAGAGGAGGGAGAGTGGGAGTAAGAAGAAAACAGGGGGAGAGGGGAGTAAGAAGAACACAGGGAGGGGTTGGTGGAGTAAGGAGAACATGGGGGGGTGAGAAGAAGGGGAGATGAGGAGAACACAGGGAGGGAGGGAGTGAGAATAACATGGGGGGAGTGAGAATAACACAGGGAGAGGGGGTGAGGATAAGGGGAGGGGGAGGTGAGGAAGACACAGGGAGGGGAGTTGAGAAGAACACAGGGAGGGGGAGGGGAGAAGAACACAGGGAGAGTAAGAGGAACTGGGGAGTAAGAAGAAGAGGGAGGGGCAGTAAGAAGAAGAGGGGGTGAGGGGAGTAAGAAGAAGAGGGAGGGGGGAGTAAGAAGAAGAGGGCAGGGGGAGTAAAAGAAGAGGGGAGGGGGAGCAAAAGAAGAGGGGAGGGGGGAGTAAGAAGAAGGGGGAGGGGAGAAGAAGGCTGGGGAGGGGGAGTAAGAAGAAGAGGGGAGGGAAGGAGCAAGAATAACTGGGGAGGCAAAGAGGGGAGGGGGGAGTAAGGAGAGGGGGGAGAAGAAGAAAACAGGGGAGAGGGGAGTAAGAATAATATGGGGGAGTAAGAAGAAAACAGGGAGGGAGGAGTGGAGTAAGAAGAAAACAGGGGGGAGAGGGAGTAAGAAGAAAACAGGGGGAGGGGAGGCGAAGAACACAGGAGGTGTTGTGGAGTAAGAGAACACGGGGGTGAGAAGAAGGGAGATGAGGAGAACACAGGAGGGGGAGTGAGAATAACATGGGAGTGAGAAAACACAGGGAGGGAGAGGAGGGAGGAGGAGAAGGGGAGGTGAGGAAGACACAGGAAGGGGGGAGGTGAGGAAGACACAGGGAGGGGAAGGTGAGGAAGACACAGAGGGGGGAGGTGAGAAGAACACGGGGTGAGAAGAACACAGGAGAGGGGGTGAAGAGAAGGGGAGGTGAGGAGAACACAGGGAGGGGGATGTGAGGAGCACACAGGGAGGGTGGGGGTTGAGAAGAACACAGGGAGGGTGGGGGGGTGTGAATAGAGACCGCTAGGGGAGGGTGGGGGGAGAGGAGAGACCACTAAGGGGCAGGGGAGAGCTCTAAGGGACAGAAGGGAGAGCTCTATAGGACAGGGGGCAGGACAGGGAGCTCTTTAAGACTACGCGCACACACTCACAATGCATCCGTACACATACAGAAACACAACATGCTTCCCTTACACACAGAGAAACACACAATGCATCCATTACACACAAAGACAATGCTTCCTTTGCAAACATACACAGAAACACACAATGCATCCCTTACACACACATGCAAACAAACACACTGCTTCTCTTACATACACACAGAAACACAATGCATTTCTTACACACACTAAATGAACACACTTACAGACATACACCTTGCATCCCTTATGCATACAAACACAGATTCACACAATGCATCCCTTACACACAACCAGAAACACACAATGCATCCCTTATCCACACAAATACACACTGCTTCCACTACACACAAACAAACTGCATCACCTACACAAACTGGTATCCCTATACCCTACATTCCATAAGCACACACATTAGATCCTCTACAATAACACAAACACATCCCCTACACAGTCCACTCTCTGTGAGCGAACATATAGGTGGACTTGCCTTATGGGCATACTCACTGTCAGGCCCTGGGGGCCAGACCTTGAGCTGTGTAAGGGGCCCCCCAAAAAATGGAGCTGCTTCCCGTTCTCCCAGAACATTGAATTTTGTGACCACTGTTACAAACAGCCTCCAGAGATCCTGTTCTACACCAGACCTGTGGAGCCAAACTGCAGCTAGAGCCCATCACCATCCTCATCTGGTTGTAAGTAGGCAATCTAGTATATTATCAGGGACACTAATCTCTAATTTACCTCACATTAAAGGGACACTATAGTCCCCAGAACCACTGCAGCTTAATGAAGTGGTTCCGGTGTCTATATCCTGTCCCTGCAGGCTTTTTAATATAAACACACACTGTGTGCAGCACTGGCATTAGTTCATATGGCAGATCATATGGGTGGGGCATTGTGATGTCTCGGGGGGAGGAAGCAACTCTTTCTTTTGCCTAGGGCGGCAAAAATCCTTGCACCGGCTGCAGGGCAGTATTCCAACATGATAACGAACCCAAAAACCCCTCCAAGACCTTGCTAAAGAAGCTGAAGGTAGAGGTGATGGACTGGCCAAGCATGTCTCCAGACCTAAACCCTATTGAGCATCTGTGGGGCATCCTCAAACTGAAAGTGTGGGAGCACATGGTCTCTAACATCCACCAGCTTAGTGATGTTGTCATGGAGGAGTGGAAGAGGACTCCAGTGGCAATCTGTGAAGCTCTGGTGAACTCCATGCCCATGAGGATTAAGGCAGTGCTGGAAAATAATGGTGGCCACAAAAAATATTGACACTTTGGGCCCAATTTGGACATTTCCACTTAGGGGTGTACTCGCTTTTGTTGCCAACGGTTTAGACATTAATGGCTGTGTGTTGAGTTATTTTGAGGGGACAGCAAATTTACATTGTTTTACAGGCTGTACACTTACTACTTTACATTGTAGCAGAGTGTCATTTCTTTAGTGTTGTCACATGAAAAGATATAATAAAATATTTACAAAAATGTGAGGGATGTACTCACTTTTGTGAGATACTGTAATATGGTTATCACTATAAATCTGATACTCATGATACAGGGCATGAGAAGTAAGCAATGCCAAGAAGAAATGGACTGTTTTAGGCTGATGTTGCTGACTCATGCGGATGCTAATTCTAATGAGGCTGAAAAATTACTTGCAAAACCATTGCTAAAGATTTTTACTTTCTATCCATAGTCACATAGTGTACAAATTAAAATGAAATAAAGTTATCCTGCCCAATATACATCACCTGATAATAATCACTCCAAGAAAAAAATAAAAATCACACTGTCACACAGTTATACACACACATATGAACATATAATAAATATAAACAAATAAAAGTTGTGAAACTGTGTTACACTAAAATAAGAAGGAAATATATTGTGGGTACGGATACATTCAAAAGTATTAAGAGGCCTTTAAATGTATCTTAATGTCTTAGACCACATAAAATAAATGATGGTCCAGGCACTCAAGGTTAATCCAAAGTAAGCAGGTTCCTTGGAGAAGATGAAAACACCCTGCGCCCCCATCGCCGGCCCTTTAAATGCCACAGCCGCCTGAGTGCTCTATAGAGAGCGCTCAGGCGGCTGCCGCACTGCCTCCCCTCCCCTGCCCTGTAGCATGGCCGAGCTCCTTTCCGGTCCGCGACCCGGCCTGACTGACACTGAGTGTGCACTTCCTGTCATTCCCGCCGGGTCGCGGACCGGATAGGAGCTCGGCCAGGCTACAGGGGAGGGGAGGTGAGGAGAAAAAGATGGGAGGGGGAGGAGAAGGATACTGGGGGGGGAGAGGAGGAGAAGGATACTGGGGGGGAGGAGAAGAAGGATACCTGGGGAGAGGAGAAGAAGGATACTGGGGAGAGGAGAAGAAGGATACGGGGAGAGAGGAGAAGAAGGATACTGGGGAGGAGAAGAAGGATACTGGGGGAGAAGATTATAGGGGAGGATAAGGATACTGGGGAGGATGAGAAGAAGGATACTGGGGAGAAGATTATAGGGGAAAGGGGAGAAAAGAAGGATACTGGGAGAAGGGGGGAAGGGGAGAGGAGAAGAAGGATACTGGGGGGGAGAAGAAGGATAGGAGGAGAAGAAGGATACTGGGGAGGAGAAGAAGGATATTGGGGAGGAGAAGAAGGATACTGGGGAGAAGATTATAGGGGAAGGGGAGAGGAGAAGGATACTGGGGAGAGGATAAGGATACTGGGGGAGAAGAGAAGAAGGATACTGGGGAGAAGATTATAGGGGAAAGGAAAAGAAGGATACTAGGGGAGAGGAGAAGAAGGATACAGGGGAGAAGATTATAGGGGGGAGAGGAGAAGGATACGGGGAAAAGATTGGGGAAAGGGGAGAGAAGAAGGATACTGGGGAGGAGAAGGATATGGGAGGAAGAAGATTATAAGGGAAGGGGAGAGGGAAGGGGGAGAGGAGAAGGATACTGGGGGAGAGGAGAAGAAGAATACTGGGGGAGAGGAGAAGAAGGATACCATGGGGAGAAGAAGGATACCATGGGGAGAAGAAGGATACCAAGTGGGGAGAAGGATACTGCGGGAGAAGGATACTGCAGGGGGAGAAGGATACCATGGGGAGAAGGATACCATGGGGAGAAGAAGGATACCATGGGGAGAAGAAGGATACCATGGGGAGAAGAAGGGGAGAGGAGAAGGATACTGGGGAGAGGAGGGATACTGGGGAGAAGATTATAGGGAAGGGGAGAGGAGAAGATTACAGGAAGGAGAGGTGAGAAGATTACAGGGGAGTGGAGAAGGTTACAGGAAGGAGGGAGAAGATTGAGGGAGGGGAGAAGAATAAGATTACAGGGAGGGAGGGGGAGAAGATTACCGGGGTAGAAGAGAAGATTATGGGGAGGGAAGGGGGGGAGAAGAAGAGAAAATTACAGGAGGGGAGAAGATTACAGGGAGGGGGGAGAAGATTACAGGGGGGATAAAAGGAGACCACTAAGGGAGGTAGGGAGGTAGGGGGGAGAGGAGAGGAGAGACCACTAAGGGATGGAAGGGAGAGCTCTATAAGACAGGGGGCAGGACAGGGAGCTCTTTCACATCCCCCCCACACACACACACACACACACACGCATCCCTATACACACAGAAACACAACATGCTTTCCTTACACACAGAGAAACAAATAATGCAACCCTTACACATAAAGACAATACATCCTTTGTACATATACACAGAAACGCACAATGCATCTCTTACACACACGCAAACACACACTGCTTCTCTTACACACACTCAACGCACCACCCCTTACAGACACACACGCTGCATCCCTTACATACACAGACACACACGCTGCATCCCTTACATACACAGACACACACGCTGCATCCCTTACATACACAGACACACACGCTGCATCCCTTACATACACAGAAACACACTGCATCCCTTACATACACAGAAACACACTTTGCATCCCTTATGCATACAAACACAGATTCACACAATGCATCCCTTACACACAAGAAACACACAATACATCCCTTATACACAAACACTCACTGCTTTCTATCCCTTACACAAAAACACACTGCTTCCACTACATACACACTGCATCACCTACACAAACTGGTATCCCTATGCACTACATTCCATAAGCACACACATTAGATCCTCTACAGTAACACATGAGCGAACTCATGGGTGGAACATGTAGGTGGACTTATGGGTGGGCTTTATGGGCATACTCACCGTCAGGCCCTGGGGCCCAGACCTTGAGCTATGTAAGAGGCCCCAAAAAATGGAGCTGCTTCCCTTTCTCCCAGAGCATTGAATTTTGTGACCACAGTTACAAACAGCCTCCAGAGATCCTGTTCTACACCAGACCAGTGGAGCAAGACTGCAGCCAGAGCCCATCACCATCCTCATCTGATTGTAAGTAGGCAATCTAGTATATTATTAGTTACACTAATCTCTAATTTACCTCACATTAAAGGGACACTATAGTCCCCAGAACCACTGCAGCTTAATAAAGTTGTTCTGGTGTCTATAGCCGGTCCCTGCAGGCTTTTTAATGTAAACACACACTGCGTGCAGATCATATGGGTGGGGCATTGTGATGTCTCGGGGGGGGAGGGCGGCAAAAATCCTTGCATCGGCCCAAGGCCTGTTGCAGGCTGAAACTTTGCTTTAAT
The DNA here is from genome assembly GCA_933207985.1 of Pelobates cultripes. Classification (NCBI taxonomy): domain Eukaryota; kingdom Metazoa; phylum Chordata; class Amphibia; order Anura; family Pelobatidae; genus Pelobates; species Pelobates cultripes. The sequence goes on along the minus strand of OW240920.1, from coordinate 106,313,179 downwards.
TTGCTCCAATAAACCTGCTCACTTTGGGTTTACCTTAAGTACCTTGACCATCATTTAATTTCTGCAAATTACATTGTGAAGATTGCCCAACTTTGATTGCACCCTGGGATCAAGGAGAGTGCGGTATCCTTTACAGTAATTACAATAATACACAGCATAGCACAGAAAACACAAATATCTGATGATGGTACACAGTAAGTACTTCAACATTGCAGTATTAACTTACTGACCACACCACATACAACATTAACTGCTACTCCTCTAAGTAAACACCATTGTGACAAAGTTAATAGTTTACTATTAAATGGTTCTTCATTGCCCAGCTTATATAAGTAATGTAAATCGGAAATATGGAAAGTTCTACAGAGCAGTTAGCTCTTTTATCTGATAGATAGCTGTGTAATACAGAAGCAAATACAAACACATAAAACAAAGCCCTGCACTTAAACTTCCACTACTCTAGAGCAGCAGCAATGGCTGTAGTAGTTATCAGCTCAAATACATAGAACAGAAACCAAAAGAGCGACTTGCACTCTATCCCAAATCCCTTTGTACATTGAAATAGCAGGAGGTTTATAGTATCACCTGCCACGTCAAGGCAAACCTCATAGGTGAGTCCAGCACTATCTATTAACATTGATGCTTTCATTTAAAAGGCAAAATATCTAATGAGACAGAAGGAGGTATTTTTTATAAACCCCTACACACTTACTGTAATCATTACTTTTATTTATAGTTATTAATAGGGTAAATATGGTGTGGGCAACCAGAGGCAGCTCTAGGCTTTATGAGGCCCTAGGCAAACCTCAAACATGAGGCCCCCACTAACACCCAAAGTGAAAAAATAATAGGGTTGCATTTTACATGTGTAAGGAGAAGTCGCTATATTGAAAGGCGGGCTTGTACTGTTGCATACAAAGAGTTAGTCCCTGCATTAATTGTTCAAAAGCTTGCAGTTTTGTGGCTTCTTGTGAGCTCTCTGGCTGTAGTTGTTGCATAATTTGCAAACAAAAATAATTTAAAATAAATAAATGTAATTTGCAAATATACCAATTGTTTATACACAATTTTAGGGTATGGTTGCATAGCCTGGCAGTTGTGTATATATAAGTACTGGTGTTAAGGGGTTATTGAAAACAAAAATGAAAATTTTGTTTGAGCAAAAAAGCTGATGTGTGTCTTCAGCTGGTGACTGTGACAGGGTGAATACAGAGGTACCAGTGGCAGGGAGAGTGTGTAAGGACAAAGAAGGTAAATTGGACGGGGAGGGGGTGGGGGGTTGTGAGAGAAAGTTAGGGAGGGCGAGTATGACATGGTTTGATGAGGCAGTGTGGCATATTTGGAGGGGTGAGTATCACAGGGTTATGGTGAAGGGTGAATGTGGCATGGTTGGAGGACGGAGTATGACAGGATTAAGGGGGATTAATGTGACAGGGTAAGTGTGGCAGAGTGTGACAGGATTAGAAGCATTAATGTAACAGGATAAGTGTGGCAGGGTTGGGGGAGAGTGTGACAAAGTGAGAGAAGGTGAGTGTGACAGAATTAGGGAGGTTAATTTAACAGGGTGAGTGTGGCAGAGTGAAGGCAGGTGAGTTTGGAGGGGGTGAGATTAACAGGACTAGGAGTAGTTAATGTGAGAGTGGAGGTGTAAATGGGCTGAAAGTGTGCGGGAAGACAGTGTGAGGGGAGGCTGACTGTGTGAGAGTATGGTAACACTACATTGTGGGGGTGACTGTGTGTATGAGGGAAGGTGACAGTGTGTTTGAGGGGGTGACACTGTGTGTGTGTGGGGGGTGATACTGTGAGGTTAGGGGTTGATATTGTGTGGGACAGTGGGGTGATACTGTGAGGGAGAGGGGTGATAGTGTTAGGGAGGGGGTGATACTGTGTGGAATGGGGTGATACTGTGAGAGGGGTGATTCTGTGAAAGAAATGGGGGTGATGGTGTGAGAGAGGGGGTGATAGTGTGAGGGAGGGGGTGATAGTGTGAGGGAGGGGATATACTGGGAGAGGGGGATGATAGTGTGAATGGGGGATACTGGAAGGGAGAGAGTTGGTTAATGCTGTGGGGGGATACTGGGAGGGAGAGGGTAATACTGTGAGGGGGGATACTGGGAGGGTGAGGGGTAATTCTGGGAGAGGGTTAATGCTGTGGGGGGGGGGAATACCGTCAAGGAGAGGGTTAATGCTGTGGGAGGGATACTGGGAGGGATAGGGTTAATGCTGTGGGAGGGATACTGGGAGGGATAGGGTTAATGCTGTGGGGGGATACAGGGAGGATGAGGGGTAATTCTGGGAGAGGATATACTGGGAGGGAGAGGGGTGAAAGTCTGAGGGAGGGGAATACTGAAGAGTGAGGGCTAATACTGTCGGAGGGATACTGGGAAGGAGATGGTTAATACTGGGAGGTGGAATACTGGGAGGAAGAGGGTTAATGCTGTGGAGGGGAATACTGGGAGGGAGAGGGTTAATGCTGTGGGGGGAATATGGGGAAGGAGAGGGTTAATGCTGTGAGGGGGGAATACTGGGAAGTCGGAGGGTGATAAAATACCTTTTTACACTCCCTGCTAGTCCGGTGGGCTCCCTGGGGGTCCGGTGGCCATAGCCACCAGGCTGCAACTCCTCTGGGTGCAGAACTGCAGACCATGTATCTTCGAGATCCAGCCAGAGCAGTGCCATGGTAACCTATGGCAACGCCCTGATTAGTCAGATCTCGCGAGACACATGAAGACACATGCATGCTCTCCTCCTGGGCAGATGGCATGGAGGGGCCTCGGACAGCAAGCCGCTGGGCCCCCTCCTGGTGTCGGGTCCTTGGTCAGTTGACGAGGACCTGACACAGTCTGTCCTAAGGCCATTTAGGTGGCCGTGAGGCCCCAGCTAGAGCGAGGCCTTAGACAGCCACCTAAGTTGTCTAATTAGAGAGCTGCCTCTGTGGGCAACAGCACTGTAACATGGCTGTGTAATACAGAAGCACATACAAACATAAAATGAAGACCTGTCCTTAATCTTTCCCTACTCTTGAGCAGCAGCAATGGCTATAGTATCCATCATCCCACATAAAATTAAAGAACCAAAAAGCCTGCGATCTATCTAAAATCCTGAAGCACATTAAATAACTGAAGGTTTTTAGCATCACTTCAATGGCCATTTAACTGTAAGCTCAACTGCAATGTCAAGTCAAACCTATCAAGTGAGTCCTACACTATCAATTCATCAAGGTGATTTCATCTAAAAGACAAAAATGTCTAATGAGACAGAACTACCATGTTTATCCTTAATAGGGTAAACATGGGTATAAGGTAAATCGAAAGGGCTGATGAAGAGGTAAGGAATTTAAGTGAAGGACTAGATGCAGGGCCGGACTGGCCCACCGGGATACAGGGAAATTTCCCGGTGGGCCGGCACACTATGGGGCCGGTGCGCGGCCACCTAGCATGCACCAGAACGGGCAGCAATTAGAGGGTGACCGGAAGGAGGGGATGCGCTCCCCTCCTGCCGGTCACAGAATGTAGCGTGGCCGAGCAGGCAGACCGTGGTAGGGGAGCTTTTGTTCCCCTACCCGGTCTGACAGGAAGCAGGAAGCGAGAACGCTCCTCCTGTGAGCAGGCAGGTTGGAACGTTGACGTGCGTTACCATGGCAACGCTCCGACCTGCCTGCTGTTCTCGCGGGAGGAGAGAGGTCAGCCTGTGGCCAGAGGAGCTGCAGGCTGAACTGCACGCGCCCCCACTGGACCACCAGGGATTGAACATTGAAGAGTAGTTGTCCCACCTCTCCTCAGGGCCCTGACCAAAGGTAAGGAGGGAGTGGGGGAAATATAAAGCTTTATTTTTTTTTTTAAATATATAACTCCCCCCCCAATACACACACTACACCCCCTCTAGCCACACACACTACATCCCCTCTAGCCACACACACAGAACCCCTCCACACACACACTGCACCCCTCACTGCAGTCTGTGTGTGTGTTCAGCAGTCTCTATGTGTGTATTCAGCAGTCTGTGTGTATATTCTGCAGTCTCTATATGTGTGTATTAAGCAGTCTGTGTGCGTGTTCAGCAGTCTGTATGTGTGTGTATTCAGCAGCCTGTGTGTGTGTGTTGAGCAGTCTGTATGTGTGTGTATTCAGCAGCCTGTGTATATATACAGCAGTCTATAAATGTGTATTCAGCAGTCTGTGTGTGTTTTTTGCGGTTAGTGTGCATATTCAGCAGTCTGTGTGTTGAAGTATTGTATTTGTTGGAGGTACCAATAAATATAAGCCTCATTTTATTGATAATTTATATTTTTATTCCTTTCAGTGATTGCGTAGTCAGGACCCCAGGGCATTGGTCTGCCCAGTGTGCTATTATGCTGTTACGGTGGCCCTGGTCTAGGGTATGTGTGTGCTCTGATGATCATGCTCCTACAAAATGTAAATGAAAAGACTCATTTGAGTACCAGAAAGTGGATGAGCTGTAATAGCCACTTCTGACCAAGAAGAGGTTAAAGACTTCTAGTGTGTATGTATTTCTCTGTTTTGTTTTTATTTTAGCGATTTTTGTATCGCTAATGGGTGTTCCATTTTTTTTCAACACATGGAGGGTTGGGAGAGGGGTATAGGGACACATGGAGGGCTGGGAGAGCTATAGAGACGCATGGAGGACTGGGAGAGAGGGCTAATAGAACACATGAAGGGCTCGGGGCTAATGGGACACATGTGGGGGCTACTTAGACACATGGAGGGGTTGTGGAGAAAGAGACAGACGGGTTGGGAAAGGGGAACAGGAGACACACACAGAGGAGCTGACGAAGACGAACAAGAGACACACAGAGGGAGTGGGGAAGGAGAGAATGAGACACACAGAGGAGCTGTGGGGAAAGATACACATAGAGGTGCTGGGGCCGGGGAAAGAGTCGAGGGGCTGGGGCTGAGAGACACGTGACAGGGGTTTGGTGGAGAAAGACAAAAACTTCACATGTGTCTCCTGCTCTCCCTGTAACTCAAAGTCGGCTGGTGAGAGAAAGACGTGATATTAAAGGGACACTATAATCACCAGAACTACTACAGTTGACTTTAGTGGTTCCGGTGTCTATAGCAAGTCCCTGTAGGCTGAGAACTGTAAATGCTACCTTTTCAGAGAAAAGGCAGTGTTTACATTGCTGCCTTGGCACATCTCTAGTGACAGTCACTTATAGAGATGCTTCCTAGTCCAGTGCTGCACATTGTGCAGCACCTATGTTGAGCATCTCCACGCACTGCATGGACGCTCCCCATAGAGATGATTTGATGCAATGCATCTATATGAGAAGATGCCGATTGGTGCGGTGAAGCGCAGCATATTGCCAAACATGCGCTATAGCCCCCAATGCTTTCCTATGCAAATTTAATTGGCGTTGACTGAAATCATCCAGTTGTCAGCCAAAGTGAAGAGTACACTTATTACTTAAAACAAAAAAAACATAATTTTTTTTACTGCTGTGCATTAGCATACATTCACAATTTAAGCCCAAATGACCAAACATTTCTTAATATATCAAGGTAGTTGGACTGAAACATTGATTATATGCAAATGCACGTCTGCGTCTGCTTACAATAAATCTGCTCTGCTTTATTTTAAAGCCCTGTGAGTATTTTCTTTCACGTTTGATAGTTTTCAGTTTTTTTTTTCCTGCTACCATATCTGCACACGATGCTTGCGCGATGCATTATGGGGCTGGTATAGAATTTTTTCCAGGGCTGCTTTTCATTCCCAGTCCAGCCCTGACTAGATGTGTATTTTCATAGAAGGCTTTAAATGCCTCTAGTAGCTATCACAATTCTGCTAATTCTACCAGATGGCTTCAGAAAGAAAATCTGGTTGGAAAAGCACCGGATTAGCGGAGATCATCTTCCCCCACAGAGACCGGAGTCTGCAAAGGAAAAAAGGTAGTACTTACATGTCACTATAGCATATTTGTACACTTTTTTGGTTTTGTTTTGTGAAGTAGTTTTGATTTTACATTGATTTCTTAAATGCCCTTTAATATTTGTTAAAGGAACACTTTAGTGTTTAGATTGGCTAAACTTCAAAATGAAAAGATGATAGCAGGCTTCCCCAAACTCCTGCCCTCCAGATGTTGCTGAACTACAACTCCCATGATTCTCAGCCTATTTCATTCATAGAATCATGGGATTTATAGTTCAGCAACATCTGGAGGGCCGGAGTTTGGGGAAGCCTGTACTGTAGTGTCCCTATGCACCTCCCTCCCACTGCACTCAAAAGGTTTGATAACCCCTTAACCACTCACCTTAATCTAGTGTTGAGGTCCTTCAGACTGGCTCATTCTCTACCTCCTCCGAGGTCATGGTGAGGTGAAACACAATGTGCTTGATGACAAGTCCCACTCGCACAATAGGCCTACCCTATAGGAAAGCATTTCATATGGGGATTTTGAAAACGCTGGGCATCCTCATGAAAAGCATGGAGATGTCCACCATCATTTCTTGGAATTTAATTATGTGAAACAGTCTTACCACGTAATGTTTTCAGTTGCAAGTAAATGCAGCACTGTCACTCTCTGGGGACTTTGCAGAATTTGCAAAGATCCACTGACATCGGTACAGCCGACGTCACTGCTGTACCCTCATGCATGCACAAGAATACAGCATTGAGGGATCCTCCATAGATAAAGCCAATTCCATGCAGTCGTCACCGGTGACAGCTGGGGGGATTGACGCATCTAGACGATGGTAGCTCCCCCTTGTGTCTAGAAGTGGCACATGTAGGAAAAACAGTAGTCCTTACTTTGTCTCAGCATATCTCTTGAATGGGTTGGCATTTATGTGAAATTCCAATTCAGTCAATATTAGTATTTCATAAAGATTCTCTCTTTATGAAATCAAATTTTTAAGGTGGGGTGAAAGTGGTGCTTTAAGGGGATAGGGCACCCAGACAACTTTAATGAGATGAACTGGTCTGGGTGCCTATAGTGTCCCTTTAATAATTTAAAATGCCTGCCAAATCACTTAACTAAATAACTTTACAAGGTGGCCAATTATAAAAGCATGCAAGCTATATAAAGATTGCATGGAGTGAAGCGCATTACAAGGACTTGCATTCTTTAAGAATATTTCAAATTTTGCAACTTGGGTGATATAAACCAATATAGTCACCAGATGATTAGACATATGGGCCTAACATTGCAAAACACAATGTAGCTTTTATCGGTATTCTGGATGTAAAGTGTTTTTTGTTAAGTAGCTTTGATTTTACACTTTTTTTCAAAATGGCTGCCAATTCGCGAGTTTAATTGACTTTACAAGGTAGCCACGCATAAGAGCATTCCATAGCAAATGAATAAAGGCAATAGCATACACTAAACAATATGACATAATACGCATAACTGAAACATGGTGGGATGAGACACATGACTGGGCAGTTAACTTAAATGGGTACACACTATTTAGGAAGGACAGATGGTGGGGTATGTTTGTGTGTCAACCATGAGTTAAAGCCAAATCTTAAGCAAGTGGAATGTGATGAGGAAAATGTGGAAGCTTTATGGGTAAATATCTGCCTGGGACAAAAGAAGGGCAATCAACTATTGGTTAGGATATGTTATAAACCATTGACACAGAACAACAAGGAACAGCAGCTGTTTGAATAAATTGAGAAAGCTGCAAGTCTGGGTAACACTTTAATTATTGGAGATTTTAATTACCCAGACATAAATTGGGTAAGAGGGACTAGTAGCTCAGCAATGAGAATTAGGTTTTTGAACTCGTTTAATGACACCTTCAAGTCACAACTTGTACAAGCACCAACTAGAAAGGACGCTTGTCTGGACATGGTTATAACAAACAACGTTGATCTTTTGACCAATATTCAAGTAGGTGAGCACTTGGGAAATGGTGATCACAATATAGTGTCCTTTGACATAAACTCAAAAAAACACATGGGGTATACTAAAACATATCATTTTAAAAATGCCAATTTCTATAAGTTGTGGGCAGCTTTAAAATATATTGACTGGCATAAACGCTTTAGTGAAAAGAACACTGAGGATAAATCTTCCAACAAATATTAGAAAGGCACATTTCTCAGTATGTACCATTGGGTAATAAATATAAAAGAAACAAATGGGAAACAATGTGGCTTAGTAGATAAGTAAAACAAGTGATTAAAAATTAGAAAAGGGCATTTAAATCGGACAAATCATATGCATCCTATAAAATATATAAGGAAGCCAATAAAGCGTGAAAAAAGGTGATTAGATTAGCTAAACTTCAAAATGAAAAGATGATAGCCAAAGAGAGCAAAACCAACCCCAACGCATTCTTTAAGTACATAAATTTAAAAAAAAAAAAAAAATGAAAGTGTAGGTACACCAAAAACTGCAATGGGGGTGTTGGTTAATGAAGATCAGGGAAAGGAAGAAATTTTAAATAACTATTTCTAATCTGTATATATCAAGGAAGAACCCATGGCAATAGATGTGCAAATGATTGCTACTAAAAACTTGCAGAAAAATTGTAATTGGTTAACTCAAGACAAGGTGCTGCAGCAACTAAGAAAGTTAATACAAACAAAGCTCCAGGGCCTGACGGTATTCATCCATGAGTACTTGAGGAAATAAGTGTAGAAATAAGTGAACCTCTGTTTTTAATCTTTCAAGATTATTTTCTTTCAGGAAGTGTTCCGGAGGATTGGAGGAAGGCAGATGTGGTTCTTCTATTCAAAAAGGGTTCACAATCCTTGCCTGGAAATTATAGACATGTGAGCTTAACTTATGTGGCTGGAAAAGTATTTGAAAGGTTATTAAGGGATAATATTCAAGAATACCTTGAGAAGAACATGGTTATCAGCAAAAATCAGTATGGTTTTATGAAGCAAAGGTCATGTCAAACTACCTTGATTGCATTCTACGAAGAAGTAAGTAGAAGTATTAATCAGGCTGTTGCAGTGGATGTGATCTATTTGGATTTTGCCAAGACATTTGATACAGTTCCAAACAATAGATTAGTGTTCAAACTCAAAGAAATCGGTCTAGATGAAAATGCTTTTTCTTGGGTAGAACATTGGCTGAAAAATAGAGTACAAAGAGTTGTCATTAATGGTAAATTTTCAAGCTGGACAGAGGTGGCAAGTGGTGTCCCTCAGGGTTTTGTTCTGGGACCCCTTCTATTTAACATGTTTATAAATGATCTTGAAGACCGCATTGAAAGTCATGTTTCAGAGTTTGCATATGATTCAAAACTCTGTAAAGTAATACAATGTGAGCAAGATATTACTTTGCTGCAGGTAGACAGGGGGGACTGGGCACTCAAATGGCAGATGAAATTTAATGTTGAAAAATGCAAAGTTATGCACTTCGGCGTAAAGAATGCACAAGCAATGTATACCCTTAATGGAAGCAAATTAGGGATAACAACACATAAAAAGGACTTGGGAATTGTTATAGACAAACTATGTAACAATGTGCAATGTCAATCAGCAGTGGCTAAGGCCAGTAAGGTATTGTCATGCATGAAAAAGGGCATTCATTCTCGGGATGAGAATATCATTGTGACTTCTTATAAATCACTGGTAAGACCACATATTGAATATGCTGTGCAATTTTGGGCACCTGTTCTAAAGAAGATTATTATGGCACTAGAAAAAGTGCAGAGGAATGGAACATATCAGCTAAAAAGAAAGGTTAACAAATTTAAACCTCTTTAGTTTAGAAATACGTCGCCTGAGAGGGGATATGATAACATTATACAAATATATTCAGGGCTAATACAAACCATTGTGAGGAAATCTATTCACAAACTGGACTTTACATAGGACACAAGGTCACACATTTAGGCTGGAAGAAAAGAGATTTCATCTAAGGCAAAGAAAAGTTTGTTTTTTTTTACTGTAAGAACAATAAAGATGTGGAATTATCAGCCTGAAGGAGTAGTTTTATCAGAGTCCATACAGATGTGCAAACAGCAACTAGATGCATACTTGCAAAAACAGAATATTCAAGGTTATAATTTTTCAATGTAGGGTAATAACTTCTTGATCCAAGGATAAATCTGACTGCCTCATGTCTGGGGTCAAGAAGGAATATTTTTCCCAGTTTGTTGCAAAATTGGAAGTGCTTCAAACTGGGTTTTTTTGCCTTCTTTTGTATCAACAGCAAAAAACAAACGCGAGAAAGACTGAACTTGATGGACGCAAGTCTCTTTTCAGCTATGTAACTATATGTTAAAAAGATTGCATGTTGATAAGTAATGTACAAAAAGAACTTTTAAAAAAACTTTTTAAATTTTACAACTATTTGGCAACTAATTTTTCACATATACTAATATGGCTGCAAGGCCAAAATACATATGGACTTCATATGGCATAGCACACTTAAGCTATTAATCAGCACACTGATTTAGAGTTTAGCAGTTTCTGTTTCAGTTAATTCATAAATTCTGAATAATGTTTCTGAATATATTAAAATAGCTGCCAAACCACCTGACTTACTGACTTCTTTTGAACAAATCTAAATTAGGGTCATAACATACCTCCACAAATAAAGTTTGAAATATGTCACTTAAACAGTTTCAGAGAAAAGATATTCATAACTTATGTGGTCATTGTCATGAACGCAACCTACTTCAAGAGTGTGCGTGATGTAGTTGTGGTGGTGAAAGGGTTAAAGTTCACTATTTGTCTGCACTATACCGGAAATAATGACAAAATCCCCCTTAACACCACCCACACTTAAACACAATAATATAACTTACTATTTTAACGCTGCCACCACTAACACAATTTATAATTGAGGTGCCTTGATCCCCCAGGTAACTTAATAAAAACCCACCAAATACAACTTAGCACAATAACTATGCAATTGCAAAACACGAATTAGTCTTTTCAGGTAACGTGATTCTTTACCAGAAAAAGGCAGAACTTAATAAAGGAATATTTATTATGAGCAAAAATAGTCACAGTGCATACAAAAAATAGATGAAAAAACTAATAATTTACACCAACAACAGATAAAAACAAAAGGGATAAAATAACAGAAGTCCTAAACACTTACTCACTTAGGTTTTCAAAGTAAAACTTCTGCCCAGGGGGTCTCTGGCAAGGAAGACGATGACTTACTCAAAATTAGATTTTGGCCCCAAGCAAGTACCAAGACATTTCAGTATCATTGAACCCTGTGGATTACCACACCTGGTCTAGAGGTGGAGTTAAGGCGGATCTATAGAGATAATGAGTGACCAGCTCAATGTGTTCCAGACCAACATCACTCCAAATGGGAACATTTGGTTTTATCTTCTCTCATGTACCTGCCTCAGAAAGAATAATTGCATCTACAAATTTGTTATTTTCCCATTCTAAAGATATGTTGCATGCCATATTTTCGACACTGTAACGGAACGCTGGCACTCTGATCGAGTACCTCCGATGCTCCTAGCACTTGCCGAGGACTATGAGCACTCCAACCGACACCATCAGCGCTGCGGACCCCACTTCCAGCGATGCAGCTGTGCCGGGGTCTTGCCGTCTCTCACCCACCCAGGATCCACCACCAGGATCCAGCTTCCAGTGGGTGAACCTTTCCTAAATCCAGAGGGCGTAGCAGGAACAAATCAAGCTCTTACAAGAGCTTACTCTGGAGAGTAAGTGATTATAGCAATCCTTAGAGTGTACGTATCCCTTCCCCCAAGCATGAGCCAATTCTTCAAGAAAGGTGCAAGTAGGTCTGGTTTATTGAGGGCTACCTGCCCGGTATTTATGCAAGTGTCCACCAAGTGGACACTCCCCTAGGGGACCTGATGGAACAATGGGACACACATTGGATATTAGCCAATCACAGACAATACAAACAAAACACTCCCACAGTGACATCACAATCCCTGCTCTCTATCCTGGAGATAATTGGGAAGTAATCAAATTATCTCCCAGGACAGAGGCAAGACTCCATTAACCACAAAAAGACATAAAATTACACAATGTTACAATTACTACATAAAACATATACATGCAACATATCCCCAGATAGCTTAGATCTGAGCGCACATTATTACCGAATGGTGCTCGGATCACATACATACAGTTCAATCGCCATGGAGCCAAAGTCTTTTTGTTACACGAATAGGCTCCATGGCATAGCTATCTGGGGTAGCACTATTCACATACTGAAAGTCCCGAACGCCCCGGCAGTAATACACAAATAAACCTTTCTGTAGGGTAAAATACAGCTATCAGCACAGGGGCCATAGTCGGAAGGCAGGCACAAGTGGCGAAGGGCACTTTGTCACAGACCCAATATAGCAGACATCACAGTTCCTTCCCCTATGGTTCAGTTATGCCAATCAAGTTTGGGCTTATTTAGAAGAGGGCACTTGTAACATTCCAAATTTAACAAAAATGAGGCTTAATTATTATTCTGTGGGTAAATATTAATGTTTTCTTCCCTTGGCTATGATACTGGAACAAGGCTAATGGCCAGGGGCGGACTGACCGGTCGGGCACTTCGGACATGGTCCGAGGGCCCGGCCGGGAGGGGGGCCCGCCGCCAGGGCCGCCTTCAGGGGGCCCGGCGGCAGGGCTGGATTGGGGGCAGCATTTGGGCACTTGAGAGGAAGGTGCCACCGGGTGGCTGGCCCGGTGGCAAACTGTGAGGGGGCCGGCCGTTTCATGCTGGAGCCGCCGGACTGGGTGGCAGCCTCGTCGGTCCGGCGGCATTCCTCTCACTAACGCTGAAGGAGGAGCATGTGTGTCATGCTCCTTTGCGGTTCCCACATCCTGTGCTGGGAATTGTGGGAACCGCAGGGAGCATGACAGAGAGACATGCTCCTCCTCCTCCTTCAGCGTTAGTGAGAGGAATGCCACCGGACCGGCGAGGCTGCCACCCGGTCCGGCGGCTCCAGCATGAAACGCGTCCGGCCCCCTCAGACTTGAGAAAGAGGGGGCAATAGAGAGATGGGGAGGGGGGAGAAAGAGGGGGGAACAGAGATAGGGACGGGCAGAAAGAGGGGGGAAACAGAGAGATGGGGAGGGGGAGAAAGAGGTGAACAGAGAGATGGGAGGGAAGAGGAGAACAGGATATGGGAGGGGGGGAGTAAGAGGGGGCAATAGAGAGATGGGAGGTGGAGAAAGAGGGGGGAACAGGAGAGATGGGGAGGGGGAGAAAGAGGGGGAACAGAGACGGGGAGGAGAAAGAGAGGGGGGGGAACAGAGAGATGGGGAGGGGGAGGCAAGGGGAACAGAGATATGGGGAGGGGGGAGTAAGAGGGGCCAATAGAGAGAAGGAGGGAGGGAGGAAAGAGGGAGGAACAGAGATATGGGGAGGGGGGGATAAAGAGGGGGGAAACAGGATATGGGGAGGGGAGAAAGAGGGGAACAGAGATATGGGGAGGGGGGAAATAGGGGGAACAGAGATATGGGGAGGGGAAAGAGGGGGGAACAGAGAGATGGGGAGGGGGGAGAAAGAGGGGGGAACAGAGATATGGGGAGGGGGGAGAAAGAGGGGGGGAATGGAGAGATGGTGTCAGGGTCTTACCTGAGTTGGGAGTCTGTAGCGCAGATATGATGCTCACCCTTGCAGATAGCCACAGGCCGAGGTGGTCAGGTAAGAATTCACCTGGCCTGTGGGTCTGTGCACGGGGGCTGTGTAGGATGCAGTACCAATACGCAGGACAGGCAAGGACTGAACCAGCAGGATGGTCGAGGGATAGCCGAGTTCAAAGGATGCCAGAGGACAGGAACAACGAGGAGAAGCCGAAGTCAAGGGATGCCAGAAGTCAGAATAAACGAGTCAGGAAGCCGGGGTCAATAATGCGAAGCGATGAAACAGGAACACTAGAACAAACAGGATCAAAGACTTGACCCTGAGCACAGGGCGAGGCTGTGTTTATATACCCTGCTGATGACTGATCAGAGTCAGGTGAAATACAGCCAAGTCAAGGTGCAGCCCCCAGAGTAGTAGCCATGTCAGGATGAACAGGACTGGAATCAGTCTTCACTGTAAATAGCTGCTGTGGCTCAGAGGTAGAAAGCAGGACCAGGACTGAGAAGATCCCGGTTCAAGTCCCCTGTTGGGAACTCCAAGAGCGACCACGTCTTGCTGTCTGTCTATCAGGTGAGAACCGTGACAGTACCCCCCCCTTTAAAAACGACCTCTGGGCGTAAATAGGTTCACTGTCAGCATAGTACACCTCTCCAGGGTCACTATCTGAATCCAGTGAGTCCCCATAGTCAAACTCCCCAGCAAGGATTCCCTTTACTGCTTGGGAGTCCGCAGTACCAGCTTCTGGTACGGCTGGAGAATTGTCCAGGTCTTTTAGGTTCCGGGTACAGGTGGCAAGCACTTCCAAAACTTTGGCAGGAGCAGTGTTCGCAGCTAACAATGCTTTTTCGAACATTTCAAGGTTTTCTTTACGGACTATAGTGCCATTAGAAGCAACGGCACAATCCACAGGTAAAACCTCTTCGGGCGGGCAGGAAGTAGTGGTGGTATCACAGGAAGCAACTTCGGGAGTAGATGCAGGAGGCTCTGGAGCAGGGGATGGAGGTTTTCTCGTGGAGGCCAAGCATGTGCAAGCACAACGGCTTCTATTTGGCTTTTTAGGCTGGTATGCGGTGTACACAGGGCGAAGGAAACTAGTACCAAGTCGGAGAGCTGGAGGTCTAGGAGGGCGAACAGGACAAAGCGTGATGAAATGCCCTTTTTCTCCACAGTAGTAACACAGGCCATAGCTTCTCCTTCGGTCTCTTTCCTTAGGTGTCACTTTGCAGTGGACGAGTCCTAATTGCATAGGTTCCACAGGGTCAAGTGGAACACCGGATACCTCTGGAGTTTTCCTGGGAGCTGGAACATAAGGAGGCATCTCTGGGGCGTAGTGGTGGTACTCGGTTACTTGGTTAGGAAGAATCTGAGATTTTTTAGTACGTGGAGCTGACTTGGCCACAGTGGTCTTACATTGTGAGTCCATAGCAGTACTAAAGGATTCCCAGCTGACCAGGACAGGACTCTTCGTCTGCAACATTTGGTGAGCCCAAACTTTGATGCGTCCAGACAACAGGTTGATAGCCGCTCGGACCTTGATGAAATCTGTGGCATATGTTCGAGGCTTTAAAGAAAACAACACCTCACAATCCAACTTGAAAGACTGAAAGGATGTGCGGCTACCATCAAATCGGTCGGGCATGATGACAAACGGTTCAGGAAAAGCTGGTTCCGGGGCTGGATGTACTGCGCCTTTAAGGAATAAAATTTCTTGCTGCAGCTCCGAAACAGTCTGGGCCAGGCTGGACACACGCTGGGTCGAGGGTGAGCACATCTCTGCGGACTCCATAATGGTCAAGTCTTATGTCAGGGTCTTACCTGAGTTGGGAGTCTGTAGCGCAGATATGATGCTCACCCTTGCAGATAGCCACAGGCCGAGGTGGTCAGGTAAGAATTCACCTGGCCTGTGGGTCTATGCACGGGGGCTGTGCAGGATGCAGTACCAATACACAGGACAGGCAAGGACTGAACCAGCAGGATGGTAGAGGGATAGCCGAGTTCAAAGGATGCCAGAGGACAGGAACAACGAGGAGTAGCCGAAGTCAAGGGATGCCAGAAGTCAGAATAAACGAGTCAGGAAGCCGGGGTCAATAATGCAAAGCGATGAAACAGGAACACTAGAACAAACAGGATCAAAGACTTGACCCTGAGCACAGGGCGAGGCTGGGTTTATATACCCTGCTGATGACTGATCAGAGTCAGGTGAAACACAGCCAAGTCAAGGTGCAGCCCCCAGAGTAGTAGCCATGTCAGGATGAACAGGACTGGGGGAACAGAGATATGGGGAGGGGGGAGAAAGAGGGGGGAACAGAGAGATGGGGAGGGGGGAGACTCCATTGTAGTCTCTAATGGGGCCTGGAGGGAATTCTTTCTAACACATTCTCTGTCTAAAGGACACTGAGATAGCCTCCGCTAGAAAGACCCCCCTCCATGGCCCATTAGCCCTCAATTGTAGTCTCTGCTGGGGCCTCGAAGGGCTTATTGCCCTTTTGTTCCTTGTGTCTAAAGATTGTGTAGGGTGTGGCTGGAGGCGGTGCATGGAGGCGGGACGAGGGTGGCACTTGCTGCAGAGTATGGGTGGGGCCTGTAAGGGGGCCCTTGATTTATTTTGCCTGGGGGCCCTGAGGGTTCTCAGTCCGCCCCTGCTAATGGCCATTAACATATCAAAGACATGACTGCGTGAGCACGTCGAGAGGCGGGTCTAGGAGGAGTGAGGGAGGCGCGGAGGGGGACGGCGGGAGAAGACGAGGTCCGATGGTGAGGACGGAGCAGTCGGTGCAAACGCGAAAAATTGGGATCCGAGGACAGATCGTGAACAGATCGATTTTGGATGAAAGGTCTGCACCCTAGTGAGTGCCCAGAGCCCAGAGCATCGAGCGAGACCCTGACAAACCCAGATGGAAAAATTCAATAGTAAAGTTTAAATTTCCACGAGGTCCTCAAGAGGCCGGACGCAGAAAAAAAAAAAATTGGCTTTTAAAACGGGTCAGTAAATTAAGGCTTAAAGGCAAGTGTATGTAAAAATATACTAAGAAATTCTGTGGAGAAAGTTATTAAGAAGCCTGTTAAGACTGAGAACTGAGGGGCTGCTTTATAGGCTATATGAGATATTATACTATAAACGCATGTTACTAATGCACAGCATTGATACAACTAGTGCAAATTATAAAAAAAAAAAAAGATAAATAAAAAGAAAGAAAAGGAGAAAAGACAGAAGGAAAAACTCCTATATAAAAAATATTCAAGTATACTCGAGCATACTGCTATAGGGCACCACTGAAAGTGTATCAACGTGAGAGCCCCCTTTTATCCTTGGAATAAGATTATAAGCCTTAAAATGGCATCTAAGAAACAAATTAAAACTAGAGATAAAAGGGATGACTCTTAGCCAACAAGATTGTCAGGTTTTTTTTCTCCCAACAAAGAAAAATTAGGTCATAAAGATACCGATACGGTATATTTTGATCTGAATACACAAACAACAAATGCTCATAATGCAGAACAGAAGAATTACGTTTCTCAAGATTTTCTAGTGAATAAATTGGACGAGCAAATGACACAAATTGCTAATCAGATCACAAATAGTTCTAATATAATTAAACTGGAGATGGAGAAAATAAATTTAAAGCTGAGTTCTGCATTAGAAAAAATTAATATAATAGAAGGTCAAATAAATAACCTGCAAACAGAGAATACTCAAACAGAAGTTTTAATACAGCAAATGAATCTGAAGATTAGAGATCTGGAGGATCGATCGAGGAGATGTAATGTGCGCTTTAGAAATATACCGGAATCTGTAACTCAAGACCTATTAAAAGATTTTCTGCTCTCTTTTTTTCAAGAAGTTGGCCTGCAGAATGAAGCCCTTTTGCCTATAATTGAAAGAACACATAGACTAAGAAAGCCTAGTGAGGTTCCAGCTCATTACCCAAGGGATGTCATCGTATGTTTTTTTTCCTACTCACATAAACAACAAGTGGTTAATTTGCTGAGGAATAAAGATAATTTACCTGAGAAATTTAAAGATATCATATTTCAAGATTTTGTCAATGCAAACAAGAATTTAGAGAAAAACTTTTCATCAAGCCTTAGACCCATTGAAGCAAAATAACATGAAATATAAATGGGTACAATCATCTAAAATAATTGTGTGGTGGGAAGAAAGATGGAGACCATTCACTTCAGCTAAAGACCTAGAAGCCTGGACAAAAACAATATTCCCTTAAAACTAAAAGACTTTTTTTTTTTATATATATATTAAGGTACAACTGGTTAAAAGACTAAAAAGATTAGGGAGGTAAACCCCCTATCAAGATAAATGAGTTCAAAAGAACTATGCAGGAGGAAGAAAAATGGAGACTATCTATTCCAACTAAAAAATTAGAAGCCTGGACAAAATTGCTTATATTTTTAAAATTAAAAGATCTCAAGCAAAAGTCAATGAAGAATAAGAAGACTATTCACTTCAGCTAAAAACTAAGAAGTCTGGACAAAAAATATAATTTTTTCTAAAAGATAAAAAGAAAAAAGGAAAGAAAAAAGGAAAGGAATTTTTTTTATTTTTTTTATTTCTGAGAAATTAGCGTGATAATGGTATTTGGTATAGGACAAAATATCACAAGATGGTTACTCACTGGTAAATTTTGACCAATTTGAAAAATAATTTAGTATTGAAATATAGATAAGGTTTGCGCAGAGAAATAATCACTATAACTTTACTGAATTTTAAGAGTTTGTACAAATTTGTATAAGGACAGATTGTATTATCAAACATGAAAAGGTCACAAATGTTAATATATTCACTATAGAGTAAGATATCGTTAAAAGGAGAAGAAGTACTAATTAAGACTAAGTACAATTCGGTACAAGATAAAACAATATAACATGGTAGTTAAGGGATAAATTTGGAATAAGGGTGTATCACAGAAGTATAGAAAAAGGTTTTGCAGAGAAATAGTCACTATAATGACAAAGGGGTAGGTGTTTGTACAAACTGATATATAGAATAAACGGGTAAATTTTTTTTTTTTTTTCCTCTTTTCAAATATGATATAGCAACTCATAAAAAACAAATGAGAAAGGGAAAGGGGAGAGAAGAAGAACTAGAAAAACAGGAAAGGGAAGGAGAGGGCTCCTATAGAGAAATAATTATTGTAAGAGAACCAGTTGGTAACAGCTTCTATAATGTAATGTAAAGAATTTTTTTTTTTCTCTCCTCCTCCCCCCTGACTGCTGCCTCATGACTCCAATATATAGACCTGCCTGATGCTTGTATTAAGCATAAGTCTCAGAGTAGTTGGTTTCTCACGGGACAGGGTCTATCTACAGGAATTAGGGTTAGTTTTCTGTTAGATGGGTTAACAAGTAGGACGACAAGATGTCCTTAATTAATGTAATGTTGTATGTGATAAATGTGTGTTATCTGCGGGGTCTCAAGGGTAGAAGGGAAGAAAATAGAGGGAGAGGATTAAAATATGGTTAAATTTATGTCTATTAATGCTCAGGGCCTGAATACGATATATAAAAGATCTCTGCTACGAAATCAAATGATAAAAGAAAAAATAGATATCTGTTTAGTTCAGGAGACACACTGGAGACAAAATGAGAAACTAACATGGGGAGGCAATAAGCTCCCAATTTTTCTACATGCATCTATGAAGGACAAAAAAAAAAAAAAAGGTGTAGCAATGATAATTTCAGATAGGGTCAAGTGGGAGAACCTTTATCAGGAATTAGACAAAGAAGGAAGATTTATGATTTTAGTAGGTAAGATAAACGATGTTAAATATACGATAGTTAACATATATCTACCAAATGTAGCGCCAGTTTCTCAACTGAAGAAAATATTAGATAAAGCGGATTTAGTCAAAACTGGGATATATAGTAGCAGGAGATTTTAATTGTATATTGGATCCACAAAAGGATAAAAAATTGCTGAAAGGGAGTGTAATGAACAAAACAATAATTAAAAATGCGAGCTTATTGACCAATACTAAAAACAATTATGATTTATTTGATGCTTGGCATCTTCAAAATCCCGAATTAAGAGATTATACCCATCTATCTAGAGTACATTTTACATATTCAAGAATTGATATGATCTGGGGTAATATAACCCTAATAGATAATTTGGTAGAAATAAATATAGTGGAAAATGTATGGTCAGATCATAGTATGTATATATTCGAAATAAAAGATAAGATGACAGCTATAAATAATACAACGTGGAAACTAAATAACTATCTATCTGTTATATAACAAAAGTAGTAAGACCAAGTTAGAGAAACTGATAATATGTTTCTTTAAGGAGAATGATCCTTCAGACACTTCATATCTAAATACGTGGTGTTCATTTAAAGCAGTTACAAGAGGTTATCTTATAAAGCTAAACCATGAAGCTAAAAGTAAAGAAAAGAGACTTGGAGATCTATACATTGAACTCTATAAGCTTACAACAGATAATAAAGGATATCCCACAATGGAGAAAGGTAGACGAATATCAGAAGTGCAAAAAAATATTCTACAATGTTTAAATACTAAAACAATAGAAAATATTAAAAAACTGAAATTGAGATTCTATTGTAGAGGGAATAAAACAGATAAGATGCTAACTAATAAGTTGAGGAAACAGTATGCTAATGCTCGTGTAAGGAAGTGAAATGGTTAACTCTTTTTGCTTTATATGCTTTAAAATAATGTTTGAAATAATTATGCTGACTTTGGCAGATGTATTTTGTACCAAGGTCTTTCCTCTACAGGATGTATGACCTTCCTTGACCTTAGGATGTTCCTGTCTCGTCTTCATCCAAATGCTTATCTTTTTCATGTCCGACAAGTATGTACTATTAACCACAAGGACACTATAGACTTCACTGCTTGCATGAGAAATTGTGTATAAATGCTAGCCCTGAAAATATACTCATTGAGAACTTGTTATGCACTATTTCGTGTCTGTGTGTCTTATTTGCTAAACAAGATCTCCCATCAATTGATGTGGTGATCGAAGGAGCGAGAATCGGGGGAGTTGAGTCCAGAACAGCATTTATCCTTTCAGCTTGGTGTCAGAAGTGGGATCAGCAAAACCATTGGGTGAGTAGCCTTTTTGTGTCTTATTGACGCTAATTGTCTATGACCCCCTTTGGTTTAGTAAGTCTGTATCCAGTAGAAAGGAAAGGTATAAGGACTTAGTTATATTGAGACTGTAAATAGGTCTCCGTTTTATTAGACATTTGGTCTAAATATATATAGGGTTTTGGTAACCCAGGTTAGTATCTAAGATAGATACAGGGTATCTCAGGTAGATACAGGTTTTGAGACTATAAAGGAGTCTCCGGTTTATTAATACTATAAGTGTTCTAGGGAACACGGTTCATAGATCTAGAATAACCCAAACTTCTCGTTCCTTTGGTCACCCTGTGTCTGCTTTGTGTTTATTTTGCTTGTTAAGTAGAGACACACTATTGGTAAGTAGGTAGTGTCTCTACCCTGAGCCAGAAATATGGGAAATAATCAGTCTATTTCTTACCCTTTACCCCACCCAAGGGAACAATGTCTAAATTATGTTACTAGAATAGGAGCACAAGGAGGATTTCTTACAATCCCCTTTGTGTCAAATTTAGCAGGATGGACAGAGACTATGAAGTCATCTGATCCTTTTCCCAGGTCTGGGGCTAATGATGATTTCCATATGAATATGATTCGAGGATTGTGTTTGGGAGATAGGAAGTCATGGCCGTGGTATGGTCCTGATCCAGATTGGGATAAGGAATATATGAAAGCAGGAGGAGAAAATTGGTTGCTGATAGCCCCTCATTGGTTTCCTTGTAGTGTAACAGGAAAGGTTTTAAAGGGAGCTAAGAAACACCCGGCTAAGAGAAAGGGAACTGTTGACAGTAATACTATTTGCTTTTCTATAGAAGCCCCTCCTGATAATCTATATCCACCACCAACTGTGCCCCCTACCCAGTTAGCCCCCGGCCATGCCCAACCACAACCCCCACCTCCCTATAAAGCAATGTATCCTGCTGTACCTAATGCCCCCTCAGAGGATGATATAGAGGATATTTCTGCTGCTGCAGCTGTTAATTCACAATCACAGCAATTACAGGAATCATCATCTACACCAGATTCTGATATAGAATACCCACCGCCACCTCCTGGTACAGTTAAATTAACAGTACAAACAGGAGTTAAACTTAAAAGTGGCAAGGTGTTAAAATCATATGTACATAAGCAAGATGATGATGATGTAGAGATGCCAGAATTAGAAGGTGCTGATCTTACTGCCCCGTTTATGACTGTTGGTATCAGTTAATAATGAAACCCATTAATCCCGGAGTACTCAAGGATATTATTCAAGGTGCCCCAAACCCCCGTACTAATCCCTCTGCATGCCTAATGTATCTGAAAAGAATGTGTTTAGGACAGAACATGACACAGATAGACATACAGTTATTTATAAATGGAATATTAGGGTATGATTCAGATTCTGGTTGGAATTGGTCTAATGTACCCTCTATCAGTGAGACAGATAACGGTACTGGAGTTGGAGTGGCTGGCAGTGATGGTGTTTATGAGCTTAGTACTTCAGCAGGATGTGCTAAAATGTGGGATGAGGTGGAAGCTGAAATGTTGAGATTATGGAAGAATAAGCAGTCTATATCCACTGCTTTGGCATGTAAGCAAGGTGCAAAGGAAGAGATTGGTGTTTTTGTAAAGAGATTTTACAAGTGTTGGAAGGATGAGGCAGGTTTGAAGTCTGGAGATGATATGGATCTCCTTAAAATACAGTCATGCCTTGGTAATATGTTGCCACAGTATTCTTTGCTTGTGAAACAGTTGATTTCAGACTGGGCCAATTTGGGTGGCTCAGATTTTCTTACCAAGGTTATTGAGAAGGAAAAT
>OW240920.1:106274287-106286902 GCA_933207985.1 Pelobates cultripes | reverse complement strand
AGAGAGATAGAGAGAGATAGAGATAGAGAGAGAGATAGAGAGATAGAGAGAGAGATAGAGAGATAGAGAGATAGAGATAGAGATAGAGATAGAGATAGAGATAGAGATAGAGATAGAGATAGAGATAGAGATAGAGATAGAGAGAGAGAGAGAGAGAGAGAGAGAGAGAGAGATAGAGATAGAGATAGAGATAGAGATAGAGATAGAGATAGAGAGATAGATAGAGATAGATAGATAGAGATAGATAGATAGATAGAGATAGATAGATAGAGATAGATAGAGATAGATAGATAGAGATAGATAGATAGATAGATAGATAGAGATAGATAGATAGATAGATAGATAGAGATAGATAGAGATAGATAGATAGAGATAGATAGATAGAGAGAGATAGAGATAGATAGATAGAGAGAGATAGATAGAGATAGATAGATAGAGATAGATAGATAGAGATAGATATAGATAGATAGATAGATAGATAGATAGATAGAGATAGAGATGTGTGTGTGTGTGTGTGTGTGTGTATTACATATAATATATATAATGTAACTTTATTCTAATTGTATTTTAATATGTGTAATTATGTTAACCCGTGAACGCCGTTACGGCGTTCTGTGCTGTCCCGCATTAAGTGGGCTTTAAAGCCGTTGCGGCGACATAGAACACCCTAACAACTTTGAGCCCCTGGAGGTCCGGCGTACTTACCTCCGCCGCGATCCTCTTCTGGAGGGCTGCCTGACAGCCCAGGCAGCCCTTTCCCCCGGCAAATGAGGCCCCCGGGGGCCATGTGATCGCTCTCAAAGTGTGTGTGTGTATATATATATATATATATATATATATATATATATATATATATATATATATATATATATATATATATATATATATATATATATTTTAATATAAGTACATATATTAGTATTAAAATACACTTAGAATGACTTTACATATATATATATATATATATAATAGATATATACACATATATTATATATGTGTATAATTACAATAATAAATAAATTAAATAAATAAAATATTTAAACAAAATTTTATATAAATTATATATACATATGTAATCGCATTCTAACTGTATTTTGTGCCAGTGTTTGTGACTAAGTGGCTACTAAAAAAGACTAAACATACCCCATTTTCAATACCTTGGGTTGTCTACTTTTTCAAATGGTATGAGGGTAATTCTCATTCCTGGGCTTCCACACCTTCTCATAGGTAACATTACTAATCTGGCAAATTTCCAGGGCCGTCTTTAACATTGATTGGACACTGGGCAGGCATTTGTTTGGGCCCCCTGGATCCTGCCATCCCTCGCCCTCCCCCCACACTTTCACTCTCTGGCATGCAATCACGCCCTCCACCCCAACACAGTGGCAGAACTAATGTAGACAGGGCCCTGGTGCAAGACATTGTTTTGAGCCTTCCCTCTAGCGCAAGAGCAGAGAAAAGATAGATCCTCATCTGTTGTACAATTCCAACGATGCTATGCCAGCTGGGGATCTACCATTTGTCCATTTTTGCAGGGCTGTATTTGTGAGCAGTGTTTGTGCATTTGAATGTGAGCATGTTGTTGTATACAGTATGTGTGTGCATGTAGGGTGTAGTATTGGTGTTTAAGTGTAGGGATGTGTTTCCATATACTTTTTGAGTTTGAATTCAGGGGTGTGTTTGTATGTAATGTTTGCAGGGGTGTGGTTGCATGTTGTGTTTGATTGCCGTGATGTATGAATGTCAACATTCACAGATATACATACACATTAGCACACTGATACATGCACACATCTGGACACACTGACAAAGACTGACGTATACACACACAGCCACATACATAAATACACGTGCACACACAGAGATAAAAACACTGGCACATCCACACACAGAGATACACACTTACACACACTGACACAGATATATACACAAATACATATGTATTTGTGTGCAGTGTTGGCGTAGGAATGCTGGGATGTATGCATTGTCACACAGATGCACTCTCACACAAACAGTGATACACACATGAACACAGATACACATGCAGTGGTGTATTTGTGTGCATTGTTAATGTTGGAATGCAGGGTTGTATTTGTGTGCAATGTTAGCTGGGATGTATGCATTGCCACACGCACAGATACACACTTACACATACTGACACTCATACACACACACAGGTACATATACACAGACAAGCAGGTACACATACAAACTGACACATAGGTATACATACACACAGATACACATAAACACTGACACAAAGGTACATGTACACTGACACAAACACAGCCATATAAACACACACTGACACAAACAGCCAGATACACACTTACACACACACAGTCAGATACAGACACACACACACACACACACAGTCAGACACAAACACAGCCAGATACAATCACAGCCAGCCAGATACACACACACACACACACAGTGAGATATACACACACACACAGTGAGATATACACACACACACAGTCGGATACACACACACAGTGAGATATACACACATACAGTCAGATACACACACAGTCAGAGTCAGATACACACACACACACAGTCAGATATACACACACATACAGCCAGATACACACACACATACAGCCAGATACACACACATACAGCCAGATACACCAGTCAGATACACACACATACAGCCAGATACACACACACACATACAGCCAGATACACACACACATACAGCCAGATACACACACACATACAGCCAGATACACACACACACACACACACACACACACACACACAGCCAGATACACACACACACACACAGTCAGTACACACACACACACACACACAGCCAGATACACACACACACACACACACATACAGCCAGATACACACACACACACACACACAGCCAGATACACATACACACATACAGCCAGATACACACACACATACAGCCAGATACACACACACATACACAGATACACACATACAGCCAGATACACACACATACAGCCAGATACACACACACATACAGCCAGATACACACACATACATACAGCCAGATACACACACATACATACAGCCAGATACACACACACACACACATACAGCCAGATACACACACATACAGCCAGATACACACACAGTCAGATACACACACAGTCAGATACACACACACACACACATACAGCCAGATACACACACAGTCAGATACACACACACACACACACAGCCAGATACACATACACACATACAGCCAGATACACATACACACATACAGCCAGATACACATACACACATACAGCCAGATACACACACATACAGCCAGATACACACACACACATACAGCCAGATACACATACACACATACAGTCAGATACACACACATACAGCCAGATACACACACATACAGCCAGATACACACACACACTGACACAAACACACACACACAGAGTCATATGAATTCACATAGTTTAGCCACCCTCCTTACCTCTACAGAAGTGTGGCTTCCCTGTGGTCCAGTGAGAGCTGGATGGCTGAGATTGATGGGAGTCTGCTTGTTATTGGTCTGTACCTCCTCCATGTATGTCTCCTCCTCCCCAGCGGCACTCTGTTAATTGGGAGGAAGTGACCTCACAACACTTCCTCCCAGCAGGCAGGAAGACAGGGGCCGGTCTGCAGCTCTCTTAAAGGGCCGGGGGGCCCCTGATTACCTCACCTGCTGCAGCCCACCGGGATATTTCTCAGTATCCCAGTGGGCTGTTCAGACCTGGCTGCAGGCAGGGGGCCCACAGGGCAGCTGCTTTGGGCCCCCCAGGAGCAACTGGGCCCGGGGCAGCTGCCCTGTTTGCCCCTTGTTAAAGACGGCCCTGCAAATTTCAATTTGAAAATGGAACATTCTATATTTGACCCTGTAACTTTCCAAAACACCATATAACCTGTTAATAGTGGGTACTGTAAAACCTAACAGTATTATGACATTCACAGCTAAAATGTCAGACGGGAATACAAATTTAAAAAAAAATCTTGTTTTCTCACATTTTTTTTAATTTTATTCATAATAAATTATGTTCCATATATGAATAGTTAATGGTAAATTAAAGCCCTGTTTCTCCTGAACAAAATGATATATAATAAGTGTGGGTGCACTTAATGTGACAGCAGTGAATTATGGTTGAACAGACATATAGCGCAAATTCCAGTTTTTGTTTACGTTTTGTTCAGAACGTGCACTATTGACTCCGTCCTGAAGGGGTTAATATTAAAATACACAAAGTATGAAATCGCACACACATATATATATATATATATATATATATATATATATATATATATATATATATATATATAAAAATTAATTATACAGTGAGGAAAAATAGTATCCCTGCTCCACTGAATCATTCAAAGGTTCATTGGCAAACTTCAGACGGGCTTCTACATGTGCTTTCTTGAGCAGGGGGACCTTGCAGGCACTGCAGGATTTCAATCCTTCACAGCGTAGTGTGGTGTGTTACCAATTGTTTTCTTGGTGACTATGGTCCCAGCTGCCTTGAGATCATTAACAAGATCCTCCCGTGTAGTTCTGGGCTGATTCCTCACCGTTCTCATGATAATTGAAACTCCACAAAGTGAGATCTTGCATGGCGCACCAAACCGAGGGAGACTGACAGTTATTTTGTGTTTCTTCCATTTGCGAATAATCACACCAACTGTTGTCACCTTCTCACCAAGCTGCTTAGCGTTGGTCTTGTAGCCCATTCCAGCCTTGTGTAGGTCTACAATCTTGTCCCTGACATCCTTGGACAGCTCTTTGGTCTTGGCCATGGTGGAGAGTTTGGAATCCGATTGATTGCTTCTATTGACAGGTGTCTTTTATACAGGTAACAAGCTGAGATTAGGAGCACTCCCTTTAAGAGAGTGCTCCTAATGTCAGCTTGTTACCTGCATAAAAGACACCTGGGTGCCAGAAATCTTGCTGATTGATTGGAAATCAAATACGTATTTCACTCCTTGACATTCAAATCAATGGATAACTTTTTTGACATGCATTTTTCTTGATTTTTTTTTTTTTGCTATTCGGTCTCTCACTGGTTAAACACACCTACCATTAAAATTATAGACTGATCATTTCTTTGTCAGTGGACAAACATTCGAAATCAGCAATGGATCAAATACTTTTTTCCCTCACTGTGTAATATATATATATATATATATATATATATATATATATATATTTTTATTTGTAACAATAATTTTATTTTATATTTATTTCATTATTAGGGGACTGCCTGAGAGCAGATCCACAGGCAGCTATGCCTACAATTACATATCCCTCAGGGGCCTTATTTGCCATGGGAGGACTGCCTGGTATAAGTATCCCGGCGGCTCCAGGGCTCAAAGCCATTACGGCGTTCTATGCCCCTGCAACGGCTTTAAAGCCCATTAAATGCAAGATGACATAGAACGCCATAATGGTGCAAAGGGGTTAAAGGAATTCTATAATGTTTTGAATACAAATCTGTATTCCTAACACTATAGTGCCCTCTGCCCCTCCCCCCCACACACACTCTCCTGGCCCCCGCCTCCTGCACATTAACAATAGTTAAAGCATGTTATGCTTTACACAGGAGATATAGCAGAGCACAATTTTGTGATTTTTATTACAGTAACACACATAAAGTTAACTGCTAAATTACAATGTGCATGGAACAAAAATGCAAAAATAAAATACCATAAACTTTGAACAAAAATAGCTTTACATATGACATACCTGGTGGTGTCTACATTTGCAAATATAATGCACATGCTGCAATGCCCCAAAATCAATTCTAAATTCTGTAGTAATGGAAATAGTCAGATCTCTTATGTGGCACTACAGGGAGTGCAGAATTATTAGGCAAGTTGTATTTTTGAGGATTAATTTTATTATTGAACAACAACCATGTTCTCAATGAACCCAAAAAACTCATTAATATCAAAGCTGAATATTTTTGGAAGTAGTTTTTAGTTTGTTTTTAGTTATAGCTATGTTAGGGGGATATCTGTGTGTGCAGGTGACTATTACTGTGCATAATTATTAGGCAACTTAACAAAAAACAAATATATACCCATTTCAATTATTTATTATTACCAGTGAAACCAATATAACATCTCAACATTCACAAATATACATTTCTGACATTCAAAAACAAAACAAAAACAAATCAGTGACCAATATAGTCACCTTTCTTTGCAAGGACACTCAAAAGCCTGCCATCCATGCATTCTGTCAGTGTTTTGATCTGTTCACCATCAACATTGCGTGCAGCAGCAACCACAGCCTCCCAGACACTGTTCAGAGAGGTGTACTGTTTTCCCTCCTTGTAAATCTCACATTTGATGATGGACCACAGGTTCTCAATGGGGTTCAGATCAGGTGAACAAGGAGGCCATGTCATTAGATTTTCTTCTTTTATACCCTTTCTTGCCAGCCACGCTGTGGAGTACTTGGACGCGTGTGATGGAGCATTGTCCTGCATGAAAATCATGTTTTTCTTGAAGGATGCAGACTTCTTCCTGTACCACTACTTGAAGAAGGTGTCTTCCAGGAACTGGCAGTAGGACTGGGAGTTGAGCTTGACTCCATCCTCAACCCGAAAAGGCCCCACAAGCTCATCTTTGATGATACCAGCCCAAACCAGTACTCCACCTCCACCTTGCTGGCGTCTGAGTCGGACTGGAGCTCTCTGCCCTTTACCAATCCAGCCACGGGCCCATCCATCTGGCCCATCAAGACTCACTCTCATTTCATCAGTCCATAAAACCTTAGAAAAATCAGTCTTGAGATATTTCTTGGCCCAGTCTTGACGTTTCAGCTTGTGTGTCTTGTTCAGTGGTGGTCGTCTTTCAGCCTTTCTTACCTTGGCCATGTCTCTGAGTATTGCACACCTTGTGCTTTTGGGCACTCCAGTGATGTTGCAGCTCTGAAATATGGCCAAACTGGTGGCAAGTGGCATCGTGGCAGCTGCACGCTTGACTTTTCTCAGTTCATGGGCAGTTATTTTGCGCCTTGGTTTTTCCACACGCTTCTTGCGACCCTGTTGACTATTTTGAATGAAACGCTTGATTGTTCGATGATCACGCTTCAGAAGCTTTGCAATTTTAAGAGTGCTGCATCCCTCTGCAAGATATCTCACTATTTTTGACTTTTCTGAGCCTGTCAAGTCCTTCTTTTGACCCATTTTGCCAAAGGAAAGGAAGTTGCCTAATAATTATGCACACCTGATATAGGGTGTTGATGTCATTAGACCACACCCCTTCTCATTACAGAGATGCACATCACCTAATATGCTTAATTGGTAGTAGGCTTTCGAGCCTATACAGCTTGGAGTAAGACAACATGCATAAAGAGGATGATGTGGTCAAAATACTCATTTGCCTAATAATTCTGCACTCCCTGTATAGCTTCCTATTTATTTATTTATTTATACCAGGATGTATACATTGAGTTCTCTCGTTTTCAAGTATGTCCTTGTAACATACAATATTATAAAAATACAATCTATATATATATATATACACACACATATATAAATGTAATACATAACATATTCAATATATTCAACTATGACGTGCATTCTGTGCTGAGGTATATTGCCATAGATCTCTTAACAGATTTTAGATTGAACGAAGATTTAACTGTGTCCCTGAGGTTATTCCATAATTGCGGTGCTGTGTAGGAAAAGGAAAATTTAGACACTTTATTTTTGTATTGCGGTATGTTAAATATTGTGCTAGTACTGGATCGTAGGTTATAGGAGGTGGGAACAGCCACGGAGAGCATTCTACTCAGGTAGGGTAGTAACTTCCCAGATATGCTCTTATGCACAAGGCTGGAAAGATGAAGAGTATGTGGAGATTCTACTGACAGCCAGTTTAGTTCTTTTAGCCCCTTAAGGACCAAACTTCTGGAATAAAAGGGAATCCTGACATGTCAGACATGTCATGTGTCCTTAAGGGGTTAACATGTCACAGTGGTGGGTAAAGTAATTACATTCTAGTACAAAGTGGCAGAACAAATTATATAACGTATTAGGTTTATTAAGGTGGGTTTGCAGTTCGGGTGCATACACTACATCCCCATAATCAATGACCGGCATAGCTTTGTGGCAATTGTTATACTCGAAAGATGTAGCTGAATACAATTTACAGGAGCAGAAGTTTTAAGATGTCCGAAACACACATTAAAGGGACACTATAGTCATCAGAACAACTACAGCTTAATATAGTTGTTCTGGTGAGTATAATAGCTCCCTTCAGGCATTTTCATGTAAACACTGCCTTTCAAGAGAAAAGGCAGTGTTTACATTGCCCTTAGGAACACCTCCAAATGGCCACTCCTTAGATGGCCACTGGAGGGGCTTCCTTGCTCAGGTCTGCACAGTAAGTTGCCCTGCCATTCACTGTCCCCACGCTCTGCATGGAGACGCTGAATTTTCCTCATAGAGATGCATTGATTTAATGCATCTCTATGACGAGGTCCTGATTGGCCAAAACGGCATTTGGCCCCTGCCCCGTGCCTTTTTTAGCCAATCCAATTCTTTCCCTATGGGAAACCATTGGATTGGTTAAAAATTGGCCATTTTGATGATGTCACGACGCTGGAAATAAGGTGAGTTTTAAACTTTTATAGGGGGACTAATGGGGGGGAAAGCCACCTAAATGGTGGGGTTAGCACTATAGGGTCAGGAATACGTGTTTGTGTTCCTGACCCTATAGTGATCCTTTAACTTTTTCACTACCAAGCACTTTTTGCATAGTTAGCCTATACACATATCCAAAAAGAAATTATGTGTCTATATATTGCTTTGCAGACAAATGTAAAAATTAACATTTATGCAAATGTACACAATTTCTAATTTTTATTTTTAACTTATTTACATATTTGGGAAATAAATGCTTTAGATGGTATACAGTGTCCTTTTTCTTGCAAATGTTTACAAATGTTTTAAAATGTTAGTATAAAAGCAAGAATGCTATTTTTTTCACACACAATAGAAGTGACAAGAATATGTAAATCAAAATGATCAAATAATTGTAGGTATTTGTAAGGACCCTGAAGGCATTATTATTAGTATTTATATAACACCAACTAATTCCGCAGTGCTTTACAATATTATGAAAGGGGGGGGATTTACAATAAATAAGACAATTACACAGTGACACAGGAACAATAGGTAGATAAGAGCCCTGCTCAAACGAGCTTACAGTCTAGAGGATTACTGGCTCTCTATTAGTTAAAAGGTAATTGTCACATTCCATGATTTTTAATATTATGTTTATATATCTCTTTTTAGAAGAAAAATATATATTTGTGAGAAATGAATAATACATTTAAATGTAGTTTAAGGGACTGGGGGAAGAGGGAATGGGATACATGGAGGGGCTGGAGGGAGAAGGGAATGGAACACATGGAGGGGCTGAGGTGTGGAGGAAATGGGACACAGAGGGGCTGGGAGGATGGAATGGGACACATGGAGGAGCTTTTGGGGAAATGAGACACATTAAAGGGCTTGGGGGTAGTAAATGAGACTCATGGAGTGGTTGTGGAGGAAATGGTCACATGGAGGGAATTTGGGGGGAGAAAATTAGACACATGGATAGGCTTTGGGGTGGAGGAAATGAGATACATGGAGGGGCTTTGGAGGGAAATGAGACACATAAAGTGGCTGGGGGGGTGAGACACATGGAGGAGCTGTAGGGAGGGAGTGAGACACATTGAAGGGCTTTTTGGGAAAATGAGACACATCGGAATAAATAAGACAAATGGATGGACTGGGGGAGGGAGGGAATGAGACACATAGTGGGGCTGGGGAATAAATGAGACACATGGATGGGCTGGGGCGAGGGAAGTAAACACTTGGGAGGGGGAGATGAGATACATGGAGGGGCCCAAGGCAAATTTACTGGTTTCTAGTTATGCCTCTGATTAGGGGAGATGTAGTGCACATTATTTGTAGTGCAAAAGATTGCCTATTTCTGCTTTAGGCCTTCCTCCCAGTCTGATAAAAGACATTATATAGAACAAATAAAATAGAAACAACTAACCTGTGATATAAGTAGCATAGTGTTATCTACCTGAATAAAATACTAAATGTTAACTCTTGGTCACTTAACAACAATGCTGCTGGCAAAGTATTGGATACTGTTTGCTGAAATCACTCATCATAATGCAGGTAAATGGAGCATGGACGTTTGCAGGGGGAGCAAGGGTGTGCACTTGCCACCCTTGGATTGACTTGCCCCCTCCCCACAGGGCCGTGCACTTGGGGCAGGCAGGAAGCCCTAATGTGCCTTTTAAATAATTTCCCTCAGACAGCTTGTGCCAAACCAAGGAAAAAAAGGAGGGAGATGCTGTGGTCTGGACAGAGGTGTTGAGGGCTTCTGCGGCTGCATATAGGCTGCCTGGGGGCCGGAGGGAGCACTGTGAGGCTTACTTCTGAATCCCCAGCAATTCGATGCCACTATGCTTTGCTCCCACTTCCCACACGCAAAACCCACCTCCACACACAAGCTCCATCCCTCCACTTATGCTGCTGACCTCGCCGGAAGTAAGAGAACAGAACATGGAGAATGCCCCTGTGGCAGGTAGGCTTCAGCCCATGACAGTGATTGTGTGTGAGCCTGTCTAAGTAAGCATGTGTGTGTGTCAGTGAGTTTGTCGTAAGCATTTGTGTGTGTCAATGAGCTTGTCTGTAGTGAACTTGTGTGTGTGTCAGTGAGTTTGTAGTGAGCATGTGTTGTCAGCATGCTTGTCGGTAGTGAGCATGTGTATGTGTGTCAGTGAGCTTGTGTGTTGGTGAGCTTTTCCGTAGTGAGCATGTGTGTGTGTCAGTGAGCCTGTCTGTAGTGAGCGTGTGTGTGTGTGTGTGTGTGTGACAATGAGCTTATATGTAGTGAACCTGTGTGTGTGTCAGTGAGTTTGTCTGTAGTGACACATAAGTAGCCAATGTAAAGTGCAACTAGCAAGGATAAAGTCCAAAATCTTGTGGAAGAGTAACATCAGTAATAGTACATCAACATTAACAGTAGTCAGGGTCTTAAAATGCTTGGAATCCGTGTGGCCATTTAAAAACAGAGAAAATCTAAAAGTGTCACAGTAATATAAAGTGCTTTTAATTCATAGATCTTACATAGTCTTACTCACATATTTTAGTGCTATATCCAGCTCTAATGTAATAAGTGTGCAGTGCTATATCCAGCTCTAATGTAATAAGTGTGCAGTGCTATTGATCCCTCACTTACAGGATTTACATGAAGATATGTTTAGCAGATATCACAGCAATGTAAATACCATAGGTCTTAGAAAGAAAAAAGTCTATAGATCATGCCCTTTAAGTCTCACTTCTCAATTTGCTGCCATTTAGGAGTTTAAAAAAGCACTTTGTTTATGCAGCCCTAGTAACACCTTCCTGAATGTGACTTACACAGTTTTCCTAAACACTTTCTGTAAAGAGTCATCTAATATTTACACTTCCTTTATTTCAAATTCTGTTTAATTTAGAATTTTGTATATATTGACTACTTTGTCAATAGTTTGCTAGAACCTGCAGGGGCCTCTTGTATGTAATTCAAGCTCATTTTACAGAGCAGAAGCAAAATGCTTTTAAAGTAAGTTACATCTGATTGAAAATTAAACCATTTTGTTTTCATGCAGGCTGTGCCAGTCACAGAAGTAATAAAGCCAGCTGATGTACAGGAAAAAATGTTCTTTAGTTACTTATTGCCACTGTTCTATCAGTTTGGTATACCCCGTCAGATTGCTATACCCACGTCACTTCCGGGGAGGGGAATCAGCTGTCTCCTGTGCTGCACATGCGTGCTAGCACTCCTGCTACTCCTCCACAGCAAGGTCCTGGAAGGTAAGTAAAACTAGTTTTACACTTTCATTATAGTTAGTGCATTCACTAAGCTTAGGACATGGGACATTTAGGGTTAATGTTAGGGTTCAAATTAGGGTTAGGATTAGGGACTTGTTCCTATTTAGTGATATTTCACATTTGGGGAATATCACTAAATAGTGATTTCTCACACTTTATTTTAACCCTTACCCCAAGGGTTAGGGTAAGAATAGAGTGTGAGAGAGGTTAGAAGCACTTACCTAACCCTAATTTGTACCCTCACTTAACCCTAAATGTCCCGTGTGCCTAAGCTTAGTGAATGCACTAACTATAATGAAAGTGTAAAACTAGTTTTACTTACCTTCCAGGACCTTGCTGTGGAGGAGTAGCAGGAGTGCTAGCACGCATGTGCAGCACAGGAGACAGCTGATTCCCCTCCCCGGAAGTGACGTGGGTATAGCAATCTGACGGAGTATACCAGACTGATAGAACACCACAACTCCAGTTCCACAGGAGAATTAAATAAGTACAACAATGTGAACACTTACATGATTTATTGTATCCCAGATCGTAATATTGGTGCTGGATTAATCTCATATCCTAATATTGCTAGTCAGGGGAGATGTGGCTAGGGCTGCACAAACAGAAACAATAGTGATTTAACGCCTAAATGGCAGATCATTGAGCAGCAAAACTGAAGGGACATGATCTATGCACTCAAACTGCTTCATTAAGATAAAGTTGTTTTGGTGACTATAATGTC
>OW240920.1:106258556-106273890 GCA_933207985.1 Pelobates cultripes | reverse complement strand
ACATGGAGTTGATCTATGTGAGATAGTGGAGTGAAAGAATAATGTGTTTTAAGTAAGACTAATGGGTAAGTAACCGAGTTTTGTGAGGGAATGTATGAGGGTTAATCTTGTAACGTGTCATCCTGCTCTGTTCTGTTCACTTGCCATCAATTATGATGCTGCAGACAGCACCCTTTTATACTTTACCACCGATGAGTCAAAATTTGGATGCGGGTTCCATGTCCCAATTTTGATATCGACAAACACAGACATTCTAAAAGCACAGGGATGATGCACACCAATCCAAGCTATTTAGGTAAGCTATTTAAACACACTAGCCTTAATACATTGTCCATCCTGATAAGTCTGTCCTCTGGTTACAAATGCCAAATTTATGTTGTTATATAGTACATAACAGATAAACAACAAATCACTTGAGTAATATCAAAATAAAGAACAGGTTGTCAAGCTAATGTTGTATATGTTATTTGGGGCACTGCAATAAGATGTTCAGTACTACTGATCTGTAACTGCAATCTAATACTCTCTCTTAATAAATATATATATATATATATATATATATATATATATATATATTTGTGTAAGGGGCAAAATAGCCGTATATGGAGTAAGGATCCAGCATAAGCTTAGGATAGTGTAAAGGGAGCAAGTCGGTTGTGGTGTGCCGATACCGACGATACGGTAGGCCTGTAAATAAAGAGGGCCCACCAAGGAGTAAGAAAGTAAAGTAAATGGAAAGAAAAGAGAAAGTGTTGAAATGAGGAGTGGGTGGGAGGGTCATTCTGATGCTGACCTCAAGCGATATGAGTCAGGTAAGGGGTGTCCCTTATATAGGGGAGTGAATTAATTTAAGCCCCTCCCACAAATACAGGCAAAACTGCCTTAATACTTGTGTAAGGGGCAAAATAGCCGTATATGGAGTAAGGATCCAGCATAAGCTTAGGATAGTGTAAAGGGAGCAAGTCGGTTGTGGTGTGCCGATACCGACGATACGGTAGGCCTGTAAATAAAGAGGGCAAAAATGAATAATCAAAGATTTAATACAGTCAACAAATATATACAAATTAACCAGACATTTCCTTAAATGCATTACAGTCTTTAATTCCTGAAAGGATTTTGAAGGTAGGAATCTAGGACCGAAAGTGGGCACCATTTGTTGTAGGTAGGATAGTATGTTATCTCTACTGTTGGTGCATGTTGACTCATTTCGGAATGTGGTAGAGCCAATAGGTAATGATATATGTGTTTACGTACGTGGGATCGTTGAAGACCATGATCTGTCTGAGTGGTGGTGATGGTAGTGGATTCTCTGGCCTGAGAAAGGCATAAAAGGCAATGTGCATGGCTGGTAATGGCCGACTTGGTAGTATAATTGAATGGTTGTAGATCTAATAGGTCCGATAAGGATGAACAGTTGGATGGCTATTGGTAATCTCTGAGAGGAACGTGGGGGAATGGATTCCTGAAAACCTCTGAGTATATTCTTTTCTGGTATGATAGCATGAAGTTTATGGTAGTTTTGGCCATAGGTGTCAGGTATAGCATGGCATGTAATTTATCGCCGGAACCCACTTCCGGGTTCACGGCGCTCAGCCCCGCCCCTTTCTCTGACGCGGTCCCTCCACGATACTTAGGAGGACCGCGCCAGATTCAAAGGGCTGGATTATTCGCACAGGTGCTGCATGAAGATCAGCTGCTCTACTTCTGATCCTACCTGCTCCACTTCTATACCTCGGCTAGTAAACGGATTTCTACCTTCTCCACTTCTCGACCTCGGCTTGTAAACGGATTTCTACCTTCTCCACTCCTAGACCTCGGCTTGTAACTCTGAATTCTACCTTCTCCACTCCCAGACCTCGGCTTGTTAAAACGGACTTCCCCACTCTCCACTCCTAGTTCTCAGCTTGTTGAAACGGACTTCTAATTTCTCCTTCATTGGGTGAATTAACCCTTCCAGTGCCAGAACTGCCTTTAAGTTAAGTAATACTTTTACCAAACAAGTCAATTACTATTATTTATATTACACAGTATCTAAAACTCACTAAAGTGTCACTTTGTCTAATTATTCCTCTTACTCATAAGGGATTGCTACAAAGCCTAATTTTACCTACATGGATATTTAAAGGTACAGTGACCATAGTTTCATACCAATATAAAAGGAGGTGAACCTTATTGTTGTTGCAACCAAGAAATGCTGCAGTTGAGTTCCAATTAAAGAAATATTACAAAATAAGTATTACAGAATAATCCAGCCTACTTCAATGGAACCAGCAGATATTAACTCTCAAGTTTCTGCCCTAACCAATAGAGTGGATACGATTGCTCAAGGGTTACAGGAACTGCAAATTACAAATGAGAGAATATTAACCTATGTTAGAGACATTCAAGGTCATCTTCCTCATGCCGCTCTTCAATCGGCTGGTGATCCTGCTGTCTGTAATCCAGAAAAATTTCATGGAGATAGAACAAAGTACAGAGAGTTTTTGAATTCTTGCAAACTACTAATTGCTTTAAAACCTAGATCTTATCCCACCGAAAGATCCAAAGTCTGTTCAGTGATCTCTTTTTTAAGAGGTGAACCTATGGCATGGGCCCATTCCTTTTTGGAAAATGATGATCCCATATTGGATTCATTGGATGAGTTCTTTGAAGCTATGTCTTTATTATATGAAGATCCTTTTAAACAAACTACTGCTGATTTAACCATCAGAACATTACACCAAAAGAATAGACCTGTTGAAGATTATATTGCAGAATTCAAAAGATGGGCTACAGAAACCCAATGGAATGACATTACTTTACGCAATCAATTCCGTCTCGGATTATCTGAAGCTGTGAAAGATGAACTCTCTCGTACAGAACTTCCTCCTACCTTAAATGCATTGATTCAACTGTCTATCAGTATTGATAGACGTCTAAGAGAAAGAAAAGCTGAAAGGGTTCTTACTAATTCTACCTGGAGAAAACCTTTCACTACTCTAAAACTACCTGAAAAAATTCCTCCACAAACTGAACCTATGGAAGTAGGTATAATAAAAAGTCCTCTTACTTCTGAAGAAAGAATAAGAAGGAGACAACTAAACTTATGTATGTATTGTGCTTCGAATGAACATCTAATTTCCGAATGTCCTCTACTAAAACATTCAAAAGGTGGTAAGCTTCATTCATCTACCTCTATATTGAACGTTTTTCAAAAAAGAAAAGCATCTACTTATTTTTCTATATCTCTCATATTACAGTGGGATACAAAAAGAATCGTGACTGAGGCCATCATTGATTCTGGTGCTAATGGAACTTTTCTTGATTTTTCTTTTGTTTCAAAAAATAAAATTCCTTGTGTTCAAAAAACCAATTTTATTCCAATCAGAGTTATTGACGGTTCATTTATATCCTCAGGACCCATCAAAGATGAAACAATCCCTCTAAGAATGATTACCAACAACGTACATTTCGAATTCATTACATTTGATATTATTAAATCTCCACTTTATCCCGTCATTCTAGGAATTAATTGGTTAAAAAACCATGATCCTTTAATTAAGTGGTCTCCCTTCTCCATCTCCTTTGCTTCTGATTTCTGTAAAAAAACGTGCTTACAACACATTCCTATTCTCCAAACTACTGTAGAACCAGTTATACCTCCATTCTACTCCGATTTTGCAGATGTCTTTTGTAAAAAAGAAGCGGAAACACTTCCTCCTCATCGGCTATATGATTGCCCAATAGATCTCATACCCGGAGCTCCTATTCCTTATGGTCATATTTATCCACTCTCTGAAAAGGAGTTAGAAATTTTAAAAGAATATCTTAATGAAAATTTACGCAAAGGGTTCATCAGACCCTCGACCTCTCCTGCTGCTTCTAGTATTTTCTTTGTGAAGAATAAAGACCAAACCATCCGTCCTATTATAGATTACAGAGCCTTAAATAAAATAACTATTAAAAATCGTTATCCTCTTCCACTAATAAATGAATTAATTGAAAGGTTAAGAACTGCAACTATATTCACTAAACTCGACCTTCGAGGCGCATATAACCTCATTAGAATAAAACAGGATGATGAATGGAAAACCGCCTTCCGGACAAGATATGGTCTCTACGAATATCTAGTGATGCCTTTCGGGCTCTGTAATGCCCCTGCAACGTTTCAACATTTTATCAATGATATCTTTAGAGATCTTCTGGATGTATGTGTTATTATCTACTTAGATGATATCTTAATATATTCTAACAATTTGGATGAACATAGGAAACATGTTAGATGGGTTCTATCTAGACTGAGAACTCATAAATTATACGCTAAACCAGAAAAATGCCTTTTTGAGGTTACTGAATTCTCTTTTCTAGGATACATTATTTCACCTCATTCTTTGAAGATGGATAATTCCAAAATCAAATGTATTATTGATTGGCCTGCTCCTACTACTACAAAAGAATTACAACGTTTTCTTGGATTTGCAAACTTCTATAGAAAATTTATTAGAAACTATTCGGATGTATCACATCCTCTTAACCTCCTCAACAGTAGTAAACGTCCTTTTAATTGGAATAAAGATGCTCAAACAGCCTTCGACGAATTAAAAAAAAGATTTACAACTGCACCTATTCTACAACTACCTAATCCAACATTCCTATATGTTCTTGAAGTTGATGCATCAGATGCAGCCATCGGAGCAGTTCTTTCTCAACAAAAGACTCCACAAGATCCACTTCATCCAGTTGCCTTTTTTTCAAGATCCTTGAGCTCTGCTGAAAAAAATTATCCTATTGGTGAAAAAGAATTATTAAGTGTTAAAGCTGCCTTCGAAAATTGGCGTCATCTTCTGGAAGATACAAAACAACCTATAATAGTTTATACTGACCATAAAAATCTTGAATATCTCTATACTAACAAAACCCTTACAGCTAGACAAGTTAGATGGAACCTATTCTTTAACCGATTTAACTTCCAATTAATATACAGACCTGGAAATAGAAATAAAAAGGCTGACGCTCTTTCTCGAATTCCTTCTAAAACTACTACTGATGATTATCCTTCTACCAAAATAATAGGAATCCTCTCTTCTCTTCATGATGACATAAAGAATTTGAATCAGAAGGATCTTGAACTTC
This sequence comes from Pelobates cultripes, assembly GCA_933207985.1. Taxonomy (NCBI): domain Eukaryota; kingdom Metazoa; phylum Chordata; class Amphibia; order Anura; family Pelobatidae; genus Pelobates; species Pelobates cultripes. The sequence goes on along the minus strand of OW240920.1, from coordinate 106,268,778 downwards.
CCAAAACACCTATACTAACAAAAAAGGATGGTCTATTTTATTTTAAAAATAGAATTTATATTCCTCCCATTCTTAGGAATAAATTACTTAAGATGGTTCATGATTCCCCCCTAGCTGGACATCCTGGAATAAAGAAAACACTTGAACTAACTTCACGATATTATTGGTGGCCTCGCCAGGATAGAACCATTGCATTATATGTCAAAACATGTCCTATCTGTCAAAGGTCTAAACCAGAACATAATCAACCTTTTGGATTACTACTTAACTTACCTATTCCAGAAAAACCTTGGCAATCCATTTCTATGGATTTTATCGTTGATCTTCCACCTTCTCAACATTTCACCACTATTCTTGTCGTTGTGGATCGCTTCACAAAAATGTCCCATTTCATTTCTTTAAAAAAATTACCCTCCTCTGTAGAATTGTCTAAGGTCTTTATTGACAATATTGTGAAACTTCATGGTCTTCCTGAAGAAATTATTTCTGATAGGGGGACACAATTTACCTCCAAATTCTGGAAAGAGATGTGTCTCTCCCTTCAAATTCAACGCAAACTCTCTTCCGCTTATCATCCCCAAACTAATGGGCAAACAGAAAGGGTTAACCAATGTTTGGAACAATATCTTCGATGTTATTGTTCATACCTCCAAGATGACTGGACCACATGGTTACCTATGGCCGAATTTTCTTACAATAATACCATTCATTCTAGTACGAAAATGACTCCTTTCTTCTCCAACTATGGTTTTCATCCGTCTTCATTCCCCATCCAAACCATTACTTCATCCAATCCTACTGTTACATCAAAAAATGAATTTATGTCTTCTCTATTTTTCAAATTACGGGAGAATCTTCAACTCGCCCAAAATAACCAGAAAAAGTTTTTTGAAAATAATAGAAGAATTCCCCCTCCTTACAAGGTAGGGGATCTTGTCTGGCTCTCTTCAAGGAATATTACCACAAGCCGTCCTTCAAAGAAATTGAGCTCTCTTTTTCTTGGTCCCTTTCAAGTAATTACTATCATTAATGATAACGTTGTTAAACTAAAACTTCCTCCAAGTTTTAAACTTCATCCAGTATTCCATGTCTCCTTACTTAAACCACACATCCCTGATCCTTTTTATAGGGAAATAGTAACAACTCCTGAACCTATCATTGTCCAAGGTGAAGAAGAATATGAAATTCACAAAATTTTGGATTCTCGTGTCCACCGTGGCTCCTTACAATACCTTATCAGATGGAAAGGTTATGGAGTTGATGAAGACACTTGGGAAGATTCATCTAATGTACATGCTAGGAGGTTAGTTACTGCCTTTCACAAACGCTATCCCTCCAAACCGAAATAGTGCACCCAGAGGATGCCCCATGGGAAGGGGGTACTGTCAGGTATAGCATGGCATGTAATTTATCGCCGGAACCCACTTCCGGGTTCACGGCGCTCAGCCCCGCCCCTTTCTCTGACGCGGTCCCTCCACGATACTTAGGAGGACCGCGCCAGATTCAAAGGGCTGGATTATTCGCACAGGTGCTGCATGAAGATCAGCTGCTCTACTTCTGATCCTACCTGCTCCACTTCTATACCTCGGCTAGTAAACGGATTTCTACCTTCTCCACTTCTCGACCTCGGCTTGTAAACGGATTTCTACCTTCTCCACTCCTAGACCTCGGCTTGTAACTCTGAATTCTACCTTCTCCACTCCCAGACCTCGGCTTGTTAAAACGGACTTCCCCACTCTCCACTCCTAGTTCTCAGCTTGTTGAAACGGACTTCTAATTTCTCCTTCATTGGGTGAATTAACCCTTCCAGTGCCAGAAATGCCTTTAAGTTAAGTAATACTTTTACCAAACAAGTCAATTACTATTATTTATATTACACAGTATCTAAAACTCACTAAAGTGTCACTTTGTCTAATTATTCCTCTTACTCATAAGGGATTGCTACAAAGCCTAATTTTACCTACATGGATATTTAAAGGTACAGTGACCATAGTTTCATACCAATATAAAAGGAGGTGAACCTTATTGTTGTTGCAACCAAGAAATGCTGCAGTTGAGTTCCAATTAAAGAAATATTACAAAATAAGTATTACAATAGGTTATCATGTGTTGTTGAATGCCTGTAAAATATATAATTAATGGTGTATGAGATAGTTTAAGTTTAAGGTGGCAAAAATAAGCAAAACTTAAGAGAAATTTTGTGACACAGGTTGAGCTATGTCGTGTTCCAATGAGATTCTTTAAGCCAGGTGAAAAGCTGTGTTATCCGTTCTACAAGTATGGGACGAAAGTGCTAGGTGGGATAGTGCATGCTATGCTGCATGACTATGTCTAATCCATGATTTTGTCTCTGGAACGAAAGAGTGGACGTGACTGTATGGGCGGCTGTAGGAAGCGTATGATGAACATGCCTGGAATATAAATGAGACAGTTGTCGGCAGGGATGTATACCCCCGTCTGGTACATGAAAGTGAAATGCGATAAGTGGCCAACCAAGTGAGTTCCCCAGAAACATCATGAACTTATGGATGAGTAGTGGCGTTTGTTGATGATATTGTATGTGCTTAGTTGTCTGAGTAACAACAGATTGATGACCCTGACCATGATTTACCCCATGCCACAGCAGCTGCTACAATGGGGTAGATCTCCCAAAGGGGCTGAAGTGGTGGAAAAATTTCCAAACCTGGATGCCATGGCCAACAGCTCCAAAGCAATTGTTCCCGGTAGATCGCTGCCAAACCAGTGGTATACGCTGCGTCTGACCATCTGGTTGGAGAAGTGTCAGACAACCCTGGAAGGAACATGCTTTTACCATGCCAAGTGGTTAAGAAATCCCCCCCCCCATGTGCAGGTCTGCTGTTGCTGAGGTGTCTAGGCACCTCCTCTGATCATCATGTTGGAAGTGTGGAAAAAAGGGGAAGTACTCTGGATGTGAAAGCATGGCAAAATTAAGGAACCTGGTAGGGATCGTAGTTCCTTGCAGTTGTAAGTACTAAGCAGGAGGTAGTGATTGATGTAGTTGAGAATGTTCCCTATTTGTCTTGTGGTAACTTGCGTGTATGGATGCCCACTCAAGTCATATGCCCAGTAATGTGAAGATAGTGTCTGGGCCTTCTGTTTCTTATGGGGTACTGGGACGCCCAAGTGGTCAACCAGACTAAGCTGCCGTGAGGCTTCTAGTGAAAAATATGCTTTCTTTGATTAACAAGAAGTCTTCTAGATAGTGTATGGCTGTAAGGCCTCTGGATATGCTATCATAACCAGCACAGAGTATCTGCGAATATCGATAGTAGGCTAATCTGTAGCTCGAAAGTTGAGCGGGGAAAGGATTGCCCAATTTATGCCATGTAAGTGCCAGTGTGTAGGGTAGATGGTAGCCGTTTACTGCGTTGATGATATTGGTCTTACTTAATCAAGCTTCAACCCATGCTTGAGTGATAGCTGTAAAGGTAGATCAATGGTGTTGTATAGTAAGAAAATCCTCGGAGGGTATGAGGGAGTTGAGACTTGGGGTAGCGGAGGTGTGTGTTACCAATAAGTCCATGGTTAGTCTTTGTTTAAGGGAAGATTCCTTGTGACAATACCAATGTGTGTGTTTGGTGCCATGCTGTAAATGGTGGAGATTGGAAGTAACGGGTGATGCCTGGCGTAACGGGTAGGTCGACTTACTGTTTGTGAGTCACTTGGACACCATCCACAGCGATAGATTGAAGAAAGAAGGTGGTAGGCCGGAAAAGCCTGTGGCTGGATTCCTGACACAGCTCTGCTTAGAAAACCTCATGGAGTAATCAGGTAAAATGGCGTCTGTATGACCCGGAAGTGGAAATCATTCTGATGCTGACCTCAAGCGATATGAGTCAGGTAAGGGGTGTCCCTTATATAGGGGAGTGAATTAATTTAAGCCCCTCCCACAAATACAGGCAAAACTGCCTTAATACATATATATATATATATATAATATTGTAATATTGTAACAGAGTGTTGGGGATGGTGGTCAGGGGTGTATATCTGGCACCCAGACTTTTGCACAGCCACTATCCTGACATGTGGGTAAGCACATGCAGCCCCAGGGAAAGTGAAGTTTAAATGTAGGTTTATTCCTCTGTTGTTATTTGGGTCCCTGGGGTGGAGTATTCGGAAGAGCAGGGTGGGCCGATTCTCCACCCACTGTCAGAGTGGTTGTGCATGAGTCCAGCCCAGGTTTCCCATAGAGTTCTGGCTCACTGCCTAACGAGGTCATTAGCCTCACCTGTAGGGGCTGTGAGCAGCTATATAACTGCAGTTAAAGCAGGGTGAAGTGAGGGAAGTGTTTTGGAGGAGAAAGAAGATTTGCTGTTTATTGTATAGCCTGTTACTTTACTTAACAACAGAAAATAAACAGGCCAGAGGCCTTTTTGAAACTGGACTTTGTCTTGACCTGGTTTTCTTACCCTAGAGGGCTGTGCGGTTGCCAAATGATCCTGGACAAACAGACACAGGAAAGTAAGTTTGTCACTATATATATATATATATATATATATATATATATTATAATTTTTTTTTATTTTTTTTTTTATCACTTAACACTTGCTACTTTTAAATACATTGTTATTTAAAAAGATGCATCTCTCACTAGTGTTCTATATTGAGAAGTATTTCAAGTTGCCAGTTTAAATAAGTGCATCTATCAGCATATCTGAGTGTTGATACCAAGACTTTTTTTTTTTTTTTTTTTTTTTTACATTCACTATGCCACACTCAGTCCAGAGTAGCCCCAATGTGTCTAAACACATTACTTTCCACCTGAAAGATAAAAGCTTTTCATATATATTGAACTCGAATACTGTTCTCTGGAGCATTTTTGTTACTCTTTGATACTTGGCAATTAAAACAGGGAAAGTGAAGGAACACCTCCCCCCTCAGCAGTTATGGAGTTGGACTGACCTTGAATGCCCTTTATATATCAAATTACCTCACCTGCCCTATATTTTACAAAGTAGAATGTATACAGCACATTTATAGTCCAATCTGTGAATGTAGAATACTGCACAGCATGTATTTGTCTGATGCCTTCTTGCTTTTAAGCATTAATTTTATTTGTATTTAGTCGTTCAAGTAATGCTATGGAATTTATTTTATATATATTACAATCCTTTAAGGGACACTTTTTTTACATAAATATAAACTTTTTTTTATGTTCTTTGTCTTTTTAAATATATGGCCCTCTTTTTTTGAAAAAAAAAAGTTTAAAATATAAGTTAAAATTACCTTTAATCCAAAGCCAAAATAGCTTATTCAGAGTCAGGGGAGGGGTGGCAGCCTTGGGCCTGGGGGGTAAACCCAGTCAAGTGGCCCATTGCACCACTGAATCAGCTCACCATCCATGTCCACCTTTCCCCTGTTTTTATAACAGAGATGGATATTATGCTAATCAGTAGCTATTTGTCATACCCAATCTACATCACCATTATGCAGCAGCACTCTGACCTTTCTGAAACTCCGTTTCAGAAGCTGGTTCCTGCTGGGGGACCTGAAGATCTAGGATAAGTTTTAACCTGTTAATTTAATAAGAGCACCTGGATGCCTACTGGCACAATAGCAACTTCATTTAAAAATAACTAATATGTCTACATCTCACATAATTAAAAAAGTGAATACATTGATAGTTTTTTATTTTTATTTTACCTGGGATGATGAGAGGGTCCAAAATCTGCCTGTCAGGTACCAAAGCTTCAGCCCAGTGTCCAGGATGAAGTGAAGGGATCACTTGTCTTCTACATTGTCCTTCCTGCTCCAATCTCCTTTTCATTACATTCTTCTGACACTGTCTTCTTTTGCTCTGCTTTCCCCCCTTTCCTTTTGCTCTCCTTCTGCTTTCACATTCTTTCATTTTGCTCTATTTCTGCTTTCCCCTCCTTTCATTTTTTTTCTCTTATGCTCTCCTCTCCTCGCCTTTTCGCCTCCCTCGCCTTTTCGCCTCCCTCGCCTTTTCGCCTCCCTCGCCTTTTCGCCTCCCTCGCCTTTTCGCCTCCCTCGTCTTCTTTTTCTCCCTCTTCAGGGCACCGCAGGTGGGGGAATGCAGGGAGGGCTTGCGTTGCGGCGTGACATCATCAGCATCACAGCGTGCTTCACAATTGGCTGGCAATCGGCACTATCCATGTAGCAACAATGTTTAGCGTGCAGGAGGAGGGGACTGCAGCATGGATGGAACCCCTGTGAGGGGTTTCATCTTGTATTAGCACCTCGGCAGCGGCATGGGCGGCTTAAATGATATTTTTGCACTGGGAAAGACTGCCGGCAATAAGTTAATATTGGTGAAGCACTGCAGCTCTCTGATTACAAGGTTTAGGTGACCGCGAGGCCCCTTTTAACGCAAAGACTTAGGCGGCCGCCTAAATTGCCTAATTAGAGAGCCGCCTCAGGCCAGGAGATCCTGTCTCTGCCTCTGTGGGAGGCAGAGACAGCAACCGTTTTTAACGTGATTTAGGCAGGGCCGGTGCAAGGATTTTTAACTACACAGACGTAGATGCATTTTGTCGCCCTGCCACCCCCAAATTTTTTATCTTCCCAGGTGCCTCGTAACGCCTCTTTTAAATTCCTTACCCCCTTTAGTGTTTCATATCCGCTCTTGAATGTGAACCCCTTTGTTTGTGTTACACTAAAGGGGGATATAATACACTAAAGGTGTCTTACACCCCATTGTGTCTCTTACTTCCCCACCAGCCCCTTTATGTGTCACTGTGCTTTAGTATGAGGGATAGGGACTTTATTATTAATATAGCGTCGATTAAATTCTGTACTGCTGTACAATAGGGCTTTAGTGGGGGAGGAATAGAGGCAGTATTGTGGGGATTGGGGCTTTATTGTTATAGTGACAGGGGTCATATTGTGGCCAATTGATTATTTAGTGTGGGGACAGGGGCAGTATTGTGGGGGATTGATTCTTTAGTATGAGATAGGGACCATATTGTGGGGGATTGTGGCATTAGTGGTAGGGTTGGGAACAGTATTGTGGGGAATGGGGAATAGTAGCTGCCCCTAAAGTGCGCTCTTTCCGGTGCTACTTAAGCGCAGAGATTCGCAAGCCCGAGCCAACCTTCTGGAGCTATGAGGCGGCCTCACAGTTTGTGCCAAGTAGGAGAAGGGCTACCATTCAAACTGGTTGGCGCCTTTTCTACCAATTGGCCGTCAAAACACCTCCCCTCCCCAAGCCCAAATTTGTGCAAATTAGTTTCGCGCCCTTTTTCCTGATTGGCCGTTTAGGCGTGAAGTTTGAATCTACCAGCCTAAACCAAGTCATTCTATGGAACTATTTTAGGGTATGTACTGAGCCGTAAGCCCAGATTTTATACAACGATTTCTCGGGCTATGTACATCCGATAGCTCCACTATTTGCAGGGACCATGAGCTATCCAGGGATGTATGTTTAACGTGTGTGCTCTATTCCCTTTCTGGGGAGCAGAGCACTTTAAGTTTCCACAAGTGTATGTTATGTGTATTACTGTATAGAATTGTTTTTCTGTTTATATCTCCCTGAGTGGTTCCGAGGATTTTTATGGGGTTATTGCATGTTTTGGGATCCCTGTGATATGTTTTATAATACTGTATTTCTCTGCCTGTGATAATTATATTAACCATTGTGTTCAGTAACCATATCACAGGCAGAGGGGAGGATTTTGTGTGGGAGTGTCTGTGTGTATTGTACAGATTGATTGGTTGTATTTCAAAACCCTTTGTGCTGTACTATGTTTGTGGATTGTTAATAAAAGAGGCTGTATGTACCAGTACAGTCAGTTCTGCTTGACCTCAAAACGAAGTGTCGTCTCGTTATTGGGGGAATTGGATTGTATGCTGATTGCCAGGAGTGTAAGCTGATTGTATGCTTTTCCTGTTCAGCTGCTTACAGCATTCATATGCTTGAGAGCATTCGTATGCTTCTCCGGTTCGGTGGTTGTGGTGTCTGCTGTAGTGCTTGGAGTCCTCAGGAAGTGCTAGGAGCATCCTTCAACGGAGGTACCCAGTCGGGGTGCCAGGTGATCCGCTACACCCTTGAATTTGCATACAGAAATAATGGGCTCTTGCAAAATATATTTAACTCAAATCCGATAGTAAGGAGGGCTACAAAAGGAGGGCTTTAATGCAGTTAGGGCGAATAATAATCTGTCCCTCCCTTCAGCCCAAATACTCAGTTTGTGCCAGTTTTAATTGGGGCACGTGCCTGACAACTCCATGCAACCAATCCAGACCATTTGAGTCATGTGATTGAAATTTTCCAGATTGTTTTGCAATGTTACCATCGAAACCGTATGGCAGCCCAAGAATGAAAATTAACCCTATTAATGCAAATTAACTTTGTCTGGGTTGTCAGGCATGTCCACCAATGTTAATCATAATATAATATAAAATAAATAAAGAAACATAGGAACATAGAATGTGACAGCAGATAAGAACTATTTGGCCCATCTGGTCTGCCCAATAATTTCAAAATACTTTTAATTAGTCCCTGACCTTATCTTAACTCTAGGATAGCCTTATGCCTATCCCACACATGCTTAAACTGTGTTAACCTCTTCCACTTCAGCTGGAAGGCTATTCCATGGATCCACTACCCTCTCAGTAAAGTAATACTTCCTTTTATATTATTTTTTTATTTTATTTATTTTATGTGAGTTTATAAAGTTTATAACATTCGCGTGTAAGGTACCCCAAAGGCAATCCTCCAATGCATTAAAACAATTAAACATAGATATATGTTAAAACAGACACTTTTTAATTAAGCTATAAACAGTATGGATTTACATTCCTGAGGTGTTATTATAGTATACCATAAAGTTATTAACGTTAGGGCATCAGCTTTTATTTATTCAATTTATAGCATTAACAAAAACAAAAAACAAAAAAGGAAAGAAAAGACAAAATAAACCAAAAAAACCCAAAACTCATCAATATAACTGCTTAAGGCAAGGACATACTGGCAGTATATTGTAATATAGGCACTGTGTAGCGTTAAACACCGAAAGTTTCCACGTAGAGTACAACGTTTCCAGTGAAAACCATCATACACACGATGTATACTTCAATCACGCTACATTTGTCCGCTATCAGAAATAATTCACAACAAAAATTTCCATGGTATAGCTGTCACATTGATAGACATACTCCAAAAAATTATAATAGAAATAAATTACATTTCTGAGACTCGACATGGGGGATCACAGTCTTTTTTATCTTATATACTGTCTATTTGTCCAGGGTAACCATAATTTGTCCACATCCCTAGTGCCAAAGGGGTTTGATTCCATCCTGTGCTGATAATCTATTTGCTCCATAATATTATGCCATATTAATGGGATAGAAGATTTCCAAGCCCTAGCTATACATATTTTAATGGCAAAAAATATATGGGTCAAAAGATATTTTTGATATTTATCTTGCGAAGGAAAACCAATGTTAAAGAGGAAACGTTGAGGGCTAATTTCTTTTATCTCCTTGAAAATAGAATTAATAAGACCAAGCATTTGAGTTTTTATGTTTAAGACACTGACACTCCCACCATATATGATAATTAGTGCCCTCCTCATTTCCACATCTCCAACAATTCCTAGAATATACAGATGATATTTTAGAGTCTAGCCGGTACCATATACCATCTATATATTATCTTTAAATGTGTTTCATAGAGAGAGACGCTATGTATACAGCGCTTAACTAGGAGTGTAGTTTTAGTCCATTCCAGAAGTGGAAAGGATTCCCCAATATCTTGTTCCCATTTAGTAAAAGAGGTAACATGATGATATTTAATCTTCCTACCCATGAGGACTGTCTTCCTCCATTTGTCTACCAATTGTTGCAAATCTTTTAATAGATTATCATAGTTTGTTTGTATCATCCTCTCTATATCAAAGGATATTTTAATCCCCAAGTAGCCAATAGTATCTTTTGCCCATAAAAGTTGGAAACGTGCCATCAGAAAATCTTTCTGAGCCTCAGATAAAAGAGGCTAAGATTTGTGTTTTGTTTTTTTTTGTTTTTTTCATTATTGACCTTATAGTTAGAAAAACTACTATAGATATAACATCCAATACTGATGGAATTTAAACCATCGGATCCGTCAGGATAAGGACATAATCTGCAAAGAGGGAAACCTTGATTTCCCCGTTGAGAGACTTGACCCCCTTTACATTAGTATCTTGTCTGATCAAGGTGGCCAAAGGTTCAATTGTAAGAATATATAACAGGGGAG
>OW240920.1:106248412-106258456 GCA_933207985.1 Pelobates cultripes | reverse complement strand
CCAAAGGGCAACCATGTCTAGTACCGTTTTTGACCTTAAAATGGTCAGACTCAACAAAAGTATTAACTATTTTGGCTGTAGAACTCCTATATAACAACATAGTTTTATGTATAAACTGACCCTCTATGCCAAATTGGCCCATGACAGAATCAAGGAATCTCCAATTGACTCTGTAAAAGGCCTTCTTAGCATCGAGGGCCATAATAACAGATCCCCATTTATGCTCATTTTTCTGTGTATTAAATTAAATATCCTACGTGTGTTATCAGTAGTACCTCTCCCTCTCACAAATCCAGGCTGATCAACATCAATCAGTTCTCCAATTACCTCTTTAAATCGATTGGACAATATTTGAGAAAATATCTTCATATCTAAATTAATAAGAGATATAGGTCTATAGTTAGCAATAAGTGTTAGGTCTTTCCCTACTTTGGGTATAGGAATGATTGAAGCCAACAGCATCTCATTGGGGAAGGGTATATCCACGGATACCTTTGTAAACATCTCTAAAAGGATAGGGGAAATAAATCTAGAAAAGGTTTTATAAAACATTGTTGAAAAACCATCTGGGCCTGGAGCCTTATTCAATTTTAACTTATCTATTGCTTCAATTACTTCTGATAATAAGAATGGAGTGTTCAGCATTTCCAACTTCCTTTTGATTAATTTTTGGTAGTTTAACCCCTTAAGGACGGAGCCAAATGTACACGTTGTGAACGAAACAAAATGTAAACAAAGCCTGGCATTTGCGCTACATGTCTGTCCAACCGTAATTCACCTCTTTCATAGTAAATGCCCCCCCCCCCCTCCTATTATATATCATTTTATTCAGGCAATACAGGGCTTTCATTTAATATCAAATATTTAGCTGTGAAACATAATTTAATATGAAAAAAAATGGGAGAAAATAAGATTTTTTTTTTTTTTTTTGTTCTACATGACATTTTAACTGTCAATGTCATAATACTGTTTGCTTTTACTGCAATAAAATACACATATTTGTATTCAGCAAAGTCTCACGTGAAAAACAGTACCCCCTATGTACAGGTTTTATGGCGTTTTGGGAAGTTACAGGGTCAAATATAGCACGTTACATTTGAAATTGAAATTCGCCAGATTGGTTACGTTGCCTTTGAGACTGCCTTTGCCCAGGAATGAAATTTACACCCATAATGGCATACCATTTGCAATAGTAGACAACCCAAGGTATTGCAAATGGGGTATGTCCAGTCTTGTTTTTTTTTTTTTTTTAGTAGCCATTTGGTCACAAACTACTAAAGACTGGACATTTGCAATACCTTGGGTTGTCTTCTTTTGCAAATGGTATGCCATCATAGGGGTAATTTTAATTCTTGGGCTACCATAGGGTCTCAAAGGTAACCTAACAAATCTGGCAAATTTTAATTTTTACAAAAATGAAACACAAGCCTTATATTTGACGCTGTAACTTTTGAAAACACCATAAAACCTGTACATGAGGGGTACTGTTGTACTCGGAAGACTTCACTGAACACAAATATTTGTGTTTCAAAACAGTAAAAAGTATCGCAGCAATAATATCGTCCATGTAAGTGCTGTTTGTGCGTGAAAAAATGCAAAAATTTCACTTTTACTGGCTATCATCGTTGTAATACATTTGACTGTTTTGAAACACTAATATTTGTGTTCAGCGAAGTCGCCTGAGTAGAACAATACCCCCCCATGTACAGGTTTTATGGTGTCTTGGAAAGTTATAGGGTTAAATATAGTGCTAGCAAATTAAATTCCCTTTACTTTCGGCATGGGTTGTCAGGCAGGTCCCGCTAATTGTAATTAATTAAGATACCTAATTATGTAAAAATATTACATAAATATATGTAGAATTAATGTGTGTGTGTGTGTGTGTGTGTGTGTGTGTGTATACATTTTTTTTTAAAATTTTTATATATATATATATATAATGTGTGTACGTATATATTTGTGTGTATATATTTCGTTCTACATGTATTTTGTATTCGGCCCATCTAGTCTGCCCAATTTTCTAAATACTTTGATTAGTCTCTAGCCTTATATTATAGTTAGGATAGCCTTATGCCTATCCCACGCATGCTTAAACTCCTTTACTGTGTTAACCTCTACCACTTCAGCTGGAAGGCTATTCCATGCATCCACTACCCTCTCAGTAAAGTAATACTTCCTGATATTATTTTTAAACCTTTGTCCCTCTAATTTAAGACTGTCCTCTTGTTGTGGTAGTTTTTCTTCTTTTAAATATAGTCTCCTCCTTTACTGTGTTGGTTCCCTTTTATATATTTAAATGTTTCTATTAGTGATGTCGCGAACTTCCGCAAATGTTCGCGAACCGGGCAAACCGCCATAGACTTCAATGGGCAGGCGAATTTTAAAACACACAGGGACTCTTTCTGGCCACAATAGTGATGGAAAAGTTGTTTCAAGGGGACTAGCACCTGGACTGTGGCATGCCGGAGGGGGATCCATGGCAAAACTCCCATGGAAAATTACACAGTTGATACAGAGTCTGGAGAACAATGAGTGAGTGGAGCCAAATTAGATACGCAGTAGAAATGGGGGGGTAACCCCTAGTGGAAAACGAAAAGTACAAAAAGAGGAATGTATCTAATACATGATGCGAGATATATGCATCAAGAAAAGGGGTTTCAAAATAGCCAACAAAAAGCCTGCTATCTAGGCCAGACAGAACCACTAAAATAAAAGAACAAAAAATAATAAAGATTTATTGAACACTACAAAAATGTAACCCAAATGTGTGCTACCAAATAAACACCAAAAAATAAAAATATATAAAAATAAGTCGTTGAATATGATAAAAACAAAATATAATTGCAGATCAAAATATGAAAAACTATTGCTATCGGTAGTGGCTGGTAATTAGTCAAGCTAGAAAAGCAGAATGCCGATCTGATGGATCAATGATCAGTAGTGTGGTCTGGTACTATGGAAACCAAAACTAAGCTTGTAGATCGATATAGGTCCTATCAACAAGTAAATGTGACACAATCTAGAAAGCTGTTCCTGTCCATAGTGGCTAATAGTGTGCCATACATTCAAAAATCCTGGTGGCTCAACAATGAATTATAAAGTCTGTTGCTTTAAATGTCAAAAAATGCTATTGGACTATATGGGTCCTTTAAATATCTGAGACATTTATTTTAATGAACTAATGAAACCATAAATATCGGTAAATGAAAGAAAAATAAGATCATTAAATAAACGTTGAGCTGATATTCAAACCAGTATTGAAGTGGCTAGAGTGGTAATCCAAATAAAAGGATACCACTAATTGACTAGATATAAAGGGTATATATAGAACGGCAACAGCCAGAAATCACTATACCGACAGTAAAGCATACATAAGAATATCTAGGAGGGAGAGAGTAGAACAAAAGACACATGTATAAATCAAGTAGCAATAACCCGTGCTACAAAGTATCATATACCAGGAACGTCCAATGATACAAACAGTTGATAACAGTATGATAAAAGGTAACACCCTCTATATGAATGTGTCCCGTGCCTTCGAGGGCACCTAGCTCCAACCCCCCAAAAGATCTATTTGTCAAGATAGAGCTATAAAAAATATGATCTGCAAAAATAGAAATAGACGCTACATATGTTTAAATAGAAATATGAAATGAAAACAGCGCGGTCGCTAGTCTGTGTGCTGCCCTAAGGATCCAAGGAGTGCAGCACACCACAATCCTCTGACGCGCGCGTTTCGCTACACCTAGCTCGTCAGCTCAACGTTTATTTAATGATCTTATTTTTCTTTCATTTACCGATATTTATGGTTTCATTAGTTCATTAAAATAAATGTCTCAGATATTTAAAGGACCCATATAGTCCAATAGCATTTTTTGACATTTAAAACAACAGACTTTATAATTCATTGTTGAGCCACCAGGATTTTTGAATGTATGGCACACTATTAGCCACTATGGACAGGAACAGCTTTCTAGATTGTGTCACATTTACTTGTTGATAGGACCTATATCGATCTACAAGCTTAGTTTTGGTTTCCATAGTACCAGACCACACTACTGATCATTGATCCATCAGATCGGCATTCTGCTTTTCTAGCTTGACTAATTACCAGCCACTACCGATAGCAATAGTTTTTCATATTTTGATCTGCAATTATATTTTGTTTTTATCATATTCAACGACTTATTTTTATATATTTTTATTTTTTGGTGTTTATTTGGTAGCACACATTTGGGTTACATTTTTGTAGTGTTCAATAAATCTTTATTATTTTTTGTTCTTTTATTTTAGTGGTTCTGTCTGGCCTAGATAGCAGGCTTTTTGTTGGCTATTTTGAAACCCCTTTTCTTGATGCATATATCTCGCATCATGTATTAGATACATTCCTCTTTTTGTACTTTTTGATACAGAGTCTGGTTTTAATCCATAAAGGGCAGAAATTACCTAACATTCCTAAATCACAATGAATATGGATTGACACCTGACATATGACATATTGACACCTTGACATATGGATTGACACCTGTCCTCAGAGCCCCTGATGCACACGGACACAGAGCAGAATAGAGACTGGTCCCCCTACATAGGGTCACTTGGCAGATATGGATTGACACCTGTCCTCAGAGACCATGATACACACTGACACAGAGCAGAATAGAGACTGTTACCCCTACATAGGGTCACTTGGCAGATATGGATTGACACCTTGTTACAAACTGCTATTTGTAACGGCCCTTTAAATGGCAAATTGCCCTGCTTCCCTGGGTTGTGGAGAAGCCTATTTGCCAGCCTCCTCCCGCATGACTATGGCCCCTGGGAGATTGTGAAAATGTATGCACTTTTATTTGGTGTGTATGGCCTTTAAGACTGTCAGTGGGCATATTGGGGCTTATGGACTCTTTATGTGACTGGTGCTGGCCCTTTAAACACCTTTTTTGGGACACTGCCTCTTTAAGGCCGTGTCCCCAGACTTGTTGGGGACACTGCCCCTTTAAGACAGTGTCCCCAGACCTGGTGCAAACCCTTTGTGTCTGCCTGGCTAATTCCCACTTAGTTCAGTAAATGGGGCTTACTGAACCAAGTACCAAACAGGCAGACCACCCAGAAGTGGAAGTGTGCAGGCAATTTACCTCCCAGAAGCTGCGGTTAACCGCAGCTTAATTGACAATGCTGGGAGGTCTTTGTTCGTTTGCCGAACACGTGGCGGCGGCCATCTTTGATCATTCTACGAGGTCAGCGGTATGTGTAGCCAAATTCATGGAACTAAAATCGGCTACACATTTCCGCGAACACCGCTGAGCTCTACCTTCTCCCCTACTGGTTTTACAGCTGCAGAGACTGTCCCATTCGGCGATGGGACTTAGTCGTTTTTTCAGCCTGAAATAGACCGACCTCACATCCCAAATCTATGGAACTGTTTTGGGCAGGAAAATGTGCTTGCGGTCGGTCATAAAGGGACCTCCAGCTAACTTTTTAACCCCTGGATGGATTTGGCTGATTTTTGGTTATGTTTATGTTTTAAGTGTGCTGATTCCAAATATGTAATTATGAAGATGGGATGTAGTTTTAAAGTTACAGGGTATGGCTAAAAACTGTATTTTTACTGCCTGTGTTTAATTATGTTAATCTCTTCCCAAACGTCATTTCGTTCAAAGTGGAGAGAATGTTAAAAAATATATTTTTGTTCGGAGTGTGAGAAATGCTTTTCAGCCGCTTCTAATCTTAAGCATCATTTGAGGAGCCATACAGGAGAGAACCCTTATTTGTGGTGTGTTTAGTATTGTTCTGATCAGTTTAATACCTTCCGCGTCTCCTATCAGTGGACGTGTATATGGCAGCCATTTTGTCAGATTCAAGTTCTTGTGCCCCACAGTTCAAAATAACATTCAAATGACAATTCATGACAGATCACACAAGTGAATAGCCCTGCCAACGTCTTCTCAGAATTTTTTCGTTTTCTATGAAGAAATAGAAATGCAAGAGCAGAATAGAGACTGTTCAGTTTAATACCTTCCGCGTCTCCTATCAGTGGTCGTGTACACGGCAGTAATTTCTGTAACAGGCAGATGGAAGAAGATGCTTGGTCGGTCCTCCTAACTGGAGACTGTGTTGCTGTACGGGGGCAGGTGGAGCCATT
The DNA here is from genome assembly GCA_933207985.1 of Pelobates cultripes. NCBI lineage: Eukaryota > Metazoa > Chordata > Amphibia > Anura > Pelobatidae > Pelobates > Pelobates cultripes. Next base: position 106,252,317 of record OW240920.1, on the reverse strand, counting down.
TATAAAGTACAAACTGCTTTATAAAGCCATTTATAAAGTACACACTGGCGGCTTGAACCCTAGTTGGTGGCGGATAAATCACGCAAGTCAACAGGCATTCAGAGCTAAAATACAGCAGCGTGTGGACCATTTTTAGCCCAAGGCACCTCATCTCATCAGGCCTTTTTTAGTCGAATGTATCGCCCACTGTCATTCCCGTCGGGATCCATCCCTCATTCATCTTAATAAAGGTGACTTAATCTAGACTTTTTTGACCTAGGCAACTTCTCTTCTCAGTGACAATACCTCCTGCTGCACTGAAGGTCCTTTCTGACAGGACACTTGAAGCAGGGCAGGCCAGAAGTTCTATCGCAAATTGGGATAGCTCAGGCCACAGGTCAAGCCTGCACACCCAGTAGTCAAGGGGTTCATCGCTCCTCAGAGTGTCGATATCTGCAGTTAAGGCGAGGTAGTCTGCTACCTGTCGGTCGAGTCGCTCTCTGAGGGTGGATCCCGAAGGGCTGTGGCGATGCGTAGGACTTAAAAAGGTCCGCATGTCCTCCATCAACAACACGTCTCTAAAGCGTCCTGTCCTTGCCGGCGTGGTCATGGGAGGAGGAGGATGACTTCCACCTCTCCCCCTGTTAGATTCCCGTTGTGCTGTGACATCACCCTTATACGCTGTGTAAAGCATACTTTTCAATTTATTTTGCAAATGCTGCATCCTTTCATACTTGTTGTAATTCGGTAACATTTCCGCCACTTTCTGCTTATACCGGGGGTCTAGTAGCGTGGACACCCAGTACAGGTCGTTCTCCTTCAGCCTTTTTATACGAGGGTCCCTCAACAGGCACGACAGCATGAAAGACCCCATTTGCACAAGGTTGGATGCCGAGCTACTCATTTCCCGTTCCTCCTCCTCACTGATGTCAATGAAGGTATTTTCTTCCCCCCAGCCACGTACAACACCACGGGTACTAGATAGGTGACAACGAGCACCCTGGGATGCCTGTTGTGGTTGGTCTTGCTCCTCCTCTTCCTCCTCCTCAAAGCCACATTCCTTCTCTGACTCCTCTTCCTCACAATCCTCTTCCAGCATTGCCGCAGGTCCAGCAAGCAATGCTGATAAGGCTGTTTCTGGAGGTGATGGTGACCACAACTCTTCCTCTTCCTCTTCACGCTCATCTACGGCCTGATCCAGCACTCTTCGCAGGGCACGCTCCAGGAAGAAAACAAATGGTATGATGTCGCTGATGGTGCCTTCGGTGCGACTGACTAAATTTGTCACCTCCTCAAAAGGATGCGGAGTCAGCCACTTTTCCACCTGTGCGTTCAGGGCGGACAGGAGTGCTTGTCCGGTGTGACTCTCTGCTTTCAAGCAAGTCAAACCCAAGACGGTGTGACACTGCCGTATCCGGGATGTGGAATAGTACCTGGGGAGCAGGGGGGGGGGGCCGTTGATGTGGAGCAAGACGCAGCAGCAGAAGAGGACTCAGCCGAGGAGGTTATGGAAGAGGATGGAGTAGGAGGAGTAGAGGAGGTGGCAGCAGGACTGTCTGCAAGTCGTGGCGGTGTCACCAACTCCTCTGCAGAGCCATGCATTCCATGCTTGGCAGCAGTCAGCAGGTTTACCCAATGCGCAGTGTAGGTGATACACCTGCCCTGACCATGCTTTGCAGACCAGGTATCAGTGGTCAGATGGACCCTTGCCCCAACACTGTGTGCCAGAGATGCTATTACTTCCTTTTGCACAATTGAGTACAGGTTGGGGATTGCCTTTTGTGAAAAGTAATTTCGGCCGGGTACCTTCCACTGCGGTGTCCCAATAGCTACAAATGTTTTGAACGCCTCAGACTCCACCAGCTTGTATGGTAAAAGCTGGCGGGCTAATAGTACAGACAAGCCAGCTGTCAGACGCCGGGCAAGGGGGTGACTTTCTGACATTGTCTTCTTACGCTCAAACACGTCCTTGACAGACACATGACTGTGGGAAGATGAGCGTGAACTGCTCAAGGCGGGAGGCGGAGTGGCGGATGGTTGAGAGGGGACAAGGAGGACAGCAGTGGTTGACGTGGCTGAAGATGCTGGACCAGGAGGATGCTGACGGCTTAGAGTAGGTGAGCTGCTTGTACTCATGTGTTGATCCCATAGGCGTTTGTGATGTGAGATCATGTGCCTACGCAAAGCAGTTGTACCTAGGTGGGTGTTGGACTTCCCACGACTCAGTTTCTTTTGGCACAGGTTGCAAATGGCATCGCTGTTTTCAGAGGCAGACACACAAAATAAATTCCACACTGGTGGACACAGCATGTGTTGATTGTCAGGCTGACCCCGGGTGCCGATGCATGCTGTCTGACTGTGCCACTAGCTCGTTGCGACGACCTCCCCCTGCTTCCAACTCGTCTCCGCCTCCTCCTCCTCCTCCCTGTCTCCCCATCTGAATTTTCACCCACGTGACATCCATGGACGCATCGTCATCAACCGCTTCACTTGTATCTGACAACTCAGCAAAGGAAGCAGCAGCGGGTACAACATCATCATCCTCACACCGTACATCCATGTGTGTAATGCTGCCTGCCTGAGACATATCCCTGTTATCTACATCCTCTGGCAATAATGGTTGCGCATCACTCATTTCTTCAAATGGATGTGTGAATAACTCCTCTGACATACCCGCCTGCCGCCACCACCAAAACTAGCACCACAGCCGCTTCAGTTGGTGAGTGGTATCTTGAGAGGTGCCTGAAGCTAAGCTGGAGGAGGATGGTGCGTCAAGGTTCTGAGCGGAGGCTGTAGAAGATTGGGTGTTCTGTGTTAGCCAGTCAACTATGTCCTCAGAACTTTTCAAGTTCAGGGTACGTGGCCTCTGAAAACTGGGCATTATTCTAGGGCCAAAGGGAATCACAGCACCACGACCACGATGGCCCCTGCGGGGTGGCCTGCCTCTGCCTGTCATTTTGTTGGGATTAGTGGTACTATGCGTGCAAGCTACTGTGAGACCAGATATGAGTGGCAATGTGCACTGGCACAGTTGTGCAGAGCACAGGCTGTAGGCCTGACACCCGCTTGAAGATAACCAACTGCTATTCAATCTATAACAGTGAAAAAAGTTTTTTGTTTTTAAATCCAAGCTATTGTGACACCAGATGTAATTGGTGGCACTGACTGGGGAAATGGGCACAGTATGTACTGTGAGCCTGACACAGAAGCTGGCAGCAGTGGCAGACAACTAACTGCAATTACATTACATAGAAAAAAAAATAAAAAAAAGCATACCCTAACCTAGCTATGCTTTTCCCTATCTAATGAACAGCAGCTACACTTTCCCTCCTCTTACTAAGCATGCAGCTTGAGAATGAATCTAAAATGGATGCCTTCCAGGAGGTGGGAGGGTCTGCTAGGGAGGGTGTGTTGCTAATTGGCTGGAATGTGTCTGCTGACTGTGAGGTACAGGGTCAAAGTTTACTCAATGATGACGAATAGGGGGCGGGTCGAACCGCGCATATATTCGCCCGCCGTGGCGAACGCGAACATGCTATGTTCGCCGGGAACCGTTCGCCGGCGAACCGTACGGTACATCACTAGTTTCTATCATATCCCCCCTGTCTCGTCTTTCCTCCAAGCTATACATGTTAAGATCCTTTTCCTGGTACGTTTTATCCTGCAATCCATGAACCAATATCCTTCTGAAGATACGGTCTCCAGTACTGCATACAATACTCCAAGTGAGGTCTCACCAGTGTTCTGTAGAATGGCATGAGCACTTCTCTCTTTCTACTGCTAATACCTCTCCTTATACAACCAAGCATTCTGCTAGCATTTCCAGCTGCTCTATTACATTGCCTTCCTACTTTTAAGTCATCTGAAATAATTACTCCTAAATCCCGTTCCTCAGATGTTGAGGTTAGTAAGGTATCAAGAAAAGA
>OW240920.1:106076856-106240655 GCA_933207985.1 Pelobates cultripes | reverse complement strand
ACTGAGAGGGTAGTGGGTGCATGGAATAGCCTTCCAGCTGAAGTGGTAGAGGTTAACACAGTAAAGGAGTTTAAGCATGCGTGGGATAGGCATAAGGATATCCTAACTATAAGATAAGGCTAGGGACTAATGAAAGTTTTTAGAAAATTGGGCAGACTAGATGGGCCGAATGGTTCTTATCTGCCGTCACATTCTATGTTTCTATGTTTCTATGGGGTGGTGACTAGGGGCTTGGGGACCCCTAGTCACCTTGGGGGGGATTTACTTAGGGCCCCCACCCGCAGCCCAGGAGTGGGGGCCGGGGGGGATGACAGTAAGTCCCCCCCATTATCTTTGTGGCCCCCACCCGCCGCCCAGGGGTGGGGGAGGACAGTAGGTCCCCCCCGCTCATTAGTCTTTATGGCCCCCACCCGCCGCCCAGGGGTGGGGGCCGGAGGGGAGGTGGACAGTAGGTCCCCCCCCTCATTATCACTATGGCCCCCACCCGCCGCGCAGGGGTGGGGGCCGGGGGGGGCAGTAGGTCCCCCCCTCATTATCAATATGGCCCCCACCCGCCGCGCAGGGGAGGACAGTAGGTCCCCCGCCGCTCATTAGTCTTTATGGCCCCCACCCGCCACCCAGGGCTGGGGGCTGGAGGGGGGTGGACAGTAGGTCCCCCCCCCCCCTCATTATCACTATGGCTCCCACCCGCCGCGCAGGGGTGGGGGCCGGGGGGGGCAGTAGGTCCCCCCCCTCATTATCAATATGGCCCCCACCCGCCGCGCAGGGGTGGGGGGTCAATAGGTCCCCCCCTTATTGTTATTAGGGCCCCCACCCACCGCTCAGGGGTGGGGGCCGGGGGGGGGACAGTAGGTCCCCATCTCATTATCTTTATGGCCCCCATCCGCCGCCCAGGGGTGGGGGCCGGGGGGGGAGGAGAGTAGGTCTCCCTAACCAATAAGAGTCCCTGTGGGTTTTAAAATTTGCCTGCCCATTGAAGTCTATGGCGGTTCGTGAACATTTGCCAAAGTTCGCGTTCGCGAACCGAAAAATTCACGTTCGCGACATCACTAGTCGCCAGCAGTATCCTCTGCATTTGACCTCCGGTCCTGCCATCCGGCTTCTCCCCGGTCATGGTACCCGGCTTCTGGCCACGAGACCGGCACGTCCACGTAAACATAACGTGGGAAAAAACGTTCGGCTATTTCCCACATTCAGGCCTAAAAATTTAGGGGTAGGCTACCTTTATTAATACTATACCTTTCGTGCATACTTACCCGTTCGAGCACTTCAGCGGATCGTGCGGTCAAACAGCCAACCGCAGACACTATGTTACAGACTTATGATTTGTGTATTTTTTTAGTCAAACGCCAGCCTATCTCACTGTTTAAAAACCCCTTTTTCTTGCACCAAGTTATAACCTATTACACCGTTCGTTCATATGAACGAACTAATCACTGTATCTAATATACTTACACGTTCGTGCACTTCAGCGGCTCGTGTGGCTTAATAGCGGACCGCAGGGTATACTTACGTTTGTTTATTTATTTTGCGCAGTCAAACAGGCGACCGCAGTCACCATGTATTCATGCGGTTTTTTCATTTCGTGTAAATTTAGCCGAACACCAGCTTGTTTCCCTGCTTATAAACCCCTTATCTTGTACTACATTGTGCCTGTTATACCGTTCGTTCATATGAACGAACAAAATTATTATCATTCACTTATTTTCTGTGTTATAAATTCATACAGGTTTGGGGTCCTTCATTTTTTATTTCACTTGTTAAAAATTGTGGTACACAGGTTAAGAGTAATCCACTCTTCCTTTCCTTACATTAAAGGTCAGTTTGACTCCTACAAGGTCATTCGTTTGTCACTTTGGTACTATGCCCATGCAACAACTTTTCACGTCTATTTCCCAAATTCAACCACCATGGTTCATTTTACGTCAGGCACAGTTCTTACCAAAGGCACGATCACTCACTCAGTTGTTTCTTTCAGATTTATACTTGTTAAAGTACTTAGCTCTATGTTATGATTCTAGGCTCCTCAGCTTTTCCTTCAAATAAAACTTCAGGAAGTGTCAACCCGGTATCCTGCCCTGCAGTATCAGGTATAGTGGTTTACTCGTTACAGCTATCTTGCCCCAAGGCCTCATTCAGCCTCCCTGGGGACCCCCCCACTTCCCCAGGTGGGTTTATCAAACCACGATCTCACCCATAATTCCCTCCCAACTCACTCTGCTTCTGAAAATTAATAACTGTACATCACTTGTTTTGTTATTTCTACGTTTACTACCTAGACCTGCATTAATACCGCAGTCCCTGCAAGCTTCCTGCGCTTTCAACCACCGATAGCCAACCTGGTATCCTGTATTTCAATACCAGGTATTATTAATCTTACTCACTACGATTACGATTTCTCCCTAAGGCCTCACTCAGCCACCCTCCATTACATTCCCAAAAATAATGGTAATTAGGGGCTTGTCTCTATGTATGGACCAACGTTCAGGTCCCTCATCTTACACGGGTTCTTACGTTACAGTATCATTGATACACACCTCTCCATACGCTTAACATTTTTACATACATCATCTATACCAGTGGCACGCTTTGGGCCCACAAGCATCTATCTTACCCCTAGGTTACCTTGGCCGGACCAGCTATTCTTCCAAAACAAATTTGTATTCAAGACCTCCTGTATCACGCACTTAGTGATAAGAGTAAAACTCAAGGTTAGTATCTACATGTGTTCGGTACACCATTTAGGAGACAAGCCCCAGCAGGTTTAGTGAACAGGAATTCAGGGATAGGCGCTGGCCTTAGCTAACCTAAGTAGATTTAATGGTACCGCGAGGCCTACTCCCCACCTCAACACAGAGGTTCAGCCCCACAGCCAAAATCATCCAAACCATGAATAGTAGACTGCTAAACATGGAATTGACATAGCCACCCCAGGTGACCTACCAGGCCCTCCAGGTCCCCTCTGGTAACCCCTATTTTGCTGACTTGCACCACCCCCATCAACCACAACCACTACCCCAAATGTCTCACCTGCTCACTCCATCCCAGCATCCATTAAAAAAGGACATACTGTCACTACCAGATTGCCAATAGATGGTCCTATTTTCAGACTACTTAGCGACCTCCTGGACAAATCCCTGTTCGACTATCACACTAACTGGGTTATAAAGGCAGTGCTTTCTTTAGTGCTTTGTATGGCTTCCTTAGACCTAGGGAGTTCACAGTCATACGCCAGGTAGATATCACATCAAGCCTTAAACTATCTCATCTAAAGAAAGTCGATGACCACTATGAACTTTCATTACCTTCCACAAAAACTAACCACACCAATCATTCCTCTCTTCCCTACCAAGAATGCCTGGTGTCCTGCCAAAGTGCTTGGCATTTTTCTTGTATCTCACCACACACACTCACTGGACACTCCACTATTACTACTGCAAGGGCGTCCACTCACAACAGCTAAATTCACATCTCACGTCAGGACTCTACTGTCAAGGTTGGGCTAGAACCTGGCTTCCTTCTCCGGTCACTCCTTCCGTACAGGCACAGCATCTAGCTCAAAAACACCAGTCCACATCATTAAGAGACTGGGCTGCTGGAAATCCTCTATTCACAATACTTACATACCACAACTGGAGAGGGAGCTTCTACAAGCTTTCAGGAGTCTAGCTATGTAACTTGCAATAAAGTGTGTTTTCTTGAATCATCCTTTTGCCCTCTTTTTATTACAGACAGACTCGTACGTTGGTTTTAGCACACCTCAACCAACTTTATTTCTTCCGATACATTCCATAACCTATTAGAAATTCCGAACACAAGTTAAAAGGCCATTAGGCCTGAATTTGTGGGAGGAGTTATGGCCCCTACTTAAACCCCTAGCCCCCACTCACCTCTGTCATTCAAGCTGATTGACCCCACCCACCTACACCCATCTACATATTACCATTCACCTTTGTGGGCCCTCTTTTTATTACAGGCCTACTCGTACGTTGGTTTTGGCACACTTTAACCAACTATGCTTCTTCCGATACATTCCATAACCTATTAGAAATTCCAAGCACAAATATATATCAAAATATATATATCAAAATACACTTATATAATAGGGACGCACCGAAATGAAAATTCTGGACTGAAACCGAAGATTCAGGATGCCCTTGGCCGAAAACTGAAGCCAAAACCGAAAATTACTTTCCTGGCTAATCATGGCAGCATCACTTATGGGTAGCTCCTCCCTTAGCAGTCACAGGACAGGAATTAATTAGATTAATTAATCAGACTGATAGGTATAAGGAGTCCCTCCTCCCCCTACACCTTAGTCTTTTTTCCTGTCCTTAGCAAGTTCTACAGGACTTTTTACATTTATTTTATGGCCACCTTCCTGCGTTTGTCGTGGGTTCGTTCCAAATGAAGTTCAGCCTCTCTTCATTTGAAGGACCCAGTAAACAGCCTGCATGAGCAGGACTAACTGGGTCAGGTTCAGTGTAAGTACTGAACTGCAGCGTGGGAAGTAAGTGTTTGAGGGAGACACTAATTTTCTGTTATAATGTGGGGTTGGTCAGCCTTAAAAATTCCCCCTGTTTCAGCCTGCCCCTACAAATTGGGGTTAGTTACCCCCCCTACCTTGTTGGCAGTAGTGGAGTCCATCTTTAGGGGTCTTGTCCTTTGGGATCTTTCATGCCTCCTTGTTGGTGACTTTTTTGCTACCTGTGGAACCCTTACTGGAGCTGGTGTATGGCTCACTAAGGAGATAGCAGTAATTTCACTCCTGGCTCTATTTGTACGCCTCTTTGGTGATGTTAGGGGCTATGCAGGCTTCCCTGCTCTCTGAAGCCCCCTCTGTGCCCGGGCATCGGGCGCTGGAACGCATTTGCGTTCCAGCCGACGGTCTGTCTCTTGTGACCGCTTCCGGCGAAACCGGAAGTGAATTGCCGGTCGCGAGCGTTTGGAACGCATAGCATGCGTTCCAACGCTCTGCGCATGCGCGAACCGGGCGAACAGCTGTTCGCTGCCCGGTTCTATTTAAAGGGCTTGTTTGCAGCTTCCTGGTCCCTGTGTCTGCTGTCCTTATGTTGGGATTTGCCCTGGGAAGCGTTGGTGTCCAGTTTGTGCCCTTCTTCTCCTGTCTGCTGCCTGGCTGCATTGTGGTTGCTCTGCTCCTTAAGGTAGGATTGCTGATTTACTGTTTTTTGATAGAGTTGCTTGTCAGCTTGCCTCTTTTTGTCCCTTTAGGGAATTTGGTCTTGAATTTTCCTTTGGTTCTTCTTTGTAGTATGGATTCTCCCTCTGCCTCTGCAAGATCCCTCTCTAGAAAACATAGGTGAGCCATTTATTAATATGTTGGGGGGGTTGTTAAAAGAGTGCCATACTGAGCCTGTAATATATGTCATATATGGCTTTATTCCAGCCCCAGCGTTCATTTGGATTCTCCAGCAAGAAAATCCCGGGAAAAGTCAAATAAGTGCATTAATTGTTCTTCACCCGCTCCGCATGGAAGGAACCTTTGCAGGGAAGTCGCTGATGCCCCCAGTAGGAGCTCTCCACAAAACGACCTTAAACTCTGGATTTCTCAGGCTATTGCTGAGGGCTTTAAGGCTACCACAGGATCTAGTGGTCCAAGTAAGAGACGCAGAGTGGAACCTCAGTCTTCCAGCTCTGATGAGGACCCTGATGTGTGGGAGGTCTCGGAGGAAGGTGAGGAGGAAGCTGAATATGCCTCCAGGTCTCTTGACTCCAGGTCTGTTGATAGACTTATTACCCTTCTTAGAGACACCCTTAGTCTCACTGAAGAAAGATCTGAATTGAAGGAGGCTGACAGGTTTTTTGAGGACCTAAAGCCTAACAGACCTACTTTCCTGGTGCATGCATCAATCAGGGATATGATCCTTCAGGAATGGAATAAGCCAGAAAAGAAGTCCACCTTAAAAAACAAGTTTGCGAGGGTTTACCCGTACTCTGCAGTGGATTGCTGCCTGTGGAACTCATTTCCTAAAATTGACGCTGCAGTGATCCATATGGCTAAGAAAACTACACTGCCTATTGACTCCATGGCATATCTCAGGGAGCCTATGGAGAAGCGTATGGATGGAGACCTGATTAAGGCCTACTTGGCCCTAGGATCCGCCCTTCATCCGGCAGTGGCACTGACGACTCTGTCCAGAGCCTTGAAAGTGTGGCTCGCTAATCTGAAGGACGACATTGAGCAGGGTGTCCGTAGGGAACATCTGTTGGAAAGCCTCAAGGACTTTAGTCTGGCCACGGAATTCTGTTCAGAGGCCTCCCTGGACATCACTCGCATGATTGCCAAAAGCATGGCCCTGTCTGTGGCTTCTAGAAGGGCCTTGTGGCTTCATTCGTGGGGTGCTGATTATGCTTCTAAGGCTTCCCTGTGTGCACTTCCGTTCCAGGGGGATCTCCTTTTTGGGAAAATTCTGGATGATGCTATTCAAAAAGCTGCTGATGGGAAAAAGGCATTTTTACCTCAAGCTGGCAGGAAAAGTTTTCCCTCCTCCTGGAAGACCAAGCGCTTCAAGGATCGGTCCTTTCGGGACAGCAGAAGCTATAAGCCAGGAAGGGAGTTTTCCAGGAATTCTTCATGGAAATCCTATTCGCACTCATCTTCCAGTAAGGCTTCCAGAGGAAGGGGTGCTAGAACCCCAGGGAAGAACTTCTGAAGGTTCCCAGGCCCGTTCGGGGATGGTGGGAGGAAGACCGAAGTTCTTCTACCCCATATGGGCCAGCAATATTTCGGATCTTTGGGTCACTTCCATCGTAAAAGAAGGTTACAGAATAGAATTCTCGTCTCACCCGAAAACCGCATTCTTCAGGAAATCAAAGGTTCCGGTAGGTGTCAAACGAAGGGCCATGAGGTCCTGCATTTCGGTACTTCTGGAACAAAAAGTGGTGGAAGAAGTTCCAAAATGAGAATGGTTCCAGGGAATTTACTCCACGGTCTTCCTGGCCCCGAAACCACAGGGAAAATGGCGTCTCATCTTAAATTTGAAAGGCGTGAACTCCTTGCTCGATGTAAGGACATTCAAAATGGAATCCTTGAGGACCATCTTGAAGTGTGTCAAGAAAGGAGACTGGATGACCTCGATAGACTTAAGGGACGCCTACTATCATATCCCGATTCATCAAGATCATGTACGGTTTCTCAGGTTTTGGGCGCTAGGAAGGCACTTCCAGTTCCGGGGACTACCCTTTGGCCTCAGCCTGGCTCCAAGAACGTTCTCAAAAGTGCTGGTCACCTTAATAGCCTTTATAAGGGAAAAGGGTATCGAGATATTCCATTACTTGGACGACATTCTTATCTTGGGCCCATCTCAAGAAGTTGTTGCTCAACATACGTCAGTGGCAATGTCCATTCTTCAAGACCATGGTTGGCTCCTGAACGTGGGAAAGAGCTCCCTCGTTCCTGCACAAACGATTGTTTTCCTGGATGCGGTAGTGAATACCCTATCTGCACATGTGTTCCTGTCACCAGAAAGGGTCATGAAGATCAGGGACAAAGTAAGGAAGCTACAAGTTCTCGACACTGCACCTGCAAGAGAAGTCATGAGCCTCCTGGGTTCCTTGACATCAACAATAGGCTTGGTGAAGTGGGCCCAGTGGAAGCTCCGCCCGGCCCAGAACTGCAACAGAGTGGAAGCAGACTGGGAACAAATTATATCTCTCCCCCTTCCCGTAAGGAAGACCTTAAACTGGTGGAAGAGCGAGAGGAATTTGACAACGGGCTTCCCGTTGGAGGACCCCCCTTGGAAGGTTATTACAACAGATGCCAGTTCTTTTGGATGGGGTGCCCACTTCGGTTCTGTATGGACTCAAGGGAAGTGGACCCGAGAAGGGAGTCGCCTACACTCAAACTTAAGGGAACTGAGAGCGGTTTACAAGGCCATTTGGAGATTCCTACCAAGGCTAAGGAATTCTTGGGTCCTAATAAAAACGGACAACCGAACAGTGGCCTCATATGTGAACAACCAAGGTGGCACAAGGAGCAGGTTGCTCCTGGAAGAGCTGACTCCCTTAATGGCTATAGCCATGACGTATCTTCAAGGCCTGAAGGCGATTTATCTCCCAGGTTCGGAGAACGTAACAGCAGACTTCCTCAGCAGAAAGGAAATTCTTCCGGGAGAATGGCATCTTCACCCGGCGATCTTTGCAGAAATTGCTCATCGGTGGGGCATGCCCCAGATCGACCTGATGGCATCGGCTCAGAATCACCAGGTGGAGAATTACTTCTCTCTCCATCCAGACTGTCAGGCACTGGGCCAGGATGCTCTCTCTCTCCCTTGGTCGTTCGATCTGGGGTATGCTTTCCCTCCCCTACCCATGATACCCAGGTTCCTGCGGAAGGTTTGGTCAGAAGGCAGGAAAGTCATTGCCGTAATTCCGATTTGGCCTCGGAGACCGTGGTTTCCCCTATTGGCCATGATGAGTCAGGAACAACCTTGGCCTCTGCCAGCGTTGGAGGATCTGCTAACGCAGGGCCCTGTATTCCATCCTCATCCAGAATGCCTCAAACTGGGGGTATGGGTCTTGAAAAGGAAAGACTCCAATCACTAGGTCTCTCGGAGGCAGTGATCAATACCCTTCTGAGCTCCAGGAAGGCTTCCACTTCTTCATGCTACCATAGGATCTGGGATGTGTTCCAAACTTGGGCTTCGTCTCATAATGTGGACTTTCTGCATCCTAGCAATACTGAAGTTTTGGAGTTTCTGCAAGAGGGCCTGGACAAGGGCCTTAGCCTCAGCACCTTGAAGGTTCAGTCTTCGGCACTTTCAGCTTTGTGCAACATTTCATGGGCTTCGGATCCTTTGATTTCCAGGTTCTTCAAAGCGGCCTTCAGGTTGAGGCCTCCTTCCAGATCTACTACCCCTCCTTGGGACCTTCCTATGGTGCTCAATTATCTCACTGAGGATCTGTTTGTTCCTCTTGAAAGTTTGGATGCTACTCTCCTGACGTATAAAACGTTGTTTTTGGTGGCAATTACTTCCGCAAGAAGGATTTCGGAAATTAAGGCATTTTCTACATCATCTTCTTGTTTACGATTCTACCAAGATAGGGTGTGTCTGAAACCAAAACCAGAGTTTCTTCCTAAGGTAGTTTCTCAGTTTCACCTCTCTCAAGAAGTGGTTCTTCCGTCATTTTACCCCAACCCCTCTTCTCAGGAGGAGGTTAGATGGCAACGTTTGGATGTCATGAACTGCTTGTCTGCATATCTTAAACGTTCTGAGTCTTTCCGTAAAACGGACCAACTCTTCGTTTTGCCGTTGGGAGCAAAGAGAGGTGAGGCGGTTTCTTTATCTACGTTGAAATGTTGGATTTCGCTGATAATTAAGAAGGCGTATATCTCTAAAGGTAGATCACCACCTCGGGAGATAAGAACTCATTCTACTAGAGCATTGTCAACTTCATGGGCTAGCTGGGCAGAGGTTCCATACGATGATATTTGCAGAGCAGCCACCTGGTCTTCTCCGATGACATTCATGAAGCACTACAAACTTGATGTGGAGTCTCCTTCCACCTCCTTTGGAAAGAGTGTCCTGTCTACGGTCTCTTTATCCCGTTGATATTAAACTTTTCTTTGCTGCATGTGTTTCAGTTTGTGTAATTTCTTGGATTATTATTCCCGCCCTATTTTTCTGTGAAGCTTGGGTATTACCCATAAGTGATGCTGCCATGATTAGCCAGGAATAGAGAAAATGTATGACAAACTTACCGTAATTTTCTTTTCCTGGCTATTTCTCATGGCAGCATCAGGGTTCCCGCCCATTCTTTATTTCAGCTTTATAATTGGACTAAGGTGTAGGGGGAGGAGGGACTCCTTATACCTATCAGTCTGATTAATTAATCTAATTAATTCCTGTCCTGTGACTGCTAAGGGAGGAGCTACCCATAAGTGATGCTGCCATGAGAAATAGCCAGGAAAAGAAAATTACGGTAAGTTTGTCATAAATTTTCTCTATTTTCCCCCAAATGATTTTAATGGGAGAGGCACATTTTCGGCTAAATATTTCTGCGTCCGAAATTTTGGTGCATCCCTACATTACAGGCTATGTTGTACAATCACAGACACACATTGCAGGCTATGCTGTACAATCACAGACAGACACACATTACAAGCTATGTTGTACAATAACAGACTGACACAGATTACAGGCTATGTTGTACAATCACAGACAGACACACGTTACAGGCTATGTTGTACAATCACAGGCACGCATTAAAGACTCTGCTGTACAATCACAGGCAGACACTCATTACAGGCCATGTTGTGTAGTCACATACAGGCACACATTTCAGGCTAGTCTTGCCCACTCCTATCTCCTTGCGGAAGCAGTTTATGACAAACTTCCGGTGTGCCAGATTCTAATTGGCCACTCTAGTATTTCCAAGTCTGAGGGTCTCGCTGTTGATAAAGATATCGGCTGTCAGTGGCCGGAGATGGAGAAGCGCCTGGAGCTGGCACTCCAGGGTCCGGCTGTGGATGACAAGCTGCGGGCATGTGGCGGCCAGCTCCCCCTGTCTCTCTTCACCCTCTCCTTCCTCAACTACCAGCAGGTGAGTGGGTGCTCGGAGCTGCAGAAGCTGTCAGACGGTCTGGGCCTCCTCTCCCACGTGCAGAGTTTGTTGCTGTGCCGCATTAAGCTGCAGAGCATCCCCCGGCTCTCAGCAAGCTGAAGGCCCTGTGGGTGTTGGATCTGTCTGGGAATAAGCTGGAGGGCCTGCCAGCAGAGATCACTCAGCTGTCTGACCTCTGCACCCTGAATGTAAGTTGTAAATGGCTGTGGGGTATTGTGCCCTCTCATAGTGGTGGCTACTAACCGGGCATTGTGCCCTCTCATAAAGGGGAGGGTGTAATTTTTATGACTCTTTTTAATAATAATAAATAAGTGCAAATATATATGTTATTATTATAGTAATTACAATTTAAGGGATGTGCTTGATAACCCAGACAGAACGTCCAGAGAATGTAATTTGCAAGATCTATATTTAGCCCTGTATCTTTCCAAAACACCCTACAATCTGTACATGGGAGGTACTGTTACACTTGGGAGACTTCACTGAACACAAATATGAGTGTTTCAAAACAGTGAAAATGCAGTTTTTGGGTGAAAAATACTAAAAACTAATATGAATGCTAACTTTGGCCAGCATTTGTGACTCAGTTGCTACAAAAAAAAGACTGGACATACCCCATTTTGAATTCCTTAGGTTGTCTACTTTTTCAAAGGGTACGCTATGATGGGGGTAATTCTCATTCCTGGGCTGCCATATGGTCTCAAAGGCAACATAACCAATCTGGCAAATTTCAATGTGAAAAAACCGAAATGGACACACCGTAACTTTCCAAAACTACCATGAAACCTGTACATGGGGGTACTGTTGTACTTGTGAGACATTACTGGGCAAAAATATGAGTGTTTTAGAGCAGTAAAAAATATAATGCTAATTATATCATTGGTGAAAGAGCAGTTTATTTGTGAAAAATGCAAAAAAAGAAATATGAATGCTTATTTTGGCTAGTGTTTATGACTAAGTAGCTACTAAAAAGACTGAACATATACCCCATTTTGAATACCATGAGTTGTCTACTATTGCAAATGATTGTCATGATTGGGGTAATTTTCATTCCTGTGCTGCTATATGGTCTCAAAGGCAACATAACCAATCCAGCAAATTTTACCATTTATAAACTGAAAATGGGAACGTGCTATATTTGACCCTGTAGTTTTTTCAAAACCCTATAAAACCTATGCATGTGGGGGGGGGGGAGGGGTACTGTTGTACTAATGAGACACAGGTGAGACACACAAATATGCATATTTTATTGTAGTAAAAGCTAACATTCACAGTTAAAATGCCACGCAGAACTTGAATAATAACCAAATGTCTTCATTTAAAATTATATATATTTTATTTATTTTTTCCATATTAAATTATGTTTCATATATAATTATTTGATTTAAAAAAATGAAAGCCCTTTTTGTTCTGAACAAAAGAATATACACTGCTCAAAAAATTTAAATTAAGGAAACACTTAAACAACACAATGTAACTCCAAGTCAATCACACTTCTGTGAAATCAAACTGTCCACTTAGGAAGCAACACTGAGTGACAATCAATTTCACATGCTGTTGTGCAAATGGGATAGACAACAGGTGGAAATTATAGGCAATTAGCAAGACACCCCCAATAAAGGAGTGGTTCTGCAGGTGGTGACCACAGACCACTTCTCAGTTCCTATGCTTCCTGGCTTATGTTTTGGTCACTTTTGAATGCTGGTGGTGCTTTCACTCTAGTGGTAGCATGAGACGGAGTCTACAACCCACACAAGTGGCTCAGGTAGTGCAGCTCATCCAGGATGGCACATCAATACGAGCTGTGGCAAGAAGGTTTGCTGTGTCTGTCAGCATAGTGTTCAGAGCATGGAGGCGCTACCAGGAGACAGGCCAGTACATCAGGAGACGTGGAGGAGTCCAACAACACAGCAGCAGGACCACTAACTCTGCCTTTGTGCAAGGAGGAACAGGAGGAGCACTGCCAGAGCCCTGCAAAATTACCTCCAGCAGGCCACAAATGTGCATGTGTCTGCTCAAACGGTCAGAAACAGACTCCATGAGGGTGGTATGAGGGCCCAACACCGTGCAGGACATTTGGCATTTGCCAGAGAACACCAAGATTGGCAAATTCGTCACTGGCGCCCTGTGCTCTTTACCCTGAGCACATGTGACAGACGTGACAGAGTCTGGAGACGCCGTGGAGAATGTTCTGCTGCCTGCAACATCCTCCAGCATGACCGTTTTGGCAGTGGGTCAGTAATAGTGTGGGGTGGCATTTCTTTGGGGGGCCGCACAGCCCTCCATGTGCTCGCCAGAAGTAGCCTGACTGCCATTAGGTACCGAGATGAGATCCTCAGACCCCTTGTGAGACCATTTGCTGGTGCTGTTAGCCCTGGGTTCCTCCTAATGCAAGACAATGCTAAACCTCATGTGGCTGGAGTGTGTCAGCAGTTCCTGCAAGACAAAGGCATCAATGCTATTTACTGGCCCACCCGTTCCCCAGACCTGAATCCAATTAAGCACATCTGGGACATCATGTCTCACTCCATCCACCAATGTCACGTTGCACTACAGACTGTCCAGGAGTTGGCAGATGCTTTAGTCCAGGTCTCGGAGGAGATCCTTCAGGAGACCATCCGCCACCTCATCAGGAGCATGCACAGGCGTTGTAGGGAGGTCACACAGGCACGTGGAGGCCACACACACTGAGCCTCATTTTGACTTATTTTAAGGACATTACATCAAAGTTGGATCAGCTGTAGTGTGTTTTTCCACTTTAATTTTGAGTGTGACTCCAAATCCAGACCTCCATGGGTAGAAAAATTTGATTTCCATTTTTTTTTATTTTTGTGTGATTTTGTTGGCACCACATTCAACTATGTAAAGAACAAAGTATTTCAGAAGAATATTTAATTCATTCAGATCTAGGATGTGATATTTTTGTGTTCCCTTTATTTTTTTAGCAGTGTATAATAAGTGTGGGTGCACTTAATATAAAAGAGGTGAGTTATGGTTGAACAGTGCAAATTTCAGGTTTTGTTTGTTTTGATCAGAACGTGTATCATTGACCCTGTCCTTCAGGGGTTAATAACCAGCCCACTACAGTTTGTTTATTTTAATTGCAAAATCCATAAAGATTGGTCTATCTAAGGCAAAGAAAAGTTTTTTTTTTTTACAGTAAGAACAATAAGGATATGGAATTCTGTGCCTGAAGAGGTGGTTTTGTCAGAGTCCATACAGATGTTTAAACTGAAATTGGATAAATACTTACAAAAACATAACATACATGGATATAAATTCTAATTAGTGGGGTAATAGCTGCTTGATCCAAGGAGACATCTGACTGCTATTTTGGGGTCAAGAAGGAATTTTTTCCTGGTTTGTGGCAAAATTGGAAGCGCTTCAGACAAGGTTTTTTGCCTTCTTTTGGATCAACAGCAACAACATTTGTGAGGAAGGCTGAACTTGATGGACGCAAGTCTCTTTTCAGCTATGTAACTATATGTTGCATTTTGGGGCATATTTAAATTACTCCATAAATGAATACCATTTACAAATGTGGACACCACGGGGGCTTTCACATTATCTATTTTGAGCATTATTGAGGTTCCTTTTTTTACCATTTACACTTTCTTTCAAAGTTTGTATAATTTTTTTTTTTTTTCACATGAGAAAAGTGAATATATGTATATGTCACCAAACCTGATGCCAAGCTTAATTCTTATAATAAACCCTAAACACTATTTTAATCCTAACTGTAACCCTAATTTTAAACAGTAATGCTAACCAACCACTTACACTAACCCTGAACCCTACCTCTACCTTAATCTTAAACACTAACTGTTAAGACCTGCAGTGGTTATGGTGCTGCAGTCTTCTGTTCCCTTTCCCAACAGCTGAGCATGAGTGATTATAGCTGCAGCAGGGGTTAGAGGAATAAGGTAGATGAAATGTAGTTCCAAGGTGATTCTTCCCAGCAAATAGAATATCTCCCAAACATGAGCCTAGACTTCATGAAGGGTGCAACAGGAATGAATTTTATTGACACACACTGGCTTTTATGAGAAATCCTCCTGCAAGAGGACCTCCCACAGCAAACAAAGACAACAGCCAATCAACATACAGATTTACAATAATACACGCCTTCTCTCTGCCTGGGAGATACTGAGATAAGTTAAGGAATAAACCAATTATCTCCAGGCAAAGAGCACAGAATTTCCCCAAAACTCAGAACACCTCTTTCCCCACCAGGTACCCCCACAAATTACATATCCACTGATAGCCCCGATCTGGGGGACAAACATATCCAAATTTTACCCAGATCGGTTCAGGGGTTCTAAAAAAGTGTGGAGGGTCCCTTTTACCGACCACGCACGCGGCTCATGCCCAAAACAGTTCCATGAATTCAGCGTGTGCGGTCGGTCAATTCACAAATAGGTAAAAACCGAACAAAAGTCCCGAATGGATCCCCCTGGCTCATAATAGCGATTGCTCCCCTTGTCCGTTCGCACAGAACTACCGAATGGCGCTTCCCTGGCTGTTCGGGAAATACAAGAAGCAGTCGTTCGGTAGTTTCAGCGGTGGTTCCCGAGGTCGAGTGTCCGATTTTAGTTCCAGACACTCGACGACCAAGTCCCGCTGACTCCCCTCGTGTGAACAAGATGGCTGCCGTTTTCTATTACACGTGGCGTTCGGCTGTACAAACAGCGGCCGTCCAGGGAGCACTTAATAGCTGGTTTCTTTGTAGTTAATGAGCCAGGAGGGTGGTCGGCGTTCGGTAGTTTCAAACTACAGAACCAATACATTCAATATACAGGTAAATAACAGGAAAGTACCGAACAAAGAAGAAAATGTCAATAAAAAGTCTATTTTCTTCACGCTAACTATAACTGTAAACACTAACTAAAGCTTTAGCCCTAACACTAGTTAACCCCAACTACTAATCCTAGATTAATGTTAGAGAGATTCCCTCTGCTGATGTCAGCAGAGCGATTCCTTTGCTGACATCAATAGAGCAGGGCTTGACAAATTTACTTGGAATCTAGTTTAAAAAGTTAGGGTCAGTTTAAAAAATAAATAGCTTACATACAATTTTAAACATTATAGTCACCAGAACCACTATAGCTTAATGTAGTGGTTCTGGTTTCTATATTCTGTCCCTGCAGGCTTTTCAATGTAAACACTGCTTTTCAGAGAAAAGGTAGTGTTTCCATTTATGCCTAGTAACACCTCTAGTGACAGTCGCTCAGATGGCAACTATAGGTAATTCCTGGCCTGCTCTGTATGGAGGGGCTGACTATTCCACATCGTGACGCATTGGTTCAATGCATCTCTACGAGATTAGCGCAGGCGCAATAGCCTCCAAATGCTTTCCTATGGATAAGCATTGGCTTGACTGAGATCATCAAGATTATCTCAGCCTTGGAGCTGGGTCAGTCACAGTGAGACCAGCATGGTGTAGAAAAAAAGGTGAGTAAAAATAAATTTTCCATGCGATCGGAGGGGAGCTGGTAACCTAAACACACATACTAACTTAGACACACACATCCTCCCTGACAGACACACTCACTGGCACACACACTGATGCTGACACACTCACATTAACAAATTATTATTATTATTTTATTATTTCAATTGAAGTGCATACAGTTTCCCTACCTTTGGGAGAGCTTGAGTGGATCCTTTACCTGGGGTCCAGTGCAGCTGTTCTCTTCAAGCTCTCCTTGCTCTGCTCCCTTGAGCGTGATATCAGGGCCAGAGTGAGTCATATCCTGGCATCACTGCAGGGCGAGCAAGGAGAACAGGGAGATTAAAGCTGCCCACTTACAATCACCTTGAGTGGGTCGCTTCCATGCTCCATCAGATTTTTCCGAGCCCTGCAGTAGAGGGATTCCCTTACAGTAAAAACTGAAGAAAATACATACTTGTTCACTATCCTAGATTCCTTTGCACATTGAATAACTGGAGGTGTTTTAGTGCCACTCCAATGGCCATCTAAGTGTAAGCTAAGTCAAAGCAAATCTTAGTTGAGTACTACGCTAACAATTCATCTTGCTTTATCTCTGAGACAGAGAGTGGTATTTTTCTAAACCCCTACATACTTATTAACCCTTAATAAGGAACACATGTGGTGGGCGGCAGCACTTAACACATGACTGTGTAATATAAAAGCAAATACACAAAATTAAGTCCTGCCCTTGACATGGCAGGTGAGCTTATACTTAAATGGCCATTGGAGTTATCCTAAAATATCTCCAGTTATTTAAATGTGTATAGGGATTTGGGATAGTGCACAAGTAACTATTTTCTTTGGTTTTTATTGAATGGATTGTGGCTGATGTGTACTATAGTCATTGCTGCCACCAGTGGTGTATTTCCCATTTCCCCCAGACCGTGCAAGGTCTTAGGCAGCCAGCTAAATTAGAGAGCCTGCTGCCTCGCACCTAGCAAGCCGTCTAATGATGTCAGAAGCCAGAAAGACATTATTATTTCAGCTCCCGGCATCAGCAAATGGCGCACGAGAGAGCAGAGCAAGAAGGTCACAGCTCCCTTGCCGCCTCTGATGCATACACAGCCACCCACCGGGGTGTCCCTAAGGTGGTAGTAAAAAAACTCTTGGACCCCAGTGACAGGAGAGAACACAGGGATGTCCGAGTGGGCATTGTGGCCACCCAAAGCAAATGCCTAGATTGCCTTGGGCTAAATACCAATCATGGTATTTTCAGACCCCACAGGTCCCCCTCTCCCAGAATTTCAACCATGGTAATTTAAAAGGCTATGTGCAACACTCACTTTGAGTGCTGTATCATGATCACTGTCAACACTGGACGATTAACTGGCATTAGCTGAAAAAGGGTAGCCCCAAGTATCAAGTGATATCTGTGGTTCCGCAGTAACCAGCAGGAAAACAGTCACTGCTGGTAAAATGTTGCACAATGGATTATTCCATCATGGGTCATTAGGGTAGAAACAACCATGATGGAATAATTCTGTTATCTGACCTTGAGGGTTAAAAAGGTCTTTAAAAACATTAATGGATAACAATTGATCCAGTGTGGCTATAGCTTAACTTCTTATCCTCCTCAGAGTTCTGCTCCAAGGGTTGTGGCACGTCTGTGACTTATACATTTAAATATGGTGGTTCTGCTTCTTTGCACCCTCATGGTAGCAGATGTTTTATTTTATTTTATCAATATCAGTACAGACTTTGACTATAGATATACATACTGTGACAAACTTACTTTCCTGTGTGTGTTTGTCCAGGATCTTTTGGCAACTGCACAGCCCTCTAGGGTAAGAAAACCAGGTCAAGACAAAGTCCAGTTTCAAAAAGGCCTCTGGCCTGTTTATTTTCTGTTGTTGTGAAGTAACAGGATACAATGAACAGCAAATCTTCTTTCTCCTCCAAAACACTTCCCTCACTTCACCCTGCTTTAACCCCTTAAGGACTGGACTGTTTTTGCGATGTTGTACATTTGCGACCAGGCATATTTTTACACTTTTGTGGTGTTTGTGTTTGGCTGGAATTTTCCGCTCTCTCATTTACTGTTCCCATACAAATTATATATTGTTTTTTTCAGGACAAAAGGGGCTTTCTTTACATACCATTATTTATATAATCTCATGTATTTTAATTTAAAAAAATAAAAAAATATGATGAAAAATTGAAAAAAATACATGTTTTTTTACTTTTACTTGAAAAATCTTTTACTCATCTACAAAAGCGAATTAAAAAAACTGCTAAATAGATTCAAAATTTTGTCCTGAGTTTAAAAATACCCGTGTTTACATGCTTTTTTGCTTTTTTTGCATGTTATAGGGCTATAGGTACAAGTAGAATATTGCGGTTTCAAAACATAAATTTTTTAAATTTATCAATAGTGACATTGTAACACTATTATCTGTCATAAATCTCTGAATAACACCCCACATGTACATATTTTTTTTAAAGTAGACAACCCAGGGTATTCAATATGGGGTATGTCCAGTCTTTTTTAGTAGCCACTTAGTCGAAAACACTGGCCAAAGTAAGCATTCATATTTGTTTGTGTGTGAAAAAAGTAAAAAAACTAAATTGAATGCTAATTTTGGCCAGTGTTTGTGACCAAGTGGTTACTAAAAAAGACTGGACATACCCCATTTGCAATACCTTGGGTTGTCTTCTTTTGCAAATGGTATGCCATCATGGGGGTAATTCTCATTCCTGGGCTACCATACGCTCTCAAAGGCAACGTAACCAACCTGGCCATTTTCAATGTAAAAATATTTGACCCATATATTTGACCTTGTAACTTTCAAAAATGCTATAAAACCTGTACATGGGGGGTACTGTTTTACTCGGGAGACATCGCTGAACACAAATATTAGTGTTTAAAAACTGGAAAACGTATCACAACAATTATATCATCAGTAAAAGTGCTGTTTGTGTGTGAAAAATGCAAAAAAAGTCACTTTCACTGACAATATCATCGCTGTGATATGTTTTACTGTTTTGAATCACTAATATTTGTGTTCAGCGAAGTCTCCCGAGTAAAACAGTACCCCCCATGTACAGGTTTTAGGGTGTCGTAGAACGTTACAGGGTAAAATACAGTGCTAGCAAATTCAATTCTCTGGAATTTCGGCCTATTTTTTTATTTTACACTAGCAGGGAGACTGCCTGTCAGCACAGACAGTCCCCCTGCAGGCAGACACATGGACACCTATTGTGACCATGTGATCGCTGTGTTAAGCGATCACATGGCCACAGGGGTCCTAAATCAGTGTGGGGAGACTGTCTGGGCTGCAGGCAGTCTCCCCACACCGGGAGCCACGCTGATCGCCGCCGGGGGAACGACGGCGATCAGGTAAGTAAATAGAACCGTTAGGACGGTTCAGGACCGTCATCGGTCCTCAAGGCAAAAATGCCGATGACGGTCCTGAACCGTCCTGGGTCGCTAAGGGGTTAACTGCAGTTATATAGCTGCTCACAGCCGCTACAGGTGAGGCTAATGACCTCGTTAGGCAGTGAGCCAGAACTCTATGGGAAACCTGGGCTGGACTCATGCACAACCACTCTGACATTGGGTGGAGAATCGGCCCACCCTGCTCTTCCGAATACTCCACCCCAGGGACCCAAATAACAACAGAGGAAAAAAAACTACATTTAAACTTAACTTTCCTTGGGGCTGCATGTGCTTACCCACATGTCAGGATAGTGGCTGTGCAAAAGTCTGGGTGCCAGATATACACCCCTGACCACCATCCCCAACACTCTGTTACAATACACTAGCTAACAGTTCCTCTAGTAAGCTTGCACAATTATTATAACAGGCTAGAAATATATAAAAAAGGGAAAAGATCCTACTCAGTCTTTACAACACACTGTTGTTAACAACATTTAGTACGTATTCTCAATGGAGGAGCACACTGTCTCCACAAGTCCCTGGGCACTTAACCAAAAAGACGTCTGAAGTGTGCCTCATACAATGTACTTTTCAATCTCAACACAGTTTAACAGTTTCAGTTTAGATCCCTGTTCAGGGAACACCTCTGTGCTTTCTCTTTTCTCTTGCTATGTCCTCTGTCTTTGCTTCTTAGAACAAAACAAACTCTCCACGATGGCTCTTCTCTCTATTCCCATGTATCTTTATTAGAGTTGAGCAAACACCTGGATGTTCGGGTTCGCCGGGTTCGGCTGAACTTTGGCAAAAAGATCAAGTTCGGGACTCGAACTTGACCCTGAACCCCTTTGAAGTCAATGGAGACCCAAACTTTTGGGCACTAAAATGGATCTAAAAAAGTCCTGGAAAGGGCTAGAGGGCTGCAAAAGGAAGTAAAATGTATTGCCTAAGTACTAATATACTTACCCAGTGGAAGAAGAAAAATGTTACACTGCATACAATTTTAAATAAAAAGTATACAAACATAGCCAGGATTCAGCTGTAAGCATTTGCAACAATTACAACAATCAAGTAAAACACATTCATTTAAAATGTAAGTTACTTGGCCAGTCAATGTAATGACAGGAATGAATAAGTAGATAACTCCCTAATTCCCACGGTATTAGAGAGCTATCTACTAAAAGGCTAAAAGATCTGAATTGGTCTTTCAGCCAAATTTACTAATACTAAGTAAAGATTACTTAGTATAAGGAAATTATGCCACTACTCGCTATACTGCGAGTAGGGGCATGTCTATTAAATTATGGATGCTCACAATTAAAAAAAAAAAAAAAGGATCCCCCCTCCTGAGCCCCCAACCCTGAACGGCGGGTGAGGGCCCTAAATACCAATTGGGGGGGACCTAATGTCCTCTCCATGGCCCCCACCCCCGAGCGGTGGGTGGGGGCCCTAAATTAGAACAAAGGGGTGACCTAATGTCCTCCCACCAGGCCCCCATTCGTGAGCGGTGGGTGGGGGCCCTGAATAAAAATTGGGGGGGACCTAATGTCCTCCCTCCTGGCCCCCACCCCCACCTCCTAAATACCAATTGGGGGGAACCTATTGTCCTCCCCCCTGGCCCCTACCCGTGAGCGGCGGATGGGGGCAATAAATAAAAATTTAACCCCCCCAGGTGACTAGGGGTCCCCAAACCACTAGTCACCCCCCTCCCCAAAAAATTAACCCCTTTAACTAAGTACCTGTAAAAATAAAATAAAACTTACCATTTAATGTTTTCTTTCTTCTAAAATCTTATTTTTTTCAGCCCCAAAAAAGGCCAAATAAAAATCCATAATAACCGACGCACTTAAAAAAAAATAAAAAATAAAATACTCCATCTTCAGCCATGGAGGGCTTAATCCACCAATCAGAATGTTATGAGTCAAATTACACAGCGTGGGAAAATTCCAAAGAACTTTCCCACGCTGTGTAAAATGACACAGAGCACTCTGATTGGTGGATTTCAAGCCAACCAATCAGAGTGCTGTGACAGGTAAATGTAGAGATTTACCT
The DNA here is from genome assembly GCA_933207985.1 of Pelobates cultripes. NCBI lineage: Eukaryota > Metazoa > Chordata > Amphibia > Anura > Pelobatidae > Pelobates > Pelobates cultripes. Next base: position 106,219,155 of record OW240920.1, on the reverse strand, counting down.
GTCAGTCTCTTCATTTACCTGTCAGAGCACTCTGATTGGATGGCTTAAACCCACCAATCAGAGTGCTCTGAGCCTAATTGCAGGGTGGGGCAAGGCTTTATAAGCCTTCCTCTGCCCTGCAGAGCTCAGTCTGTGCAGAGCCCTCCATGGGTGAAGATGGATTTTTTTTTTTATTTATTAAAGTGCATCGGTTATTATGGATTTTTATTTGGCCTTTTTTGGGGCTGAAAAAAAAAGATTTTAGAAGAAAAAAAACATCAAATGGAAAGTTTTATTTTATTTTTACAAGTACTTAATTAAAGGTCCCCCCCTTATTATTTTTAGGGTGAGGGGGTAGGTAGGGGTTAATTTTTATTTTTTTTGGAGGGGGGTTGACTAGGCCCCTAGTAACCTGGGTGGGAGGGGGGTTACATTTTTATTTAGGGCCCCCACCCGCTGCTCAGGGGTGGGGGCCAGGGGGGAGGACACTAGGTCCCCCCCATTGGTATTTAGGACCCCCACTGCTCAGGGGTGGGGGCCAAGGGGGAGGACATTAGGTCCCCCCCAATTGGTATTTAGGGCTCCAACCCAACGCTCAGGGGTGGGGGCAAGGGGGGAGGACATTAGGTTACATAGCTGAAAAGAGACTTGCGTCCATCAAGTTCAGCCCTCCTCACATATGCTGTTGCTGTTGATCCAAAAGAAGGAAAAAAAACCTAGCCTGAAGCGCTTCCAATTTTGCCACAAACTAGGAAAAATAATCCTTCTTGACCCCAAAATAGCAGTCAGATGTCTCCTTGGATCAAGCAGCTATAACCCCACTAATTAGAAATTATATCCCTATATGTTATGTTTTTGTAAGTATTTATCCAAATGCAGTTTAAACATCTGTAGTGACTCTGACAAAACCACCTCTTCAGGCAGAGAATTCCATATCCTTATTACTAGCTTATAGAGAGGCTGGGTCACATGCTGCACTGGCCAATCACAGCCATGCCATTAGCAGGCATGGCTGTGATGGCTTCTAAGGGCACACAAGTCAAACGCTTGTTGATTGGCTGCCCTGCAGCTTTTTTAAAACGTGCCATTAAATCGCCAAACACCGAACTCGATCCTGAACTGTTACTGAAATGTCCAGGCTCGGGTTCGGGGTCAAAAAAATCATAATGTTTGGTACAAACCCGAACTTTAGAGTTCGGGTTCACTCAACTCTAATCTTTATTAATATAAAGTTGAATGTTATATGTATTATTATCCTCTTTGTGACCATTTGGAAAGTGTTTTCTTTGTATCTATTTTGAAACATTTTTTTTTTTTTTTCTGCAAAGGTTCGTCAATATTGACTGGTTAACATGCAGTATACACGTTGCCAGATTGTTACATTAAGTACCATAACTCTCCTCCCTCCTACCATAAACATTTTACATCCTCACATAACATGCAGAAATTACCCTCTTAATAAACTATATCTACCAGTAAAACTCCATTGAAGGGTTTAGCCAGTCTCAGACCCAACCTTTTCATCCTTTTGTATATGCGATAGAGAATAGCGGATAATATTTTTGCTATTGTTTAATTAGGTGACCTTTTGCTGATGTTACACAACAAAAACAAAAAAGAAATATTTTGAAAGTTTTCTTGTTGCTGTAAGTAAAATGCATTTCATTTCACGAATCTAACCTACGTAAAAGGCAAGTCTACTCTCTCACGTAATGCATCTGTTTTTAGTTTCTACTGCCTCCTTCAAAAGTACTACCATTCAATGTTTATTTGCTTCACTGTGCCCCTGGTGGTTTATACGCAAAAGGGGAGAGGCAATGTGTGTTAACCCTTACATCAGCTAAACGCCTTTTACTGGGTTCTGACGTGATGGAAGCTACAACACAGAATAGATAGAATAGTAGATGCATGCATACTCAATAATCCAGACATGAAGTGCAAAGAAACAACCACAACTAGTTTTAAAGCCTGACTAATAAATTCATTAAGGTAATTATTTTTGACAGTTCTGTACAACATTAAACTCGTCTGTTGACTGAAGCAGCAAATAATCAAAAATGCGCAGTAATGCTGTTTTTTTGTCATTACACTGTATGAGCTTGCTTTTGTACGATTTGCTTGCCTAACTAAAGTTTTATATACAAATATATCTATATTAGGCACATATTCTACTCAGAGGCAACGAGGGTTATGCAATTTAGGGGGCGAGCTATAAAAGTACAACTATCGGCAATGGCAATCAATTGGTTTCCATGGAGACTGCACCCCATTTAGAACTTTTCCCCAGAATTTCGTTTTATACCTAACTCCTAACGCTTCCCTTCGTACGTACCCACCTAACAGATCTTTTGTTAGGGTTCTGGTCTATAGTATAAATAGATCATTAACAGAGCAGCGCTACTTACTAAGAGCATTACTGCGAGGCATCGTAGAAAGCAAGATACTGTAAACGATTTATTTACAAACATTGAGCTTTCAAGAGGAACAAGTCACCAGTGACAACCACCTGCATTTCCTGAACGTAGCCGATGATTATAATTATACAACATTATTGCTTTAATTTAAGCAGGCTTCTCATTTTGTAAAAAAAATAAAAAAATTTAAAAATCGGCATTCCTCACATTCCCCTAAATTATTGCAAAAGTCTTCTCAAATTTCTATCGAAAGAAAATTGTCCCAGCGACTTTCAATTTCTTTGCGTTTCTTCAAGCATTCCTCACTATGACACGCTACTACAAACGAGAAATTATCTACTGAACACCGCCAGTTTCCCGCACCTGTCTTTAAGGTTAAGAGCTTTTGGGTTAATTTATCTGCAAAGTTTTTTTATTTTTTTGTGAATGTTTTAATATCCCCTAAAAAATGGTGTCTGCTAACTAGCTCACATGTTCAATCGCCAAAATGCCAAGACTTCTGACTATTGGCACCAACTGATATTAAATGAGAAGGTTTTCTTCTGCAGTTTAATAGCATTTATCCATTGACCTCCATAGGAGGGGGGATATTTTTCAACTACAAGAGAAAAGATTATTTGAAAAACTACCCCTGACAACTGTCATACCACATTGTCAACTCACACTCAGATGGGTCAGGGCATGTTATATGAACAACTCTGAAGTGACATATTTAGGTATTTGAAATAGAAAGTATTAGTTACCTGCGATAACAGCTGGAGATTTTTGTCCCCCTTCGGCTTTCAACCAAACCTGAACAGTGAACATCTCCCTTGGCAATTCATTACCGGCTTTCAAGCGTAGTTGATCCCTATGCCCAGTAAAATACACAGCCTTGCCAGGTACCAAGTAGTCAGCGACTTCCGTTGCCTTCTGCTTCCTCCGCAGTGGTATTCTCAATTGCTCTAAAAGTCCAAGTGACCGCTTGCCCCGAGCAAGGCTGGTGGCGCAGGAACCTCCTGGAATATTGCGCAGGCTGCGGGGTTTACGCACACTTCTGCGAAAACCTTGTGAGTTCTCATCCATTCCACAAACAGAGGCACTTGCCAAGGTTGCACAGAGGAGCCCAAAAGGCAACAGCAAACTCCAGAGCAACATCTCCAACAGACCCCCTCCACCCGCTTCCAGCTACTATCTCTCGATCTGCCAGTTTTGGACTATCTATTCCTTGACAGTTTGTTTTTCCTATATTATTTGTATACAGTATCAATGCAACCAATTGCAAATTATTAACAAAGGTGCCCCTTGTTTGTAAGGCTCGTCTTCTCAGTAGATGTGTCCATTGGCCGTTGCCTTTAATTTCAGTCCTTCAAATAAATGTTTTTTGGTTTTTTTTTAAATTCAAATTCTCACACTTCGAGGAATATTTCGTCCTCGTTTGTGTGTGTGCGTATATTTGCTTTAAAAAAAAATATATATTATTTTTTTTTTTTTTTTTACTAACAGCAGCTTTAAACCCACACTGTCCCCCTGCCCCCTCCTCTCTCCTCCCTTGAAAAATGAAAGAAACCCCCTCCTAGGATGAGTAAACAAGAATATGCTAATCTACTCAATCGTGCTCCACCTTCCCATTCCCTAAAGAATTATTCCCATTAAACTGCACGGATCATGCCTGATCTTTCAAAATCCAGCATACGCCGATGACTAGATTACTTTTATTATCTTGCTTTTTTTTCAGGGTTTTCTCTGGTGTTCTTACAAACATCATTGATGGTAATAGCTACGGTAATACTCCATGCCTATTCTTTTTCTGCCGCTTCCCCACTTTCCATGCTCATCACCAAACACAGCACACATTACAATTATAGCTTTGCTTTTCCCCCCTTTCTGGCGAAACGCAACTACACCTCTAAACACGGTCTTGGAAAACCTCATCCCCTCTCTTTCTGCTTCTAAGGGAGTCTTGAAACTTGATTCTCAGCTGCCTTTTTCTGCAAATAGCATTCTTTCGCTGGTTTTATCCTTCCTCCCCCTGCTTAATATATTTAAGTACTACAAATCTCCCTCCCATATTCAGCCCCCTGTTCTCTCAGTTGTGAGCAGCTAGTTAATCCAGATACTGCATCAAAAGGTCCTAATGGACCGACCAGAAAAGAAAAGAAAGATTCATGTTCACCTCCAAAGTGTTGCAAACTTGGGGCGAATTGAGCACCGTGAATGTATGTTGTTTTTTTATTCAAAGTGGAATTAGTTTATTTTTCATACACGATGTGCAAGAACACATAAAAGTATATCAAGATCCATGTTAGGGCAAATTAGGGATAGAAGCACTATAAAAATACAATCTTGCATGCTCTGAAAGAAAACATAATCGTCTGACGTTCTAACATCTCAGGTAAACTCTGTAAACTGCTTTTCGCTGTATACACTTTCACCCTTACGTTGTGTTGTTCATTTTTTTTTTTTTTTTTTGCCTGGATCCCCTAGTGGCGGTTAGTGGAACTTAACCTTTGGTATTTTCCTTTTAGTAGTTTCTTTACTATGATCTCAACAGCTTGAAAACATGGGGTTTATTCACTAAACATCGAACTGTAGTGAATTGAAATCACAATAGGAGAACTGTAGCAAACTATTGCTAAGCGGTGACTATATCTGGAAACATTTTCAAAATGCCATTACATTTAAGTGTTTTGTAAATAAACCTTTTTGTGTTAGGATAAACAAATGGATCTGAAAATGCAAGATGACACTGGAATAATGTGACTAGATCATTCAGAAAAATCAGGTACAGCTGTGCATATCTGGATGTTACGCAAGACATTGTTCATATTTAATAACTGCAGATTGTTGTGAACATAACGATATGCTTGAAGCTGATGTAAAACATAAGGTGACCAGATGTTTCCCTGTTTAGGGGACAGACCTATGATCAACAGCATGGTTTGTCCTCAGAAATTCTTCCGATCTAAATAAGGTTATTTAGAATTGTTCTATTAAATGCAATGGCAGTTGATTGAGGTTTAAGATGTAGGGCACTAGACCCTAGCAATTGCCCCTATCTCTGTAAGCTCTATCTCAGGGCCATTTAACCCTATGTGCTCCAACCACACTCAAATAAGTTGTGTAATCGCATCTGGTTTTACACCAAAAACCTATAGCATTATGAATGTGGAAAAATAGTCCTAAATCCTATTATTCACTAAAAATAAGACGTATAAACACATTTTTTTTTTTTTTGCTGTTAGATTCTCTGACTCTCTGAACTTTTGACTCTGATCTGCTTTGCTGTCTGAGGTGAGTTTCTGATTCTAAGTAAATTACTAGAGGGTATCAGGCAGGTCCTGTATAACCTAAGTTAGGGCCACCATCTAGGGATGTAAGCCAGAACGCCTGTGCAATGGGGCTGGCATTCCGGTATTAAAGCAGATTGGGCCCCTTAACTGACAACATTGACTTCTCTCCTATGAAGCAGCACTGGGAGGAAGTGATATGAGATTGCTTTTTCCCAGAACTTGTGGAAGATATGCAGGCGGTTTGAAGAGGAGTCGTATACATGCCCGAATATCACTAGACCTCTGGGAATCCACCCTCCAGTAACTGAAAAGGAGGGTGGCTTAACATAATATAATTTTAATGTATTAATGGTGTGTGTAGTACTGTATATGTCTAGCCTTGTGTATTTAGAAGTGTGTGTGTGTGCAGTGTATGTGTAGAGAGGGAGAGAGAATTATTGTCTTGAATGTGTGTGTGCGTGTGTAGCACAGCAAATTTGTAGCAGAGTATTTGTATATGTGTAACGGGTTTGTAACAGTCCATATCGTACATACGTTTACAACTTCAATATCACATATGAACTACATTCAGTCAGGACTTAAAATCACCCCAGAATGTAAATGTAAAATAAAGCTTATATTAGCCCTGCCAGGAATGCTATGAAAACAGCGTTGACCTCCCATAATTTATTCTACATAACTTTGCAATTCCCAGTCAATGTGTTGTACATCTATATATGAGATGTGTAGAGAACATGATCAGTGTGTTACAGATGTCTTCCAAAGTGGTGCCAAGTACTGTGGATTGTGCCTGGAAAAAAACAAAAGTATGTTTCAGGAGAAAAACAGTGCATGATCGTAATGATTTATGACTCTTTAAGAATCATAGCAATGTAAAGCAGTGCATTAGCAGCACTGATAAAACAACTTCATTTATAAAGATTTTTATCACTATCCCTCACACTAGACAAGACAAGACTTTTAGACTTCTATAAAGAAATTCTTCATCAGTTATTCTATGTCACTCAAAACACTGTCTAGTATTTCTGGTAGTCCATCAAGTTCAGCCTTTGAAACCCATCCATCAAAGCTGTTGATCCAAATAAAAGCTATTTCCAATTGTCACAATAAAGGAAAAAAAAATCCCCCTTGACTCAATAATGGCAATCAGATTTCACCTTGGATCAACCACCAGTTCACATACATATTAATAATATAACTGAATATTCTGTTTTTGCAAAAAACATTCAAGCCTTTTTTAATATTTATAGAATCTGATAAGACAAACTTTTTGGGTAGAGAATAGCATGTCTATTTTGTTTCTTTTCCAGTATTTGCTTCATGTAAACAAATATAGTTCTATGCTATTTGTTTACAAAGAGTAAATTCTGGCATATTTACCTCTATTCGTAAATAGTATTTAGCTCATATCTGTTGTTAGGAAAGAGTGGTATCCGCATCAAGCTGACTACAACCACATCAATGCAAATAACCCACTGGTCAGGACACCAAAGTTTGTGCACAACCACAAACATAAGCAATGGTGCAAGATATAAATGATCAATAAAAAAGGGCTACTGAACTGGTTCATGGATTGCAGGATAAAACTTACCAGGAAAGATAAAAGGATCTTAACATGTATAGTTTGGAGGAAAGATGAGACAGGGGGATATGATAGAAACATTTAAATACATAAAGGGAATCAACACAGTAAAGGAGGAGACTATATTTAAAAGAAGAAAAACTACCACAACAAGATGACATAGTCTTAAATTAGGGTGGCAAAGGTTAAAAAATAATACCAGGAAGTATTACTTTACAGAGAGGGTAGTTGACGCATGGAATAGCCTTCCAGCTGAAGTGGTAGAGGTTAACACAGTGAGGGAGTTAAAGCATGGGTGGGATAGGAATAAGGCTATCCTAGACTTAAGATAAGGGACTAATTGAAAATGTATTTTCAAAAATTGGGCAGACTAGATGGGCCAAATGGTTCTTATCTGCCATCACATTCTATGTAGCTAGATGATATCACTCTCAGCCTGTATAAGGCTGCAGACAGTGTTTTCACATTCCTTCAACCATATTGATGTTATAAAAGGACACCATTCAGTCTGCACTTAAAACTGAAGGAGGAAAGAAGAGTAATTATTATTAATAATACATTGGAACAATTTTTACAGCACCAGCAGATTCTACAGCTCTGCCTCTGCACCACATAATAGGCTTACAGACAAGTTAAAGTTTAACAGATTATTATACTTTATCATAACATATACATATTCACATACTGGTTCAAAGGGACAGAAAGCCCTGCTTTTATGAGTTTTTAGTTTAGCATTGCTCACACACTCATGGCATGGAGGGTTAATAAAAAAAATCATTCTGTTTTTATGCAAGATATAAATAAATAAATAAGGGGGTCAGTTGCACCATATGGCCATATAATGTTTAGACCACCACTACTCCACAATTTTATTTGTGTGCTGAGATAGGTGATTTTAAGTAGCTTTTAAAATTTAAAACTGTATTCCTTAATCTACATTTTGTAAAAAATATTGTCCTCTATGGCAGCACCGATGCTGCGAAATGCATGTTCCTGGCAGGGCTAGAGTCCTGCAGGAACGCGTGGGAACAGCGTTCCTGCACTTTTTTCACAGCAGGAACACCGTTCCCCCTGCAGACACTAACCAAGGGGCATCAAAAAACGCCAGCCCCAACTGCCCCCGTGTTCTCCCTGTCATGGAGGAGCCACCTAAAGGACCCCGCGGTAGGTGCCTATCTACCCATCTGACGCTGTTCTCCCAGCTCTGCTCCCTCGCACGCCGTTTGCTGATGCCGGGAGCCGGAATATTATGTCATATTCCGGCTCCCGGTATCGGTAGACAGCCCATGAGGGAGCAGAGCTGGGAGAACAGCCGCCTGTCTCACTGCAGCCCCACTGGACCCCAGGGACCCATCCATGCCAGCTTTCCCAAAAGGTAGGGAGGCTGGGTGTTAATTTTAATATTAATAATTTGTATTTATGTCTGTTTGTGTATATGTATGTCTCTTAGTGTGTGTGTGTGTTTGTATGTATGGTTAGTGTATATGTGTGTGTGTATTTTTCACATAGGGCGCCTAAAGGCCTAAGGCTGCCCCTGGTTGCCATGACTGCAGCTTTTGCAAGACCTTCCCTTTTTCCCTGGAACTAAGCAGAGGCCTCTTATTGACATGCGGAGGAACAGCCTCTGGGTCTGCCCCTCAATGCGCACATATGCACTGCAACAGCATTAAGAACACTGTTCTAAGATCTGTGAGGAAGAATGGGGAAGAAGGCAGGCACGCTCAAGCAGCAAGCTAAAGGATGGAGGAAGAAAACTTCCCTGGCTGTCTGACTGACAACCTGTAAAATCTATAAAAAATTCTCATAGACTTATAAACTGGAATTAAAATAGGATATTACTCTCCCATAAACCACACAAGCAAGATGAAGTGCTATATGGGTGTGGACTAGTCCTTTAATTTTGATTGTGGTTTAACACTCCATCTCTGTCTGTCTCAGCATCATGAACTCTCCAGAGCCAAGGACAGATTCCCATTCCCCCTCCACTGTGAGTGTGTTGTCTTCCCCTTAGTCTGGCATAAAAAAGACAAAAAGGAAATTGTAGGCACACCGGGAACCAGGGGTCAATTCCTGGGGGAAAAGTGTGGGAACTCACCTAAGATCCACTCCCCCCCAAAAACAAAAAATACACTTGTATGCATATATAAACGTGTGCACACACACTGACAGTTGCACACAGACGCACACACACACATTCAGACACACACATACACTCACAGACACACATACACTCACAGACGCACAGACGTACTCAGACACTCACACAGTGGTGTATTTTAATTTTTTGCTGCCCTAGGCATAACTAAATCTGAGCACCCCCCTAATCTAAATTTACTACCCCTTCCTGTCAAGGGTGCATCTCTTCCTGATTAAGAACCCACCCCTTCCTCTTTAGACTCCACCTTTTCCTGTTCCTTTTAAAGAAATACTATAGTGCCAGGAAAACAAAGCTGTTTTCCTGGCACTATAATTCCCTACAGTGCCCCCCTCCCTCATGTCCTCACCATCCCCACTCAACACTAAAGGGGTTAAAATCCTATGGGTATTTAGCAGATGCTGGATGTCATCATGCGCAGTGTAACGACGTCAGTTAGGCGCCTTTTGTCACCCAACCACCCTAAAGTCCCTCTAGTGGGACATCCACTAGAGGTGGAGTTACCCCTCAACGTAATTATTGCAGTTTCTGAGAAACTGCAATAATTCCATTTGCAGGTTTAAGGGGACTGGGACACTGCACCCAGACCATTAAATGAGCTGAAGTTGTCTGAGTGCCTATAGTGTCCCTTTAAGCACACTCTCTGACAGACACACACATTTACTGACACACACTGGCAAATACACACTGACAGTAACACACACTCTCAATGACAAACACACTGACGTCACTGATTTGACACACACATTCACTGAGACACACTCATTCATTGACACAAACACACTGACAGACACAAACTAATAGTCACACACACTAAATGACAAACATACTCTCACTGATTTGGCAGACACTTACAAACATACATATGCATACACTAACAGAAGCACATACACACAAACATACATATGCATACACTAACAGAAGCACATACACGTACATATGCTAACAGATGTAAATACACTCATACACACACACACACATACACTAACAGACATACATATACACATACACTAACAGACATACACACAGGTGAAAAGGATAGCAGCTCGACACACATGTAAAAACACCCTAAAATTTACACAAAGTATAGTACAAAAAATGATAACCCAGGTGGAACCAACCACTAAAGGTATCTCTCAGTGGAGCGCTAGAGAAAGCAAACTTACCCCTATATATATTGGGGAAGTGCACAGCAGTACGATTCCTATATAGTAAAGAAATGTATAAAATAGTGAAGTATGTCAAGCTCCAGTGGTATACACAAGGAAATAATAGGGACCACACTCACATGGTTTAGAGCCTCGTATGGATAGGCTCAAATCACTCTGACGTTGGTATATCAGGTAATACCCAGACCTTCTTGCAGTAACTGGTCAATATTCTCACCAATGGAAAAAACAAGAGAGAGCTTCCTTGTGTAGTATAGCCAGAAAATACTACTACAACAACACATATAATATAAATTAATTGCTCACCTTGCAAGGAGCCAACTATACTAAGCTCTTGGTGTTAGAATGTATGTGCTAATTAGGAGAGCACAACCCTTCTTGAATGCAGGAAACAGCAGAGGACTAGAAAATATTGGTATACTAAAATAACATATTTATTAAAACAATAAACATTCAAATAATTAAAATATACAGTAATACCAGTCCACCAATATAGTCCGCTTTCGAGGCGCGTTTCGCTGGTATGGCTTTATCGATCGGGATGCTCGTTTCCTGTGTAGATCCAAAATTTTAATCCATAAGTCCTTCACGGATTGGCCGATGTCATTCTTTAAACTCCAATCATAAACTTGACATGCAGGGGTGTGGGGTAATCAGCTGAAGCCGCTGAAGTGTTTGATTCCGAAACCGGAAGTGACACGACGGACCAATACGTCACATCACTTCCGGTCCCTCCGGTCCCAGCATATGATTACTTGCATTCCCATTTCGGCCATAACACTCATGGGCAACTGCCAGCCCTCATCAGTCCACCATAAAAGTCCCATATATATGGAATGAAGCGAAAAAAGGAAGAAGATAAAATACCAAATATTAGGAACCATATATTAGGAAAATATAACCATATTACAGAATTAATCAATATGTACTTATGGAGTATAACTCATGCTGGTATATTGTCACACATATACACAAAACAAACAATAATATAATTGCATACATAAAACATGTTAAAAATAGCCTAACTTATATAAAAAAACCTCACTTATATAAAATCCCCAATGTTTACTTAAACATAAATATCATAAAAAATTCAATCTAAAATACTGCTTAATAGTTAAAAAGGATAAAAACTATATGTAAAAACAGGCTTAATAATTAAAGAAAGTGACGGAGCTCGAAGTCACTGTTAACATTGACATCGACCTTTTTAAAGTGCGTGCTGGTTTTGATGGTATTATTCTCTATATAAATATTCAAGTCAAGAAAATTAACCAGACAATTACTAAAAGTGCTTGTTAGTCTGATGCCCCAATCGTTGTCCTCAATATGGGCTAAAAAGACCATGAGAGATAACTCATCTCCCCTCCAGATAAAAAAGATCTTGTCAATGTAACGACGATAGGTCACCAAGTTCGCATCCCACCTGTGTGAATCAAAGATATGTCTTTGTTCCCATCGTGACATAAACAGGTTAGCGTAACTGGGCATGAACCTGGTGCCCATATCCGTTCCACAAATCTGAAGGTAAAAAGTGCCGTGGTGCCAAAAAAAGTTATTATTTAAAGTCCATGAAATACCCTCCAATAGAAGGGTTGAGGTTCCTTAAGGGTCCTTCTTTTGACCAGGAAGAAGAAGGCTTTATTAAGAAATGGGAAGATATGTTAGAAGGTTTTTCTTTTGGGTTGATGGGATTGATCATACGGAGACATAAGAATACACTGATTACATTAGATACAAAATTAATGAACTTCAGAACTTTTTAATCAGTAATACGTCTCCTGATGAATATCAATGAATAACTGAGGAGATTAAACATAATCTAGATAAAATGGAGAAAGGAGTTATAGAGATAAAAAAGAGGAAATACTTGAGAGATGTGGGGATATTTATGGGATAATAATAGTAAACAGTGAGAATTGCCCACTAATTCAATTCTCAGATCCCAAAGATCGTTATCGTGTTAAGTGTAAAGTATTTCATATAATAAAATCACAATGTTTGTTATAAAAATAGATTTATTTTATAATAACAATTAATTAATAATAATAATAATAATAATATGTAACATGCATGACAATAATCAATGAATATCCAGTATAAAATGGTATGCAATACAATGGAATGGCTATACACGTTTTAATGGCTAAACAGCATTTTCTATCAAGACACACGATTTATGACTATCTTTCACAGAGAGAAAGCGAAGCTTTTCACAGCGAAGGGCCCTAAAACCCCGACTAACAGTTAGAATAACTCTTTCAATGCTGGCTAGACCTCCTAGGTAATTAAGATCTATTCTTATGTAATTTTAAATAAAATAACATTTAAACCAGTTCATTAGTCATTTCCTGGAACCATCCAATAAGAGAATCTACCATATTATATAAGCAGATTTTAATTTGTCTAAAAGATATTTTATCTTAAATTAGAGCAAATCAATACACCTGGATAAAAACAGCGGTATGCTACCACGTGATAAAATCACATTAATATATAATTATTCTTAATTCCACCTGCAGAATGGAATGTTTATAACTATATATTCTTTAGTTAACTAAGATTTCTAAATATGGAAATCTGACCGTGATTTATCCAGTCATATATCATGCTATTAGTACATTTTAATTTAATTAATTAAATGAAACCAGTATAATTACCAGTTGAGTAGATATTTCATCTGATTGGTAGTCTCAGGAACTTGTTTGGATGTCTCTCTGCATGGAGGTGTGTAGGAATTTCTGAGTGTCCTAGAGTGTCATTGCTCCCCGCTGCTCACTTCTTTGCTTTCTTTGCATACCCTTCTTTTTTTCTTTCTCCTTTGCATACCCTCTATCTTCCCTTTGTCCTAACTTTTAAAGGGCCAGACTCTCTGTACGTCATTAGTTGATGACCCAATAGAAGCACTAGAGGTGTGCTTACCTAGGGATCGCAATTTAGGTATTTGGTCTATAGTTAACTTTTCCTGGTGGCTATTTTGACGTCATTTTGGCCTATCTTTATAGTAGCCATAACTTACGTTTCCTTTCACTTCAAAGGGTTTCTTTAAGTTTTGTCCAGACTATGTGTCTGGCAAATTCTGAGTTTTGACCCGTAACTTACAATGGGACCTTGTACATATAGAAAGTAAAATTTTATTATTTAATCTCCTCTGTCACAAATGTCTGGGTTTAGATATGCATCTATTCCATTAACATTTTAGACAGTCTGTCCAACCCCCGTTCTCCTTATCACTTGGTTTGTATATACTATGCATTCCTTTGTATTCCTTTATATACTATGACTCAGAATATACACTTTTAATTTCTATCATAGCACAAGATGTCTGCCGATATAAATACCCTGACAGAGATAAGGAGGTTTATGCGAATAGACGCATATTTACATATTCCAAGAGACATCATAATACCCCTAAGAAAGTCTCAAGACATGGCCATATTAGTAGATCCAATTCTAATGTATATTCTATGAAAACCAATCAATCGGAATCTAAACAGGTACTATCTACACCCTCATATAGGCGGTATGATCACCGACAGTCCAGAATCCGTAGGGACACAAACGGATCTACATACAACAGATCTCCCGTTAGATTTAGGAACAAGCAAGTTCTTTTTAATAGGAATATATACACACCGGAAAGGGCTGCTAGAAAGAAGGGATCTGCATATAGGAATAGATCACCTAATCAAGAGCGGCAATCTACACGTACATACACACCAAGGGAGAGACACCCTCGTCCCTCATATAGACAACCAGTTAGACATACATTTTCATGAAGAGGGTCACCCACATATGATACAGGTGATTTTGGGTATGGACATAATAGATTCTCACCCCTTATATATATATATATCTGACCAACAGGATTTTTGGAGTATGCAGAACAAGGAAAGGCACAAGGTTCCTCGACCACCTCACAGGTCACCTACCAAAAGAGAGAGGACTATAGAGGAAGGGGAAATCTTCCTCTATAGATCTTTTATACAAAAGAGGAAAAAAAGAAAGGATATAAAAACCAGTGGAATCTTCAATTTTACAGGACAAACCGGAGATCATATATAGGGGCGTTCCGAATTTAAGAAATAGTCTAATACAAAATCAGTTAGTTAATAACAAGGATACTCAATGTGTATTTAAAGAGCCAAAAGGTTTTTATAGGTGTGGGATGTGCGGAGCCTGCAAAAACACTAAAAGTGTAAAGAGACATATAAAGGAGTTTACACATCCGAAAGATAGTAATAAGAACGTCCCTATAAATGAGATTATTACGTGCCACACAAAACATGTGATCTATGTGATCACATGTACATGTAAACTATCATATGTGGGACGTACCACTAGACCACTGAAAGTTCGAATTCAAGAGCACATCTGCAATATTGTTATTATTATAATGGTATTATTAAACATAGTTTGTCCCTACACCTCAAATTAAAACATAATAGCGACCCTAGTTTTATGCAGTTCTTAGGTATTCAAAAAGTTAATTTTAATTGGAGAGGGGATGACACTATCAGAAAGATGGGTCAGTCTGAAATGAAGTGGATTTTTAATTTAGATACACTTCAACCAAATGGTCTTAACAGTGACTTCGAGCTCTGTCACTTTCTTTAATTATTAAGCCTGTTTTTACATATAGTTTTTATCCTTTTTTAACTATTAAGCAGTATTTTAGATTGAATTTTTTTATATTTATGTTTAAGTAAACATTGGGGATTTTATATAAGTTAGGCTATTTTTAATTTTTTATGTATGCAATTATATTATTGTTTGTTTTGTGTATATGTGTGACAATATACCAGCATGAGTTATACTCCATAAGTACATATTGATTAATACTGTGATATGGTTATATTTTCCTAATATATGGTTTCTAATATTTGGTATTTTATCTTCTTCCTTTTTTCGCTTCATTCCATATATATGGGACTTTTATGACGGACTGATGAGGGCTGGCAGTTGCCCATGAGTGTTATGGCCAAAATGGGAATGCAAGTAATCATATGCTGGGACTGGAGGGACTGGAAGTGACATGACGTATTGGTCCGTCGCGTTACTTAAGGTTTCGGAATCAAACGCTTCAGCTGATTACCCCACACCCCTGCAGGTCACGTTTATGATTGGAGTTTGAAGAATGACACAGTCAATCATTGAAGGACTTATAGATTAAAATTTTGGATCTACACAGGAAACGAGCATCCCGATCGATAAAGCCATACAGGCGAAACGCGTCTCGAAAGCGCACTATATTGGTGGACTGGTATTACTGTATATTTTAATTATTTGAATGTTTATTGTTTTAATAAATATGTTATTTTAGTATACCAATATTTGCTAGTCCTGTGCTGTTTCCTGCATTCAAGAAGGGTTGTGCTCTCCTAATTAGCACATACATACTAACACAAAGAGCCTAGTATAGTTGGCTCCTTGCAAGGTGAGCAATCAATTTATATTATATGTGTGTTTGTAGTAGTATTTTCTGGCTATACTACAGAAGGAAGCTCTCTCTTGTTTTTTCCATTTGGGTGAGAATATTGACCAGTTACTTCAAGAAGGTCTGGGTATTACCTGATATACCAACGTCAGAGTGATTTGAGCCTATCCATACGAGGTTCTAAACCATGTGAGTGTGGTCCCTATTATTTCCTTGTGGATACCACTGGAACTTGACATACTTCACTATTTTATACATTTCTTTACTATATAGGAATCGTACTACTGTACACTTCCCCAATATATATAGGGGTAAGTTTGCTTTCTCTAGTGCTCCACTGAGAGATACCTTTAGTGGTTGGTTCCACCTGGGTTATCATTTTTTTGTAATCACGCATAGTTACATTTGTTCATTATGGAGGAGTGGAAGCAGTGCAGCTTCTGGAGACTGGTTGTTGGGGGAGCAGGAACTCCTTCCTGCTTCCCCTGCAGAAGTTATCCGGCACTTTTAGCTCTGCCCCCGCCGCCAGTTTAACTCCACCTCTGTCACATGGGATGCTCCGCCCCGTCGCTCGGTAAGCTCGGCCCCCGCCGCAATGTTGTTTTTTTGTTTTATAACCCCGGCCGGCCATGTGTGAGCTGTGCTGCTCGCACAACCCTAAGACCAGCCCTGATGGCAGTTATGCCATCATGCAGGCAAAAAACACATGTATGTTTTCATTGGGTGTATATCTACAAAATAGTTTTTCCCCTGCTCTTGCCATTTCAGCTGTGGAGTTTTCCTATGCACAAATTAACACATCCATGCTTCTCTATTCAGACAGAGAGAAGATCATATGGGTACAGAGTGGGAAAAATGACAATTGTCTATTTTGGGTGAAAACACATTGGTTGTGTATCAATTCAAAATAGTGAGATGTTTCTAAAAAAACTGCCAATTAAAGGAGGATAACAACTACAAATGTACACTGTAGAAAGATAAAACATAAAAATACATGTTATACAAAAAATGACAAGTACAATCAAATAAAAAAGAACAAAGATTGAACTCCCTATTCAGACTAATAAGTGAACCAATTTAGAGTTATTTTTCTCTAGTTGCACTAGTTGTGCTAAATGCAAAACACTGATTCCCCCCCCCCCCTATTTTAATATTTTATGTATACTTTTATTGTTTATTATTGTTATAACATAACAAAATTGTTCAATGCAAATATTTTTAAAAGAATAACTCATCTGTCCTTAAAACAAAAATGAAAAAACAAAACAAATACAATATATATAATATGTATCAGTACACTTGAGGGGAAATTATTAAATTACAATGCAATTAATACATAACAAAGGTACCAAAAAGCCTTGGTTACAAAGGGGCGTTTCTCAGCAATGGATGTCTGTCAGGGTTATTTATTACAGTCCTGGTCAACCTAAATGGGGGAGTGCAACCCTATATTTGGAAAGCTTTGTACCATCCTAGAGCCAGTTTAGGAGGCATTTTACAAGATAAGCTCCAAAATATATAATTACCATCTAACCCCCTCCTATGGTTTATTCTGCATTATTGGTTTTCTTGTCTTAGTTCTTATAATTTTGAGCATTCCACGCAAGACTCAAGAAGAGGGAATGTGCTGCCCTTAATCATATCTCATATCCTATGGTACAGCACTGCAGAATTTGATATTATTATAAATAATAATAAATAAAATTCTGTGAGTGTGCCATTTATATCATATTCTCACAATTTCACCACAGTGTTGCACTATCTATATATTCTCTTTTTGTTTCTTTTTTGTGCATGTTGTACCTGTTTGTGACGAACTGAGCTTCGTCACGTGTTCTTGGAGGGGCCTCTTCTAATCCTGTGAATTCATGCCTCTTACCAAAAGACTATGGGCCCTTTAAAAAAACTATGTGAACAGACTTGGTTCGTGGGATTTTATATTTGGTTTGTGAACCAAACAGCTGCAAGAACCAGAGATCAACCTGGAGCTTGTTACGCCTATTGCTACTTTGTAACAATTTCCACCTCAGTATTCTTAGTGTTCATCTGGGTGGGCGCAATTCCTATGGACGACCACGAGGAAGCGGCCATCTTGTTCACATGAATGCAGGCAGCGGTGTTTGGTCGTCAAGTTCATGGAGCTATTTTCAGATACTGAAACTCCCGAACACCGCTGGACTTCTATGATCGCCTGCGTTCGGTTCGACAACACTTAGAAAGACACTGGAAACCTTACACACGAACAAGGGGTACAAGCTCTGGGGTAAGACTATTGACTCTGTTCGGTAGTTTGTTCATTTTTAACCTACCTAACTAGACCGACCGAAGCCCTACCATGAAATTACTTAACCCCTAAACTGATCTGGGTGATTTTTGGATATGTTGCTCACCCATATCAGGGCTATCCGGGGGATGAAACTTTTGTGGGGCTTTTATGTATTTTTATGGTACTTTTGGGGTGTTTGGGGAAAAGTGTGTTTTTTCTGGGGTTGGAGATAATTGGATTAGATTAGTACAGTTCCTGATCCAATTATCTCCCAGGCACAGAGGAGGGATTGTCTGATTATGTATGGGAGTGTCCTGGATCTGTCCTGGATCTGAGAGCCAATGTAATTGTGTATTTGTTTCTACTATGGTTTACTCTCAGGTTCAGGGAGGAGTGCATGGGGACATGCATATAAGCCCAGTTATGGCTGCCATTAAACGAGATTTGTTGTACCCTTCATGAAGTCAAGGCTCATGTTTGGGGGATTGGAGAGCTATATTCACTCTGGAGATTGCTATAATCACTATACTCCCTTGTATTATATCAGAGAGAACGGTAGTGTACCTACACAGTCTGAAATTGAAACCAAAAATTCATGACTTACTGTTAAATCTCAGAAATAACGGACTAATCACTACCAGACATAGTGCTGGGTTAATAAAATCATAAAATAAATACATTGTATTGAAATCACTTATAACAAAAATAATGTGTAATGAATGTGCCTGTGTACAAACGGTTAACATATAATGGGTATGGAAGTCTATACCCTGTTAAAAATACCTAATGGTATTGAAAGATCAATCACAATGTAAGCTAGGGTATTGTCTATGATTGTGTGCAGCAACCGCTTACATAGATAAACTATCTAGTCTGCCTGACACTTTAATGCCAGTAAAGCAGGACTGATTAGGACTGCACAGGTAGATTGGCAAGTGTGGAATCCTAGCGGTGAACTCAATCGAAAAGAAAATGAGCTGCTGAGTGGAAATACTAGCAAGATGGTACTTCCTAATATAAAGAGACTACCTAGTTAGCCTATGAATTGGATACCAATTTATCAAGAGTGGTAAGGACCGCACACGAAAATAGACAGGTGTGAAGTCCTAACTGTAAAATACAACTGAATTACAGTCTGTGATTAAATAAGCTGCTCAATACAGAGATAACGAAATACTACTAAATAGTAATCTAGAGAGCTTATATTCCAAAGGAGAGGTTGTCTTTCAGTCTAAATCTAAGTATAATTAGTAGAAGTACTGTAAAGAAAACTATCTATTATTCACTCAGTATGTATATCTCTTAGTGTTTTACTTGATGGTTGCAGAATTATATATAAGTGCCACTTTTATGGCGACAGAAAAGACATCTAGATAGAAAAAACAGCAACATAAGCTGACACTTAAAAATAAATAATAAATGTCAGTATTCCTTTAATTTCTGGAAAGGATTCTGCATCCCTTAGTTG
Source organism: Pelobates cultripes (assembly GCA_933207985.1). Lineage (NCBI taxonomy): Eukaryota > Metazoa > Chordata > Amphibia > Anura > Pelobatidae > Pelobates > Pelobates cultripes. Next base: position 106,199,413 of record OW240920.1, on the reverse strand, counting down.
TGAAATTGAAATCTTATCTTGAAGATACCAAACAGACTCTAATTTTATTAGAAGATCTGGAGGTACCACCATATTGTCTTCTGGGTAGTATTGATGTTGTAGCACTCTACAACAACATTACACACAACATAGGACTACAGGCCATATCATACTTTCTCAACAAAACACCAGAATTTATGTCAGCACAAAGCAGCTTCATTGTGAAGTTACTTGAGTATGTTTTTGACTCATAACTTTTTCGTATTTAATGGAAAATATTACTTGCAGCTTAGGGGCATGGCGATGGCCAACCTTTATTTAGACTGGTGGGAGGAAACTATAGTGATGGAAGCCATCAAGGACTGGTATGACACGTGTATCTATAGTTGGAATAAATACATTGATGACATACCTACCTTCTGGCTAGGATCTATCGAAAGATTTCAAGATCTAGTGAAAGAGCTCAACCAAAACAACATAGGTCTTCAACTTACACATGTTATTGATTCCAAACATCTGGTATTTTTAGACCTGAATATTAAAATTCAGGAAGATGGTAAAATTGAAACTGAACTCTTCAGAAAGGATACAGCAACTAACAGCTTACTTAACTGAACGAGTTACCATCCAGTAAGATTAAAATCAGGGATACCATTCGGACAATATCTACGTGCAAGACGTAATTGCTCAAATGAAGCAACTTTTCAAATTGAAGCAAATAAACTTAGAACTATGTTCAAACAAAAGGTTTACCCAAATAAAATTCTTAAACGAGCGTATCAACAAGCAATGGCAATAAATAGGAGTGAAAGCTTAAGAACAACTAGACCAAGGACGGAAACAAAGACAACTCGCTGTATTGGCACATATGATTTATACTGCGACTCAGTACAACAAATAATGTCCCATAACTGGCCATTTTTACAGCATGATACAGAGTTAAATGATAATATTGCTAAGTTTCCTCAAATCACAGCACGTAGGGCTAAAAACCTTAAAGATCATCTGGTCCACAGCCATACTGAACCTACTAAACCAGCTCAAACTACATGGTTAACACAGACAACAGGTGTCTACCGTTGTGGACACTGCAAGGCATGTCAGTATATTAAACCTACCAAAATGGTAGTAAGCTCCAAAACAAAAAAAGAATACAGAATCAAGGAGTTTATTAATTGCAGCTCCACACGGGTGATTTATCTTATCCAGTATATAGGAAAAACCTACCAGCAATTTAAATGCAGGATCTTACGGCATGTATGCTCAGTCATGAATACCAAGATATCCACTCCTGTATCCAACCATGTTTGGAATTATCACGAGAGTAACCCTACACATCTAACGTTTCAGGCACTTGAGAAACTGACTGTAAACACCAGGAAAAGGAATTTTAATAAAACACTACTCATGAAGGAGTCAAGATGGATATACCATCTAAAAAGATTTACACCAGATGGTCTTAACGAGGAGTTTAATTTTACTCCATTTATACATAAATAATGACATCAATATCACTAACCGTCTAACAAATATTATTACAATACAATTACACAATACTATAATTAACAGTATGCTTAGACATTAGTTGGTATACCCCTATGAAGTTTTGACTCCTCCATAAAATATAAATAATGTATTGTTTATCAACATCACTAACCATCTAACAAATAGTTATTTTCTTTAAGCACCAACTATTCGATATTATGATAAACTGGAAGTTTGGACATTTAGTTGATATACCCCTATGATGTTTTGACCCCACCACAAATGAAATATCTTATAACACTGATCCTATGAATCAAAATATCGTAAAGTTTCTGTTTGGATAGTTTCCACTGAGAACGACTATACTACAGTGTTAAACATTGATTTGATACAAAGTACCTATAATTGTAGCGATACTTATACTCTGGCTTACTATTTAGTAATATGTTTGGTCACACACATTTTTATAGCCATTTAAACTAACATAACCCTCCTTATAAATCTTCTTTATATTACATAGTATCTCTGGCACGTAAATAGCTGTTGATCAAATATATGTGTCTATGATCCTTACACTTTGCAGGGAATACTCTGACATTCCCAAAGTTATAATTACTCGTGTGAAATTTGATTCTCCCCGTCTTTTGAGTGAATATTCCATATGTGTATCTTCAATATCTTGTTGGAAAAAGCTTTAATGGAGGATTCTGTAACTTGTATAATTTTAAACTAGTTCAGTTTAATACCAGGTCCATATTTACACTAAGGTGGACCATCTTCAGCTATTCAGTAAGGGGTTAATCAAACTTACCGAGATGATTCCCCCTCTACGTCATCTATTACGTTGCTCAGAACTTACCAATGAGAAGCTGCCACATCGCACCAATAGGAGCATCTCTCTCCATATTTAAACTGAATGTTGTGTACTGACCGGTTCCCTTCTGATGAGCCAGGTCGGGCGAAATGCGTGCGTCCGGGATCTCAGCGTGCTGTTTTCATGATTTAGTAACTAGCACTTGAACTTGCGACCGAGCTACTGAATTGATCAGTTTACTTTTCTTTTATTATTTAAACTTTTTATTTTCGTTTTTGCAATCTGAAAGTAAAATGTTAGATAAAATCTAACTAGATGCCCAGGAGTAATATAGGAATATTAGATATTATTATAAAACAAAATATACAGAAATAATTACCTCTTTAACAGCTTGTATGAAGTTTGATCAACAAATATCAGTATTTCCCTTAGCGTTCAATCTTGGGAATCAAAGTCCACAATGTTGCAATAGTATACAATAATAACTGTATATAAACATTCATTGAATTGTGAAAAAGCTACATTAAATCCACAATAATAGTAGCTAATATAGTCTCTGTTGAATATGGTTCTATAGCTGTGGTTGAAATGTAAGCTGATAGCAGTTGACTCCAGTTACTGGATTGGCTGGGGTATATCTGCTAAATTAGCAAGTATGATATAGTACAAAAAAATAATGATGGTCTCCTTTAGATAATGAACTAGCTTGGAAAATTGTACACTGCTGATTTGATAATAAACTTGAAAATCATAGGCAAGGATTTAAAGTTATGAGTAATCCTAATAAAAAATCCATAATGTTTACTCCATCAAGAAAACATTTTATTCAGTAAATATAATAAAAAAAAGGTAGTTGGTAAAAATCACTCACTATCTGTGCCAAGTGGTTATTAGAATACTACTGAGTTCATTGGTGACAGCGTGGTTTGGGTCCCTCAGTCCGGCCGGTGATGGAGAAATGCTGACAGGAGCCGCGTGCGTGTCACCTTACTGTGTTTCGTGCATTCCAATACCACTCGGTAACTTCTAGCGGTGCATGCCAAAAAGCGATTCCATCCTTACGCGTTTCGTGAAATACATCTCCCTTCAACTATATGACATGATACAAATAATGGTATGTAAAGAAAGCCCTTTTTGTCCTGAAAAAAACAATATATAACTTGTATGGGAACAGTAAATGAGAAAGCAGAAAATTACAGCTAAACACAAACACCACAAAAGTGTCAAAACTGCTCTGGTCCTTAACGTACAACATTGCAAAAACAGGCCGGTCCTTAAGGGGTTAACAGGGTATAGACTTCCAATACCCATTATATGTTAACCGTTTGCACACAGGCACATTCCTCACACATTATTTTTGTTGTAAGTGATTTCAATAAAATGTATGTATTTTTTGATTTTATTAACCCAGCACTATGTCTGGTAGTGATTAGTCCGTTGTTTCTGAGATTTAACAGTAAGTCATGAATTTTTTGTTTCAATTTAAGACTGTGTAGGTACACTACCTTTCTATCTGATATTTTCTACTTGGGGTTACTCCCTGTCCCTTTAGTGTACCTAATCTTTGGCTCTATCTCTGTTTTTCTTCTGGCAATTCCCTTGGATTACAATGATTGCTCTTGTAAGCCTGCTTCGCTCTCTGGACTAGGAGAAGTCTACCCATTGGAAGCTGGATCCTGGTCTTGGATCTAGGGTGGGTGGACAGCGAGACCCCACCAAGCTGCGGCGGTTTGTGGGGTTTCCGGTGGCTATAGTGTCCGGTGCGGTGCCAATGGTACTCAAGGATTACTAGGAAGTAGTAACTGATGGAGATACCTGGTCGAGGTGCCAGGCGGTCTGTCACACTGTTCATCCCTATATATGCAAAAGGGGAGTGATTTCTTACAATAATATATATTCACTAGCAATCCACTTATATACTGGTGTTGGCTTTGTCGTCTTGTCATTCAGTAATTTTTGTTTTTGCATTATTTACAATAGTGATAATTTTTTTAGAAATTGCAATGTTTATGTTTCAGGATTATATCCACCTCTAGTGGGTGTCATACTGAGGTGCTCCTGCAGCACTGGCCAAGCAAAGCATGGTCACGTGATGCAGAAGTCCCCATAGGAAAGCGTTCATTCAATGTTTTCCTATGGGGAAGCTTGGATCTGCGCACGATGATCGCTGGTCATTTGCAACAGGTCTCCGATGCTCCTCTTGGCGCAAAGATGGAGGGGACCATGCCTCCTCCATAAATTCACGGGATGAGAAGAGGCTAAGCACGGTACCAGGGGTAGTGGACCTATATAACTATGGACAGGGACACTAAAGCATTAGGAATACAATTTTGTATTCTTAAGCCCTTAGAGTTCTTTATATTTAAAATGCTCCTGCTGACTCATCTGCAGATATTTGCTTCATCAGTGGCTCATTAACTGACAATATTAGCCCTGCCTCTCATCAGCATCATTGTCAGTCCATTGTTTCAGTTACTAGAAGAATTTGACCAACTCCTGACTCTTTGGGTACCTCTATTTTGGATTATCGTTCTTAATATTTTATTGTTTACTAGCTGCCGGCCCTAAACTTTGGATTTGTCTTATAGTCTGATTTTGGATTTTCCCTTGTATGAACTGTGCTGTATGTACTGTACTGCTTCTGGATCTGTCTTGCTGTACTGCCCCCGTTCAAACCTTCACTCTCCAGGTGATTTATTTAACTAGTCTCAATGATGTTTTGAAATGGTGAGCACTCTGCACTCTGGATTCCAACCCCAGGTAAGCACTGACATCAGCAGGTACAGTGAGTGGACAGGAAAATAAAATTATGTTGGAGGCTGGAAGTATGGATATATGAGAGAAACAAAATAGGGAGAGATAAGTGAGGGGGAGAAATAGAGAGAAACAGGTACACTTACGGTAAACTAATGTAGAGAAACCAGTAGGGATTAATATAAAGTTGGAGGAATAATAAAAGACAGATTGGGGAGGCATAAGGAGAGAGAGGTTGGTGGTGGGAAAATGGGAATAGAAAGGTAAGAAGGAATTTATAGAGAGACAGGAGAGAGGAAAATAGAGATACAGGTGGGGCTAGAAATGGGGAGATGCAAGTAATGGGAGGAATGGGGAGGCATAGATGGGGTAATAATAAAGGTACACAGGTAGAGGAATAGTATGGAGAAACAGGTGATGAGGGTAATATGAAAACTGGAAGTGAGATAAAGCATAAAAGGTGCAGAAAAAATTTAGGACTATGGATCACAACTCCATTTATCTGCCATTGTGTACACACTACTTTATAGAGGTCAATTAGTGTTTAATTTTATAACCTTCTTGCATATTTCACTCCTTATTTAGCATAGGAAAAAACATTTTGCAAAAAGAAAAGCAGTTTTACTTGTCAGAATTGATAAACTACTAGCGTAGTTAAAGGATCACTATAGGGTCAGGAACACAAACGTATTCCTGACCCTATAGTGTTAAAACCACCATATAGCCCCCCTGGACCCCACATGCCTCCATAAATATAGCAAAATCTTACTGTATTTAAGCCTGAAGCTGTAACTTTGCATGCTGTTTGACTCATAAAAACAAGCAGTTTGCTGACATCATCAGAAGTGGTAGTCTGATCCAATCACAGTGCTTCCCCATAGGATTGGCTGAGACTGACAAAGAGGCAGATCAGGGGCAGAGCCAGCATGATTCAAACACAGCCCTGGCCAATCAGCATCGCCTCATAGAGATGGATTGAATCAATGAATCTCTATGAGGAAAGTTCAGTGTCTGCATGCAGAGGGAGGAGATAATGAATGTTTGGATGCATTTTAGGCAGCCATGACCCAGGAAGGATCTCTAACAGCTATCTGAGGAGTGGCCAGTGAAGTTATCACTTGGCTGTAATGTAAACACTGCATTTTCTCCGAAAAGACAATGTTTACAGCAAAAAGACTGAAGGTAATAATTCTACTCACCAGAACAAATTCAATAAGCTGTAGTTGTTCTGGTGACTAAAGTGTCCCTTAAAAAAATAAAATAAAAGTTTAATAGACTAAACACTGTTTTGATTTTTGGAATATCTAATATATCTTTGTTTCTATGTTTAGAAATTTTGCACATTTTTGTAGTTACTGGTCATATAACATACTTTTGATTATTAGATTTTCAAATTATAAGGGAAAAGAGAAAAGAAAGGAAAAAGACAATCAGTACAGAATGTAAACCTAATCACATCACATCAGTAGCTTTTATGAGTAATCTACATAATTGTTGGTAATTGTGCCATTAGTGGGTTTCCACAATCTGTAATGCTAAACATATGCAACAGTAAGGAACAGAATAATTTGGTATGGTGTTTGGTTATCCCATTAATACATTATTTGCCTTTACTACAAGGAGGAGGCCCCAGGGAGAGTGCGCAGCTTAGCGGACAGGGGCACGTGTATGAGTGTGGGATGGATGATGCATGATTGTCTATATGCTACATGTGGGAGTGTGAGATGTGAGGAAGTGGGTGGTGACAGATCAGACTGATCTCAGTGCCACTTAGGAGCCGGGCCAGCAACAAGTTTCTCTGCCTCTCCTGTTGCTGGGCTTGCTGGATTGTCGGCTTGTGGGTGTCCTGGATGTCTGCTCTCAGGGCTCCCTGGGCACCCCTCCATGGGCTATGAAAGCAGCCTCTATTAAGTAGACTCTTTCAAGTAGGAGTTAGAAAACCAGGAGTTGAAACTAACAAGGGGTTTAAACTATCAAGGTAATTGTTTTTATTTACTGTTTAAAGGGGAAATGAGTGTTAGCAAGATTGCTGGTTTAACTCAATGCACATCTTGTTGCATGTATGCATGCCTGGATGTACCCGTCCAGGGTCCATACCTCTGTGATGGTTGTGTGCGAGTGGCTTCTCTGGAAGCTCAGATTGGAGATCTCGAGAAGCAAATCGCAACATTGAGGGAGATTGACAATCTTGAGAGGAGTCTACTGCTCACTGAGCAGAGTTTAGTGGGGACAGGTAGTGGAGAGGGAGGAGATAAGACAGATGGGGAACAGGCATGTAGCTGGGTGACAGTGGGGCGAGGAAGCAGGGGGGGAGGGAAGAGGAAAGGGCTAGCTAGTCCTGATTTGGTGCAACCTAGCAGATTTGCCCGTTTGAGGGAAGATGTTGGGAGCATCAGCTCAGGAGTAGCTGTATTAGAGGAAGCTGTTACTTCTAACAGCCGAGCTAACAGCCCCCCTAGTACGGGTGGGGATCAAAATGTAAGGAAGGCAAGACAGGTTGTGGTGGTAGGGGACTCTATCATTAGGAGAGCAGATAGGGCAATCTGCCGCTCTGATCGGCTCAACCGGACAGTTTGCTGTCTCCCGGGTGCTCGGGTCCGGCATGTTGCTGACAAAGTGGATGGATTATTGGGAGGGGCTGGGGATGACCCAGCGGTCATGGTCCATGTTGGTACCAATGACAAAGTAAGAGGAAGATGGAAGGTCCTAAAGAATGATTTCAGGGAATTAGGTAGCAAACTTAAGAAAAGGACCTCCAAGGTGGTATTCTCTGAGATATTACCTGTGCCACGTGCTACAGTGGAAAGGCAGCGGGAGATTAGAGAGGTCAATGCGTGGCTTAAGTCTTGGTGCAGGAAGGAGGGTTTTGGGTTTTTAGAGCACTGGGCCGACTTTGCGATTGGGTACAACCTTTATAGTGGTGATGGATTGCACCTAAACGGGAGAGGGTCTGCAGTGCTGGGGGATAGGATGGCTAGAAGGTTGGAGGAGATTTTAAACTAGTAGTAGGGGGGGAGGGTCATAGCAATCTACAAAATGGAGATAGGACAGAAAGGAGATGGGCTTTAGCACAGTATAAGGGGGGTGGAAACGGGGGGAGGGGCAAGCTCAGAACAGAGAAGCTGTGTAATGTTGAAAATTCACAAAATATACAAGTGACGCATAATATTAAATGTATGCTTACTAATGCAAGGAGCCTAAATAACAAAATGGGGGAACTAGAGGCATTAGCATACACTAAACAATATGATATAATAGGCATAACTGAAACATGGTGGGATGAGACACATGACTGGGCAGCTAACTTAAATGGGTACATGTTATTTAGGAAGGATAGGAAAAACAAGAAGGGTGGTGGGGTATGTTTGTATGTCAAACATGATTTAAAGCCAAATGTTAAGCAAATGGAATGCGAGGAGGATAATGTGGAAGCTTTATGGGTAAATATCTGCTTGGGGGAAAAGAAGGGAAACCAACTATTGGTTGGGATATGTTATAAACCACCTAATGTTAATATTGACGAGGAACAACAGCTGTTTGAGCAAATTGAGAAAGCTGCAAATCTGGGTAACACTTTAATTATTGGAGATTTTAATTACCCGGATATAAATTGGGACAGAGGGACTAGTGCCTCAGCAAAGGGAATTAGGTTTTTAAACTTGTTAAATTACACCTTCATGTCACAACTTGTACAAGCACCAACTAGAATGGATGCTTGTCTGGACCTGGTTTTAACAAACAACGTTGATCTTTTGACCAACATTCAAGTAGGTGAGCACTTGGGAAATAGTGATCACAATATAGTGTCCTTTGAAATAAACTCAAAAAAACAAAAGCACATGGGGAATACTAAAACATATAATTTTAAAAAGGCCAATTTCAATAAGTTAAGGGAAGCTTTACAATATATTGACTGGCATAAACTCTTTAGTGAAAAGAACACTGAGGATAAATGGATCATCTTCCAACAAATATTACAAAGGTACATTTCTCAGTATGTACCATTGGGAAATAAATATAAAAGAAACAAATTAAAACCAACATGGCTTAGTAGAGAAGTAAAACAAGAGATTACAACTAAGAGAAGGGCATTTAAAGCATTTAAATCGGACAAATCAGATGCATCTTATAAAAGATATAAGGATGCAAATAATGCGTGCAAAAAGGCAATTAGACTTGCTAAACTTCAAAATGAAATAATGATAGCTGAAGAGAGCAAAACCAACCCCAAAGCATTTTTTAAGTACATAAATTCTAAAAAAACAAAATGAAAGTGTAGGTACACTAAAAACTGAAACGGGGGTGTTAGTTAATGAAGACCAGGAAAAGGCAGGAATTTTAAATAACTTTTTCTCCTCCGTATATATTAAGGAAGAACCCATGGCAATAGATGTGCAAATGATTGCTACTAAAAACTTGCAGAATAATTGTAATTGGTTAACTCAAGACAAGGTGCTGCAGCAACTAAAGAAAGTTAATATAAACAAAGCTCCAGGGCCTGACGGTATCCATCCACGTGTACTTAAGGAACTAAGTGCAGAAATAAGTGAACCTCTGTTTTTAATCTTTCAAGATTCTTTTCTTTCAGGAAGTGTTCCGGAGGATTGGAGGAAGGCAGATGTGGTTCCTATATTCAAAAAGGGTTCAAAATCCTTGCCTGGAAATTATAGACCTGTGAGCTTAACTTCTGTGGCTGGTAAAATATTTGAAAGGTTATTAAGGGATAATATTCAAGAATTCCTTGAGAAGAACATGGTTATCAGCAAAAATCAGCATGGTTTTATGAAGCACAGGTCATGTCAAACTAACTTGATTGCGTTCTACGAAGAAGTAAGTAGAAGTATAGATCAGGGTGTTGCCGTGGATGTGATCTATTTGGATTTTGCCAAGGCATTTGATACAGTTCCACACATAGATTAGTGTTCAAACTCAAGGAAATCGGTCTAGATGAAAATGCTTGTTCTTGGGTAGAACATTGGCTTAAAAACAGAGTACAAAGAGTTGTCATTAACGGTAAATTTTCAAGCTGGACAGAGGTGGCAAGTGGTGTCCCTCAGGGGTCTGTTCTGGGACCCCTTCTATTTAACATGTTTATAAATGATCTTGAAGACCGCATTGAAAGTCATGTTTCAGTGTTTGCAGATGACACCAAACTTTGTAAAACAATACAATGTGAGCAAGATATTACTTTGCTGCAGAGGGATTTAGATAAACTGGGGGAGTGGGCACTCAAATGGCAGATGAAATTTAATGTTGAAAAATGCAAAATTATACACTTCGGCGTAAAGAATAAACAAGCAACGTATACCCTTAATGGAAGCGAATTAGGGATAACAACACATGAAAAGGACTTGGGAATTGTTATCGACAACAAACTATGCAACAATGTGCAATGTCAATCAGCAGTGGCCAAGGCCAGTAAGGTATTGTCATGCATGAAAAAGGGCATCCATTCTCGGGACAAGAATATAATTTTGCCTCTTTATAAATCACTGGTAAGACCCCATATTGAATACGCTGTGCAATTTTGGGCACCTGTTCTAAAGAAGGATATTATGGCACTAGAAAAAGTGCAGAGGCGGGCTACAAAATTAATAAAAGGAATGGAACATATCAGCTATGAAAAAAGGTTAACAAATTTAAACCTATTTAGTTTAGAAAAACGTCGCCTGAGAGGGATATGATAACATTATACAAATATATTCGGGGCCAATACAAACCATTGTGTGGAAATCTATTCACAAACCGGACTTTACATAGGACACAAGGCCATGCGTTTAGACTGGAAGAAAGAAGATTTCGTCTAAGGCAAAGGAAAGGTTTTTTTACTGTAAGAACAATCAGTGGAATTGTGGAAGATGTGGAATTCTCTGCCTGAGGAAGTGGTTTTATCAGAGTCCATACAGATGTTCAAACGGCTACTAGATGCATACTTGCAAGAACAGAATATTCAAGGATATAATCTTTCAATGTAGGGTAATAACTGCTTGATCCAAGGATAAATCTGACTGCCATTCTGGGGTCAAGAAGGAATTTTTTTTCCTAGCTTGTTGCAAAATTGTGCTTCAAACTGGGTTTTTGCCTTCTTTTGGATCAACAGCAAAAAACAAATGTGAGGAAGGCTGAACTTGATGGACGCAAGTCTCTTTTCAGCTATGTAACTATGTAACTATGTAACCCTCCATGGGCACCCTCCCTCGGCTCTGTGTGCCCCAACTCTCCTCCTCGGGCCCGGTACAGGATCTGCAGCCCGGGCCCGAGGCTTCAACAGGGCCGAACCCCTGGACCACGTGGCGCGTGGCCTGCTCCGCGCCCGGTCCTTCCGTCGCCCCTGCTGTCCGGGCAGCGGCATCTAATGTGGACCGTGCCCCCCCTGGATGTAGTGGGGGGGCAGAAGCACGGCGATCGACCCGAGCGGCATGTGGGATGCCGTCCGGGGTTCTCCCCTCTCAGTCGGCAGTGGTAAGTGGGCCCCCTGCGGGGCACGCGGGGTGGCTCTCAGCCGCTGCCGCCGGGTGGGGAGCGGTTCTGTATCCCCCTCATGGGCTCCAGGGGGTCTACTTGTCCCGGCCCTCCCCTCCCTCTTTTGCCCTGGCAGGGTCCGCGGGCGACGTGTGCTCCCGTCCCCTTCCCCTCTATTATTGTGTCCCCATCTTTTAGTGTGTACGCCCTTTTTCATTGTTGTTCCCCCCACCCCCCTTTTCAGTGTGGTGTCTCCCTCTTCTATTTTGCTTCCTCCTCTTTTATTATGGTTCCCCCCCCCCTCTTTCTTTGTTGTGTCCCCCCCCTTTTCTTTTGTTTCCTCCTCTTTCTTTATTGTCCCCCCCTCCTCCTTGCTGACCTTCTTTGCCCATCCATACCCCTTCGACAACCCACCTACCGTATCCCTGAAGCAGTCTGAGAAGGAATGCTGAAGGAGATACAGGAAATGATCCAGCTAGGGGTCATTAAGCACTCTGACAGCCCTTGGACTTCCCCTGTCTCAACGAGAAGACCACGACTGACGCTTACCAATGCCCCGGGTAGACGAGCTATTAGACTGCATAGCCAGGGGGCGCTATCTGACTACCATAGACCTATGTAAAGGCTATTGGCAGATTCCCCTGGCCGAGGATGCTATCACCAAGTCGGCATTCGCCACCCCGTTTGGCCTGTACCAGTTCAAGGTTATGCCTTTCGGGATGAATGCCCCGGCTACTTTCCAGTGTATGGTGGAGAGACTCCTTGATGGATTCCAGGACTTTGAATGTTCATACCTGGATGACATTGTGGACTACAGTGGGTCTTGGGAGGAGCACCTAACGCATGTAGGGGTAGTTCTGGATAAGATTCGGGCCGCTGGCCTGACCCTTAAGTGCCATCTGGGCATGGCGGAGGTACAGTACTTGGGACACAGGGTGGGGTGCGGAAGCCAGAGACCCGAACCAGCCAAGGTGGAGGCAGTAGTGAACTGGACCACACCCCGCACCAAGACCCAGGTAGTGGTCTTTTTAGGCACAGCAGGGTATTACCATCATTTTGTACCTGACTATAGCATGATAGCCAAACCCCTGACAGATCTGACCAAGAAGAATCTCCCTAAGCAGGTCCTGTGGTCTCCAGCTTGTGAAGCCGCGTTTAATGCCTTAAAGCAAGCTCTCGTGAATGCCCCCGTCTTGGCTGCCCCAGTACCTAACAAATGTTTGTTCGTCCATACAGACGCTTCCATGTTTGGACTGGGGGCTGTGCTAAGCCAGGTCGGGGAGGATGGAGGAGAGCACCCTGTCGCATACCTGAGCAGGAAATTACTACCATGGGAAGTGAGTTATGCGGCAGTGGAAAAAGAGTGTTTGGCTCTTGTCTGGGCCCTTAAGAAGCTAACCCCCTACCTATATGGTAAAGAATTCTCCTTGATTACAGACCACAACCCATTGGTATTGCTTAACCGGGTCGCAGGGGACAACGGCAGGTTGCTACCTTACAACTTTTTCTATCACCTACAGACCCGGTAAGCACAATGGTAATGCTGATGGGTTGTCACGGCAGATGGACCCTACTCCAGCTCTTCAGTCCAGGCATCCCTAAGTTGACCTCTTAATGGATCAAACCGCGCCTGCCGGAGTGTCCCACAAAGGGGAAGCCGTGTGACAGATCTCTCTGTCTTGAACTGAAATGACTGTATTTCTCATTCGTTTGTTGATTCATGTTTCCCCATTCCTGTGGACTCTATGCCGTTCCCTTTCTATGTACCGAATAAAACTACCGAACGGCCGGCCACCCAGTAGAGAAGTGTGCTGCTGGTTAACCCCTTGGCCCCATCAGAACATTGAGGTTGACCACAGACACCTCTTAATTGATACGGTAGTTGGGTGGCCGCCATTCGTATACCGAACACAAGGTCGCTGCCATTTTAAAAACGCAAACGCACAGTGGTGTTCGACGCCAAACTCATGGAACTCAAAACAGATACATTTTGGCACGAACACCGCTGAAGCCGCCGACGTCCCTTCTTGTTCGGTAGAAAGTGCATGAACGGCCCTAGATTCTGTAGTTTGCACCTGAATACACCATACCCCAGATAGGCATCCCATGGAGCCCATTCGTATGAGAACTGACTTTGTGAACTCTTTGGCTCCACGGCAATTGGACTGTGTGCATAGGATCTGAGTGCTATTCGGTACTTTGGTGCGCTCAGATCCTAGCTTTCTGGGGACCTGTTGAATGCCTGTAACATGTTGTAAAATGTAACAGTTATGTATTTTTATGGTTTTTTTGTTATCGTCACCTAAAATGGCATTTAGGCTGGGAGATAATTGAATTACTTCACAATTATCTCCCCAGGCAGAGCAGAGGGTTCTGGGTAAGGAAAGGGGAATGGCTAAGTGTGTACCCTGTGATTGGTTGCTACAATGTCCTTGTCACAGTCCCCCATTTGGTATCCTAGGGGAGTGTCACCAGATGGGAGACTTGCACAAAAGCCGGGCATGTAGCCTTCATTAAACCAGATTCCTGCTGACCCTCAATACGGAGCTTTGTCTCGTCATTGAGGGGATTATTCGTATGGAGTAAACTTGTTTGGCTGTTTGGGAGAATACTTGATTTGTGTGATTGCTGTTCGACTGTTTGGGAAACTAATTGATCCGTACGGCTACTGTTCGGCAGTTTGGAGCTCTCAGTGGCTACCTCTACGTTTGGTAAGGGAACGTCCTATACGGCTGTAACCCCTCTCCTACCGGGGGAGCCGTAACAGGTTGGTCGTGCTGTTTTAAGTTCAAATGCTCCCATCGTGGGGGCTCACTCTGCCTCCTGCTGCTTCAAGAGGGGTAAGTCCAGGGAAAAAGGGATGTGAGGGCGCAGGGCGGCGACGCCAGTGCTCGTAAACACGATGCGCCCATGACTCGACTGCTATTGGAATCGGCAGGCAATGGGGCTCCTGCTGGAGGGGGTCACCCGAGGCTTCGGGATCCCCTTCTTGGAGCGCCCGGCTTCAGGGCGGTGCGGGCCTTGAAGAAAAGGTTAAAAGAACTTTGCATGCATAGCTTGGTGAAGGTCGAGACAGGGGAGATATGATACACAATTTACATAGTTAAAGGAAATCCTCAGTAGGGAGGAGACTATGTTTAAAAGAAGTAAAACTTCCGCAATAAAAATACATAGTCTTAAATTAGAGTGGCGAAGGTTTCACAATCGTACCCATATGTATTACGTTACCGGAAGGGTAGTGCATGCATGGACTAGCCTTCCAGCTGAAGTGGTAGGGGTTAACACAGTAGAGGAGTCTAAGTGGGTGTGGGATATGCGTAAGGCCAGGGACTAATGTCAGTAGTTAGAAAATTGGGCAGACTGGATGGGCAGAATGTTCCTTATCTGCCGTCACATTCTATGTTTATGCTTCTAAGTCTGTGCTCGACTTCCCGCAGATGGTGCTGGATAAGCTCCTGCGGGAGGTAGCTTTGGGGTGGTTCGCAGGGTCAGTTGAGGCCCCATAGCTCCCCAAATTGCAGGTCCCCCTAGGGCCTGGTGCCCAAGTAGGAGGCAGGGGATTTTTGGCTGATTCATCGTTTGCCCTGCCATCAAGGGGTTTCGGTGAAAGATGTTGGGTGTCCTAAGCATCCTTTGCATGGTCGGGGCAGTGGGCCCTTGGGCTTTGCTAACGAAGGCTGACGTCGGAGCCGCGTTTTGCTTGTTGCCAGTTCATATGGATTGTCATCATCTCCTGGGTGGTGGGTTTGTGGACAGTATTATGTGGATACGTGCTTCCCGATGGGTTGTTCATATCCTGCTTTTACGTTGAGTGCGTCAGCGCTTTCCTGGAGTGGGTGCATTTTTATCCGGCTCACGAGAGGATTGCGTGTTGACCTGGTGGTCTGGGTTTCCTTCCTGACCGAGTATATTGGGTCATCTTGGCAGGCGCCGGAGGTGTCCAGTTCGGACTTGCCCCTCTATATGGCTCTGTCTGGTTGGGGCGATTCTGGGATTGCGCTAGTGTGCTGACATGGATGGCGGCTTGACCAGGAATTTTGCCTTCCTGGAGCTTTCCCATTGTGGTGGCATTGGATTTATGGGGTCGAGAGCTACAGGACCGTCAGGTTGTTATTCACCGTGCCAACCTCGGGGTTGTCCAGGCGATTAGCCAGCTTTCGGCCCCCCTTTTCTCTTTTGGTACTTACCCTGCTCCAGCGCCTCGTGCTCCGGTGCTCGTGTCTTAATATGTCATGTAGGTACAGTTCCTCTTGGGCCAAAGTACTCCAGAGTATGGGTGGAATGGCAGGCGCCGGAGTCAGAGGTGGGTGTATTTGCGGGTTCGCCTGTTTGTTACAAGGTCTGTTGTGATTGCTGGAGTGTTGGGTTTCGGTGGATATGTCACCCTCCGGGGTGTCCTTGCGCATGTCCAGTTTAGTTTTCTGGTTAAGTCTCAGGGTTGGGTGGCTGTTACCACGAAGTTTCTGGTATGGCATGCGGTGTAGGGCCCGTGCAGGGTTCGGTTTCTTTGGATCCAAAGAGGTCGGTTTTGGGGGCCCTAAGGGCACAATTGAGCCAGGTGCTCCCAGAGGCATGCCTCGCTGTTTCTTCATTTCTTTGGGGCTATGAGGATTGGGGTATTCAGCCGGTACGGGAGGATTCTGTTTGCGGATGTCCAGGATGGTCAGGACCTGGTTTCCTTCACTTGTCCATACAAGACTCACATCCTCTGCAAGGGCAGGTGGGACCCACTGGCAACGGTCCCAGGATTGGACACCTGTCTGGTCAGGGCGCTCAGTGAGTTCACGGTACGGCCATCCCTGGCTGGCCCGATCATGGTATACGAGGAGGGGAACTTCATCTCCCATTTTCAATTTGTTTGGGTGGGGGGTGTCATTGGTTCTGGTCATTCCCCCTGGGGGGGTACTGACCTGGGGACGGTGCCGCTCGGAGACTTGGTGGACATGGGGAAGCGGGACTTGTTCCAGATCCTTATGTCATTTCCGTTTTTTTTTTTGCATGGTGTGGTCGGAGGTTGTGGCGAGGAACTATTGGCGGCAAGCACACAGCCGGAGTGAGGTTGGAGCGCTGCCGTGAAGGGTTCAACCGTTGGGTTTCGCAGTTCGTTATAGGGATTTGGGGGATGCCCATTTCATCAGGTTTTGAGAAGGAGGTGGCAGATTTGTTGCTGCCGGATGGGGTTCATTTGACTGAGGTCGGGCTCGACTGTTTTAATCTGGCCATTCGAGAGATGGTGGAACAGGCCATGGTTGGTTTGTTTGGGGTCCCCCGCTGATTTTAGGCTTAAAACAGCGGGGTTGTGGCGGGAGTGTCCTTGTCAAATAAGGGATGGTTTGGAAGATTAGATGAAAAAGGGAGATAATGGCCGGGTCTCATCCTCCCCCTGTCTCTTATGGTGAACCTGGAGGAGGTTCCAGGTTGGACGTGTCCCCACTGGGTTGTAAGTCGACCAGTGGGGAGCATTATGGTTGGGCCCCACCGAGTTGGTGGGGAGCCCTGAAAAGGAAGATGTTTTTATTATGCCAAGGGGGGGAGGTGAGAGCCTTGGGGAAGTTAGATTGGCAAGGACGGTTTCTTTGGTTACTGTATGACTATATGCAAATTGTTTATGTTAATTTATGATATTTATTATTTCGTTATATGTTAAAGGAGTTACACAGTATTTGGTTGTGTTAATAAATGCTGTGGCCTGTTTTCTCCAAGAAGTTGTCTGTCGTTATTTGAAGGGGTAAATTATGGTTTTATGGGGGATGAAGGGAATGCTATCCAATGCCCACTATGTACATACATGAATATTGAAACCATTGAGCCAAACCATGTATTAAACCTCATTCATTGGGTGGTCATGTTGTTAGGGAAACTACTAATCCAAATGTAACATTTGATTTCCAGGGATACCAGCAGGTCTCTGGGATTGTTGTCATTGAAAGGCTGCCTCAGGACAATTTATCATAATTTTAATTATGTATTATACAATTGTTTCCATCCAAGGTATGTACCATTTTGCACTATACATTGTTGTGCTGCAATTAATATGTGTCTCATGCAAACTTTTAGTTGGTTGCTATAATTTTTGGGAATATTAACAATAAGTAGGATTGAGGGTTAAGAGGGAAATTGATATAGAATGTGTGAAGGAATGCCCTGTCATTCGGTTCGTTAATATTTGTTTTTCCCTGTTCGTTTTCTCGTTCAAAACCCCCCTAGTTCGGTTTCAGAACGAGGACCACCCCAACATCTAATTAGAACGTGGAAGACAAAGTATACAGTGCGAAACCACAATGAAAACTATTAATAAAATTCTCCTCTGGGTGGCCGACAGAATGGATGGCGGACATTTTGTCTCCTGAATGCAGGCAGCGGTACCTGGTCATCGAGTGCCTGGAACTGATTTCGACGAGGCACTCCTGCGAACAACGGTGAAGATGGAGCTTCTGTCCGTTCAAATTCCCAACCACCTATAAGAACGGCATTTGGGAGATATGAACTACCGATTGGGGGGAGTATTCGACACTTGAAAGCATTCGGATATTGTGTGTGGTTTTTGTATAGAAATCCTCGAACTGAGACCGGCCATTGCCACATTTTCTCTGGAACTATTTTGGGCTTCTACCTTGTGTTTGGCTGGTCAACATTTTCCCTCGATAGCGATTCCAAACCACCGAATCGATCGGAGTGCTTTTTGGATAAGTTATGCACTCAGATCATGGATATCTGGGAATGTGACTCTCAAGGGATTTTCATGGATTTTGGGGGTACTTTTGGGTGTTGAAAATTTGTCATATTTTTTCGGTACCTGGAAGATAATTGAATTGTAAGTTTCCTGCCTCAATTATCTCAGGCACAGGGAGGAGTATGTATAAATTGTGAGTGCTTGCCTGAAATAAACAGATCTACTCCCAGCATTCAGTCTCAACTAATGTATGGGGGGAAAGGCTATACCAGCAATATTTACTTTCATGACTGATAAAACTGTTACTTTGGGAAAGGGAGTCTGTGGCGGCGATATACTGGCGGTCTACCACACAATGGTATAAAGAAGTTGTCAGATGCCCACCAAAGAGGTAAAATACCACCAATAACTAGAATTAGAAGCTCGAGATAATTATACATAATTAATTGTAGCACATATAGACTAGACTTGGAGATTGAACAGCAATTTGTCAGAATTTGGGTCAGTTGAGTGACTGGTCAACATTCTAATTTCATGTGTCAGAATTTGTGGGGAACCGACTCACTAAGGCCGTGCATTCACTGTTCAGTTACTAAATTGTATGATGTGTTTTATTTATTTATTGATTGGACTGTTTCTCCCATCAAATCAATATGTAGAAAAAAGATATGATTGATGGACAGCCACTAAATGCTGATTTTATTCACAGATCAAGTGAAAACTGACAAAATAGGAGCAGTAAAGCAATCTATACTTCAAAACAGGATTCTTCCAAACACTTTGACTGCAATCTCTGAGGGAGATGGACCAGCAGTGATACTTGTTTGTTTTATCCTTTCTGTGCCTGTGTGGGAGATAGTCTGGGTCATGGATTCTAGGCTTAGCTTGCACTGATAGGAGGTTGACATTTTGCCATTAATCTTAAAGAGACTAGTTTATTACTTAGCAATATACAGTTGCTATGCTATACATAAAAAAGTGATAGTTGCTGGGAATTAAAACTGGGAACTCATATATAAAGACACAACAGGCAAGACGTGCATTTCCCATGTTCCTGCATTCTTGGAAAATGTTCCATTGACTTTTTAAAAAAATATATTTTTGTGCATGCATAATTAAGCTGTGGGTGCATGTGCTGTTCTCTGTGTGTGAAAAGGATTTGTTGTGTTTGGGGCAAATTAGGGGCTGTAGCATGTGACAATATAGGCTGTAGGGTGTGTGCATGTGGCAGGGGCTATACTCAGGGCCGGTGCATGTATAAGGCGGCACAGGCAGCCGCCTTATGACGCACCAGCCCATGGGGCGCTTGATTAGAGAGACTGACAAGAAGGAAGCGCAAATCGCTCCCTACCAGTCACTCAATGTAGCATGGCCGAGCAGAGCACACTGTGGTAAAGGAGCTTCCGTTTACTGTACCCAGCCAGACTGATGAGAGCTCACTGAGTACCCAGCCAGACTGATGAGAGCTCACTGAGAGAGCACTTCCTGTCAGGCCGGCCGGATACAGGAATGCCATGCTACAAATGCCATTCATCAAATGTGAGAAAGGCTGAACTTGATGGACACATGTCTCTTTTCTCCCTATGTAACTATGTAACAAGAGAGGTATTGAGGCATACAAGGGAGGGGAGTGGACCACTAAGGGGGGGAGGGTGAGAGAGAGGAACACTAAGGGACAGGGGAGGGAAGGGAAAAGGAACACTCAGGGGGAGGGGGAGAGGAATACTTAGGGACAGGGGAGGGAGGGGATAGGACCACTAAGGGACATGGGATCGAGGGGAGAGGAACACTAATGGACAGGGGAGGGATGGAGAAGGAACACAAAGGGACATACATAGGTTATGGTATAAGGGGTTGGGTACTATAGTGCAGATAGTAGAAGCTGTAGCAGGGATTATTGGGTCCCAATGAGACCATGGCCACATGTAGCACATTGACAGGGGTGGTATTTTGCCCCCCTGTACACGTTAACTAGTCTGTTGTACAGGGCCTTGGCCATCCAGCAGGAGTGCAGGGGTGGCATAGGAGCTGTAGTGGTGAGTTGTGGTGAATGCAGGGGTGAATGTAGTGGTGAGTAGTGGTGAGTCTGAGGTGAATGCAGGGGGGCATAGGGACTGTGGTAGGTGCAGTGGGGCAGGGCCGGTGCAAGGACTTCTGTCTACACAGGCGAAGACACATTTTGCTGCCCCGAAAATGTATCTTCACCTGTCTGTCTAATATTCCCACTTTTGCCCCTCTTACCAATTATTTTGCCCCTTTGCATCTTACCACCTTTTTCTCTTGTTTTCCTTTTTTGTATATTGTATCCTGTCTGGCATTATTTTTTACGTGTTTTGTGTCTTCATCCTACTTTTCTTTACCCCCTTGCGTCACACACTCACTCGCTCATACACACACACACACTGACCATAACACACACACACTGACCATTACACACACACACACTGCTAATACACACACACTGGCTCTAACACGCACACACACTAACTCTTACACACACACACACACACACACACACACACACTAACTCTTACACACACACACACACTAACTCTTACATACACACACTGGCTCTAACACACACACATTAACACACACACACACATACACTGGCTCTAACACACACACTAACTCTTACATACACACTAACTCTTACACACACACACACTAACTCTTACACACACACACACACTAACTCTTACATACACACACACACTAACTCTTACACACACTTACTGTTTGTTATAGTTGCAAAACAGAGGTCCCGCTGTACTGTTGTAGCTTTCCTCCTCTCTCCACAGCAGTTGGCCGCCGGGATATGATGTCACGTATCCCAGCGGCCTGTAGCTCAGGAAGAGAGTTGCCGCGGTCGCTCCTCGCTGTTCCGCCCACTTCCCTCAGTGGGTGCACGTTTCTCAGCCAGTTGGGCAGATAGCTGCAGAAATTGACCGGCGGGAGCGGAGTTCTCCGTGCTCCCGCCAGTCACTCGGACATTTTTGCGCCCCATGGGTCCGTGCGCCCTAAGGCGGCCGCTTGTGCCGCCTTATGGTAGCGCCGGCCCTGCAGTGGGGTACAGAGGCTGAGGTGCATGCAGGGAGGGTATAGAGACAGTAAAAAATATCTGCCTCGAGTGGTTAGTCCGCCCCTGCACTGCACTCACTACACACTCTGCATCATCTCTACACATACAAATCCACCTTGCATCCACTATAAGCATATACTGCATTGACTTTACTTATCCATGTAGATGGACTCAAGGGTGAGCCGGGCAGCTCCACGCCTGTGTAAAATTTCTGATGGATCCCTGTCCGCAGCAAGTGTTTATCTGCTTTTCTGCAGACCAAATGTATCGCTTTTTCTCCTCCGATTGGAGGTTTAATAAATTGCCGCCTTTCGCCCATACACATAAGCTGGTATGCAGCAAGTGTTTATCTGCTTGTCTGTGGATTGAATGTAGAGCTTTTCCTGGAGGTTAAAATCTCACGTGAATGTGGGTAATCAGAAGGAGCGCGGTGACATCATATGTCCCATTAGCTTTCTGTGACACTTTCTCCTCAGCAGGTCAAATAAAAATGCTGATCTGCTTATTAAATCATTTGTGTGACAGTTATTGTTACTGGTTACTAAATAAATACTGTGACTATAATAAATGAATATAAACGTTAAACATTAATACTTATGTTAAGGGGGCGTGGCTAGCGACAGCATGGAGTAGTCACAAGGAGAGAGTGCTCCTTGAACCACCAAGCCTATAGCTACTAAAAATAAGCCACTAACGCACAAAAATCCATATTCTGGGAGCACTTACCTCCATTGACCTGATGGCACCCTCCAAGCAGCTCAAAATAAGGGACCCAATCTGATCCAGCAAAAAAGACCACCCGCAGCAAAAACCAAGATGGCGACAACTCAGCCACACACTCGGCAGACCTAAGTAACCTTTCAGAAGATGAGGCTCTGCAGCTATCCCATGGAGAAACCCCTGTCACCAATCAGAGCATATATACCATGCTGCAAGACCTTAAAGAATCACTCCGGTCTGACTTTTGGCAAATCACCAAAGACATGCGGAGGGACATCCAGGAGCTGGGAGGCCGCACAAGCAGTTTAGAATCTAAGACAGAGGAGATCTGCTCAGCCCACAGTGATATAGTAGACCAATTGAACAGGCTAGAAGAGGAACAGACTGCTCTGAAAATGAAAGTGGCAGACATGGAAGATAGGTCACGTAGAAACAATCTCCGCTTTAGGGGAATAGCAGACACCATTTTTGCAGAGGCCCTTCCATAGTTCTTAAAGGCCTTATGCATGGCCCTGGAACTGCAACTCGAGGCCACATCCTGGACCTTTGACAGAGTACACAGACTCCCCAGGCCTGCCAGAGTCACAGTGACCGAAAGATGTGATTGCACGTTTCCACTACTACAAATCTAAAGAAGAAATACTAAATGCGACAAGGAAAATGGTGCAACTAGCGGAACCATACCAAGGGATCAGTATATTCGCCGACCTCTCAGCAACAACCATGGCGCGAAGGAGAGAATTCATCAATATAACCAAAACTCTGAGGAACCACCAAATACCATACAAATGGGGATAGCTGACTAAACTGCTGGTATGGCATAGAGGCAAAACGGAGGTATTCCTAGAACCGGAGGTTGGCATGGCAAAACTTAAGGAATGGAGTCTGCATCACAACATGGGACAGAACTCTCCCCAGAGTTCACAGCCGAAAAAAATGAGAGCTGAATGGACAATGGTGGGGTCCCCAACGAGACCAACCCCGTACCAAATGGACTAAGAGACTAACCGAACCATGGCCTCCCAGAGTCACTCCGAGCACTTAAGTATCAAGCATTACTATTAATATATTGTATTGTCCCCCTGTGTTAGACGTGTTGATGTAACTCTTGCCAGCTAACTGTAAAGTCAAGTAGTTTCTACCTGAAGTACTATGCGTAGCTCCCCCGGGGGCCCACTGAATGAGGACGAAGTACTAATTAGACTAGGCTAGAACTAATTAGAACTGGCACTTAGCTACAAGGCATTGCAAGGGGTCACAAAATATAGAAGGGTACAGAGCATCCTGTGGACCCCATATGTAATCTGATAAGACCTAGACCCATATGCAGCCCGATGCAAATTTTGTCAGATGGTGCTTTTACCAGGCACACCATGTTCACCACAACAGCCAACCAAACCAAAAAAACAAAAAACATTGTAGATATATATACAAATTCCGATAGCCATACGCTGGGCGAATCAAAAAGATTGAACGTAATGTACCTCAGATGTAAAATAAGATGGCTCTGGGAGACTAGTTTATCTCAGCATAGGTAAACTAACTGGTAATATGAGTGAAGGCTCCCTAAGCACAGGAAGGCTTAACACAACAGCTTCTCAATACAGGCAACATGTCAGTGGAGATTCTCACCACTCCCACTGCCCGAGACTTGGGAGACAGTAGTTTCCCACCCGAGGCAGATACTTAATTTTCCCTCTTAAGTTTAATCCCCTTTATGACTATTGTAATGTTATGTTTATTGATGTTCATTGTTGTTACATATATAGATTTGACCCAACCAAACATGCTTTGCCCATTACTAGGTCCCACTGAGAGACACTACACCCAGAACTCATGCAGAAGTAACATCCTAAGGGAAAATCACTAAAAAGGACTGGTATGAAAGAACACTGTAAGTCCACACTAATGCACGGCCGATATGTCACGCCGAGCTGCAATCCCATAGGGGTGGGATGTGGGATTTACTAGCACATGTCACATAGGCAACTCAATAACCACAGCACGTTATGGAGGTATCCACATTTAAAATATACTCCCTGAATGTAAAGGGACTGAACAACCCACATAAGTGACGCCTGGCAGTTCAAACTATGCATAAATCAAAAGCCGCCATAATATGTCTCCAAGAGACATCTGTGCGCCCGCAAATCCCCCCAAATGAAGCCCAAACAGCTTTCACCCGCAAAGCCCTGAAACAAATTGATGCAGTACGACAGGGACACACAATTATACGCGGAGACTTTTAATTGTACCCTAGACCCGGAGCTAGACATCAAAAGGGAACAAAACAAACTCCCTACCTCGCACGCAGTGATGAAAGAAGCACAACCCTGGATAACCCATTCACGGAGGAAGAAACCCGCCGAGCCAAATTATCCCTACCTAAACACAAGGCACCAGGCCCGGACGGACTATCAAACTATTACTATCATAAACTAGAAACCTTTTTAACACCACACCTCACTACACTGTTCAATGCCATCAAACAATCTGGTGAACTCCCAATGAAGATGCTGGAAGCAAACATTGTGACCTTACCCAAACCGGGCATACCACCCACATTATGCAAAAACCTAAGACCTATATCCCTGCTTAATGCAGATATTAAACTGTATGCGAAACTCTGGGCGCCAAGGCTGAAATCCCACCTTACTGAGTTGGTATCAGCGGAACAAGCGGGATTCATACCCGGGAGACAGGTGGGGGACAATACCAGACACTTCATTAATCTTATTAACTGGGCCAAAGTCACCAAACAAGCGGGAACGGTTCTGGCGCTAAGCGCCAAAAAGGCATTCGACCGCCTGAACTGGGCATACATGAAAGCAATGCTACTCAAAATGGGCTTCACGGAGCCTACCCTGAAGGGAATTATGGCCCTATACTCGTATTCCTTACACGCCCACTGAATTCCATCCTGAACCTGATCGACCTACTCTATGGCCAGGTGTCATATTACAAAAACAACCTCAAAAAGACACAAGCACTACCTGTAGGCATAACCTCAAACACACTCCAGACACTCAAAGCACAACATCCCTTTGACTGGAGGAAAACCTCCCTAAAATATTTGGGAATTAATTTGACTAATTCCTCTACCCAGTTGATTCAGGAAAATCATACCCCCCTAGCCTACAAACTACAGGCACAACTAGACACATGGCAAGACTTGGACATATAATGGTTAGGGAGGGTGAATACTATCAAAATGATGGCGCTACCTCATGTCTTATACTTATTTCGTACCATCCCTATAGCCCTAGGTGACAAACTACTAAAAAGGTTTCAGAGTATTTTTAACACATACATTTGGAAAAAAAAACCTCCAAGAATAGCTAGACGTCCTTCATGGTTGTCACCAGCCAAAGGAGGACTTGGTATTCCCAAAGTCAAGGCATACTATAGAGCGGTAGTCTTGGCGCAAGGGCTGGAGACTTTGTCACGTACCATGCCTCAAATCTGGGTCCCCCTCGAGAACGCATGCATACGCCCGGACACACTAGGCACCATGCTATGGACGTTCTCGACATGGGAAGCTCACAAACACAAACCCATGGCTAGTACCAGATTTCAAGTAAATAGCTGGAGGAAGTGGGCCAGCACTCTTAGGTACAGACAACCTTGTCTATTTCGCAGACTATTTCGGGGCTCTCAGAAAACATTAATATGAAGCCACGGAGACAAAGAGGAATACTATCAGTTACACAAATGTACACAGGTGAGGGCCTAAAACCATTCCCAGTGTTTCAACAGGAATTTACACTTCCCTCTAGAAAGGTTTTCACATATCTTAGGCTTAAGCACATCTTACAGACACTCCATGTCCAGCAATGCGAGGACTCACAACTCACAAGGTTTGGGCTCTATTGTATAGGTCAGCACCCACAGATAAAACCACTATCCTTATGCTACTCTGCCATAATTGACGCTGACCCACTACACAAACACAAATATATGGAAATGTGGGAATCAGATCTTAACGTAACTATCCCCACTCCTCTTTGGCTACAAGCGATGCAATCCACGAGAGCTTCATCTCACAGTCTATCTCATTGGGAGGCATATTGTAAGATACTGATGAGGTGGTACTTGGTACTGACCAGATTGTCATTCATGTACCCAACTGTTCCACCTACATGTTGGAGATGCGGCCTTCACAAGTGCAATAGGTGACACATATTTTGGGACTGCCCTCTCCTGATAAAGTTCTGGCAGCTGATATAAAAGGCTATCTTCCTCATAATGCCGCACAAGGTACCATTTAAACCAGAATGTTACCTACTACATCTATCCCCAGAACTTCTTTCAGCACACCAAAACCACATTATCATACACTACTTGGCGGCAGGGAAAATCAGCATTGCAAGCCACTGGAAAGACAAACATACCCTCTCCCTTCTGGAGGTGTGGAACAGAGTGGAGTCCACCTCTGAATACGAACGAATGGCATATAGACTAAATGGCAAAGTAGAGGTTTACACTAAGAGATGGGAAAGCTGGCACACCCACCGTATGCAAATAAAAAACCTTCAGCGAATACCTTAGGCAATAGGCACAACCTAGTGAGAACAAAAATGGGTAGATATGAGTGACAATGGTCAAAGATACACGCGTTACTAAATGAACATCTTGGGTCGTAAGCTTACCTTCTTGTTTATTCCCATGTTATTCTTCACCTTATACACCCCCTTCACCCTGTGTCCTATGGTAAGGGCCAAGAAGCGCGGTTAGGGAAGAGATGCCCAACGACCCAGTCCAAATGTACCCAACTGCACAGACTACATTAGAACATAGGGCTGGCAGCCTTCAGCGAATCTCCCTCTGCTGGATCTACTGTATGGAGAATGAGGTCACATACACACATAGCTTACTTAGAGGTACACACCCAAACACACATCATCGGGAGCACCCCTCGAAAAAGGAAAGAGGAAAAGGGAGCAAACGAGTTTGGAGTATAAAGCATTGTGGGAGAAAGGCATGACACAAGATAGGATAACAGATAAAACCATCGATCCCACCTGTAGACAAAATGCTTATGTATTGATGTTACCAAACGAGACATACAATGTATTCTGTATTCTGCGGGTGATTATATAGTTACATAGCTGAATAGAGACTTGCGTCCATCAAGTTCAGCCTTCCTCACATATGTTTTTGCGTTTGATCCAAAAGAAGGCAAAAAACCTACTCTGAAGTGCTTCCAATTTTGCAACAAACTAGGAAAAAATTCCTTCTTGACCCTAAAATAGC
Source organism: Pelobates cultripes (assembly GCA_933207985.1). Classification (NCBI taxonomy): domain Eukaryota; kingdom Metazoa; phylum Chordata; class Amphibia; order Anura; family Pelobatidae; genus Pelobates; species Pelobates cultripes. The sequence continues at coordinate 106,172,191 of OW240920.1, read as the reverse complement.
AGTCAGATGTCTCCTCGGATCAAGCAGCTATTACCCCACTAATTAGAAATTATATCCCTGTATGTTATGTTTTTGCAAGTATTTATCCAATTGTAGTTTAAACATCTGTATAGACTGACAAAACTACCTCTTCAGATGGAGAATTCCATAACCTTATTGCTCTTACTGTAAAAAAAAAAAAACCTTTTCTTTGCCTTAGATGAAATCTCCTTTCTTCCAGCCTAAATGTGTGACCTTGTGTCCTATGTATAGCCCTGTTTATGAATAGATTTCCAGATAAAGCTTTATGCTGGCCCTGAATATATTTGTATAATGTTATCATATCCCCTCTCAGGCGCCGTTTTTCCAAACTAAACAGATTTACATTTTTTAACCTTTCTTCATAACCAAAATGACCAGATTTTATCAATGTTGTAGCTCGTCTCTGCACTTTTTCTAGTGCCATGATATCTTTATTTAGAACAGGTGCCCAAAATTGCACAGCATATTCAAGGTCTGGTCTTACCAGCGATTTATAAAGAGGCAACATTATATTTTCATCCCGAGAATTTATGCCCCTATTTATACATGACAAAACCTTAGCAACTGCAGATTGACATTGCATATTGCTGCCTAATATGTTGTCTATACCAATTCCCAAATCCTTCTCATGTGTGGTTATCCCTAGTTCAATACCATTTAGGATGTAAATTGCTTGTGCATTCTTAACTCCTAAGTGCATAACTTTGCATTTCTCTACGTTAAATTTCATCTACCATATCCTGCTCACATTTTATTACTTTACAAAGTTTTGTGTCATCTTCAAATACTGATACATGGCTTTCAATGCCTATTTTAAGATCATTTATAAATATGTTAAATAGAAGCAGTCCCAAAACAGAACCCTGAGGGACACCACTTACCACTTTTGTCCAGCCTGAAAATTTTACCTGAACAAAATATATCTATGGATAGGGCAAATCTACCCATTCCATAGACTAAACACCTTTATTGACACTCCAGCAGTGTCATATGGGGCTTAACCCCTATTACTAGAATATCAAAGAAAAAATTGTAAATTCACATATCTGAAGAAACACTCCAGATGTGTGAATAGTAACTGGAAATTAGGTTGAATGAAATAATATCAATAAAAAATGTTTGTGAATTTACCAGAAAAAAGTCAAAAAACATGAATCTCTACAGCTTAATAGCTGTACCTCCCTGATGTCTATGTTAATTAATGTCAGATCAGACTCCTGACTTTAATGTTATATTCAGTGTCAATGTCTGAAAAACATGAAAATACAAATATCATAGACAGCAATTCTAATCTAACACAGCATTTGCATCAAAGTATCAAATGTATGGCAAGCTAGCAACAAAATCTAATGTGATGCTGCAGCCTAATTACTCAGATAGTGCTGTGTTACTCCTGTAACTATGAGGGGTGAAAATAACCTGTTAAATACTATTCAACAAACTTGCCACTTGTGTAACTGTATATGGGATTACGTTCATTATATAGATACCCAACAGATACATACTGTCAAGTCGGCTAGAATAAACAGTAGAAATAGCAACATTGCTGTTAAAAAAAGAATTGACGGACTGATCGTGGCTGCCTGTGATACTAGATATAAAACCAGGTATACATGAATTCACTACCCCGTTCGTACAAGGAAAGAATATGCAGGAGGAAAAGAAAAAGAACAAATTAATACGTGCTAATGTGCAGGACCATACTTAGAATGTTGGTCCCTGCACATGGTGACAGTGTGCCCTGTGAAGTGAAGAAAAGAAAAGAAAACCCAACACGCGTTTCGGTGCCACTAACGTGCACCTTCGTCAGGGGCTGAAAGTTTACTGACAACTGGGTCACTGTTTTATGCACATCTGTTGATTTAAAACGTGGACTAGTCAAAGATCAGAAAATCGGCGCCAAAAGAAAGGAAAAACATATATTATGCTAATGAACCTTTTGAAGGGTCCAATCAGAAGCAAAGCTCCTGCTGCTGGCTTTTTGGTTGCCACTAGGTTCGGCAGTTTAACCCTTTCAGTGCTGGTAGAGCAGAATTATAAGGGTGAAAGTAGAATATATTTGTAGCCTGATGAATACCTTATATATTATTATTCCATGTCCATAGTTCCAAGATTCCTAGTAGATCGTCAGTTATCATCCAAATTATTCTAATTTGCAACCCTTATACCGTAAGCACTTGTGAATTTTAAACTTGGGCACAATACCGAATTAATTAAGCCTCTAAAAAGGAGAGGTTTCAAATGAAAAGTCTGTGCATATATTGATCTCTAGCCCATAGATAGCTTAAGAAATAGCTATAGTATACCACATTAGGCTGGATGGCGTTATTAACAGCATCTCTATAGATGGATAATAGGATGTGTATGTAAAGATAAAAAGCAAGGTACCATTCGATAAGGTATTTCAAAAGGGCATAACATTAGGCTGCCGACTAGTGTGATATGAAAATACCCAATGAATATCAAACAGACGAATGAATACCATCCAATTATGATCCTAAAAGGGTCTCGATTATGATGCTCTCATCTGTAAATATTCTTACTAGACCCATATCGATATAACCCATATCGAAAATTAACTCAGAAAGGGAGGGAAGGAATATATTAAGCTTATTCACTTAGTTCCTTCAGGGGTAATTTCTCACTGTTGTGTAACAAGACATGTGTGTATATATATATATATGGCTATTGCGAAAGTGTTTAATACCATTCTAAAATACAGATATCACAGTGAATTCTAAAGGCTAAACCGATAAGGATAACTGTTTATTTGAATGTATCCCAGCAATAAGCTACAGATACAAAGTATATACACACATGTCCAGCAGAGATTAGAATTGTATTAAGGTGATATAAGACACCATCTTGGTGTCCAATACCATCATTACCTATACGGATTTTAGCCCTTTCAGGCACTCCCATGATATCAAAAAGTAATGAGTCAATCGCATACAGTCTCAGACTGTCGAGAGCCATCACTGAGATTCATCAGATAGCATTTAAAGATACAGTACCCATTATATACTGGATAGATAATTTTAAGCAAACATTTGTAGTATTAGTATTCACAATATATACAATAGGAAAATTTAGAACTAGCATGCTCATTAAATTAGAAGGTCAGGTTCTAGTCTGTGATGAAAAGAGTAAAGGAAAACCCCTCATTCAAGCCTAAGGGGGATAAGGTCTTAAGTTTATAAATCCAATAGCTCTCTCGCTGTAAGAGTTTTTTATCAACGTCCCCTTTCCTTGGACCCATTGTCACTCTTTCTATACCATTAAAACGTAGACCCTGAGCAGATCCAACGTGTTGAATTTTGAGATGGCGTGAAATCGGTGTATCAATTTGTCTAGATGGATTGACAGAATTAATATGTTCCAAAATTCGGTTCTTGAAGGGTCTAATTGTCTTGCCTACATATTTCATATTGCAGCTGCATGTAATGAGGTATACCAGGCCGGACGTTTGACAATTAAAGAAGGTTTTGGTAGTGTGACTTTCCGTGTTAGATGAATTAGAAAAGGTTTTTGATTGTTTTCTGATAAACTTGCAGGCTTTACAACGGCCACATTTGAAAGTACCTATTGCAGGGGATTTCAACCAGGTCATCCTAGGAGAATGTAGATGGCTTGGTACCATGATATCCTTCAAGTTTCGACCTCTTCTAGCTGTAATAGATACGAAGGGAGTCAGAACTTCTTTAAGATGTGGATCCTGGTATAACAGAGGCCAAAATCTCTCCAATGTCTTTTTTGCCACATCCCATCCTGAGTCAAAAGTGCCAATGCACCTAATGGATTTCTGATCAGTTCTCTGTATGGAGTTATCTGTCAGAAGATCCGTTCTCTCTGCCTTTTTCAGGCATTTGTTTGGGTAGCTTTTAGTCTTAAAATGAGACCTAAGAGTGTTGGCTTTTAGTTTGAAATCCTCAAGAGAGGAACAATTCCTTCTTAATCTTATATATTGACCAGTCGATATCCCTCTTTTTAGAGCGGGGGGATGATAGCTCCCCCAATTCAAGAAATTGTTGGTTGCCGTGGGTTTCCGGTAGAGTGTAGTAGAAAGATGGTTATCATGGGTAATGCCCAGGGTGACATCGAGAAAATTCAGTTTCTGTCCACCAACTTCATACGTGAATCTAAGATTGATGTCATTCATATTAGGTTCATCCACAAACTGATTAAACAGATCTTCAGAGCCTGTCCATACTATCAGGACATAATCTATGTAATGTTTCCAAAGGATGACGTATTCTGTATATTTAGCAAGTTGAGAGTTGAATACAGTATTTTGTTCCCACCAACCCAGGTGAAGGTTAGCATATGAAGGCGCACAAGTTGTCCCCATAGCCGTAACCCTCACCTGGTAGTAGTATTTACCCTCAAAAAGAAAATAGTTGTGTGTCAAAATAAAATGGAGGAGTTTTAAGACAAATTCATTATGTTCCATTAAAGCGGGATCTCTCGTCTGAAGGAACTCTTTTACATGTTTCATCCCTACAGCATGAGGGATGGAGCTATACAGACCTTCCACATCCAAACTACATAGCTTTGCATTAGTAGGTATGATCATATCTTTAAGAATGTTAAGGGTTTGCTTGGTATCTCTCAGGTAAGAAGGGAGAGATTTAACTAGATCCCGAAGGATAAACTCCACATAGACACTACAGTTTTGTGTAAGGTTATTATTTCCTGAGACAATAGGTCTCCCTGATAGTGTGACTTGCTGTTTGTGGATCTTCGGTAGTGCGTAAAAGGTTGCTATTGTTGGTTTATTGTTGAACAGAAACCTAACTTCATCATTGGTTATTAAATTGAGTTGGAGTCCTTCATCTAGGATGTTCTTTAGTTCCCTAAGGTACTTAGTTGTAGGATCAGTACTCAAAATGACATATGTATTCTTATCGTCAAGGATTCGATGTACCATTTGAATATAGTCACATCTATTCAGGACGACCGTATTACCCCCTTTATCAGAGGATTTAATAACAATAGAGTCATTTTGTTTTAAAGCGTCTAGTGCTTTCCTCTCAGCGGGACTCAGATTGTTATTGTGGTGGACCTGAAGAGGCATGTTTTCCTCCATATTCTTAATCTCTTTGCAGGTGAGTTCCACGAAGAGATCAATATACTTAAATTCCGAGATATGTGGAGTAAACTTACCTTTTGATCTCAGAGTTGTGAATGGTGCGCCTAATTTGGTGGGAGGGTCATTACTATTCAGGAGGTCAACCAGATTATCCAGGAGGTCCATGTCTTGAATCTCTAGGCCCAACCTGGCAGCTCGTTTTGTTTTTTTTATGCAGTGAAATTTATGGAGGGCTAGTTTTCGTGCAAAGAGATGGATGTCCTTTGTCCAGCCAAATTTATAAAATTTCGGTGTGGGGACAAAAGACATCCCTCTTCTGAGCACTTGAGTCTCCGAAGTGGTTAACCGATGAGTAGATAGGTTTATGATCTGACTTTCCTGGGTTAGTAAGCTTTCCTGCGTTTTTGACCCTGCGTATTAGATCTGTTTCTTGTATTGCGTTGTGGTCTTTCTTCTATGTTGGTTCTGGCTAAAAAATTAATCCCTTTTTTGAGAATGTTTTTGAGATTCGGATCAGTTGAAGTAGATGGACCTTCTACGCTCGGCTCTGATTCAGATCCGCTGGTCTCGTATTCAGAGGTGGAGTACTTATCAAAATCCACTCTTTTACTTCTATTGAATTTACGATAGACGTTACCAGTCTGGAAATCTTTGGAGTCCGTCATAAATTTAGAATGTTTTCTTGTTTTTATCGTTGTCTGAAATCTATCTATCTGATTCTTTAATTTTACTTCAAGTTGTTCAAAATTTGTTTCTTTTTTGTAGACTTGAATCTTTTCTATCTCCTCATCTACCTCTTTGTTAACTTTTTCTAACCTCTTTTTCTCGTATCTACATAGAATATCCATGAACTTACGAGAACATACTCCTGCTGCTTCTTCCCATTCTTTGATAAATTCAGATTCCTCTATATGAGGGGCAGGGATGTTTTGAACTCTTAGCCCCCTTGGGATAAGTTCTTTACTTAAGTATTTCTCAAGTGAGGCTATTTCCCATCCAGCTCTTATTTGTTGTTTAAAGAGAAATGTCAAATGATTAAAGGCTGAATTTATATTGGTGTGGGTGATGTTCTCCTGCATATGCCCATCTGAGAACACTACATCTACATCAGAGTACCATGCATCTCTTATTGTTTTGTCTGACAAGAACCTGGCCATTTCGAGCAATGCTTTACAAAGGTGTAAAGGTATTAAAACCTTATGGAAGTATTTCAAAAGAACAAAATATATCTATGGATAGGGCAAATCTACCCGTTCCATAGACTAAACACCTTTATTGACACTCCAGCAGTGTCATATGGGGCTTAACCCCTATTACTAGAATATCGAAGAAAAAATAATAAATTCACATATCTGAAGAAACACTCCAGATGTGTGAATAGTAACTGGAAATTAGGTTGAATGAAATAATATCAATAAAAAATGTTTGTGAATTTACCAGAAAAAAGTCAAAAAACGATCAATACATAAATCTCTACAGCTTAATAGCTGTACCTCCCTGATGTCTATGTTAATTAATGTCAGATCAGACTCCTGACTTTAATGTTAAATTCAGTGTCAATGTCTGAAAAACATGAAAATACAAATATCATAGTTAGCAATTCTAATCTAACACAGCATTTGCATCAAAGTATCAAATGTATGGCAAGCTAGCAACAAAATCTAATGTGATGTTGCTGCCTAATTACTCAGATAGTGCTGTGTTACTCCTGTAACTATGAGGGGTGAAAATAACCTGTTAAATACTATTCAACACTGAAAGGGTTAAACTGCCGAACCTAGCGGCAACCAATAAAGCCAGCAGCAGGAGCTTTGCTTCTGATTGGACCCTTCAAAAGTTTCATTAGCATAATATATGTTTTTCCTTTCTTTTGGCGCCGATTTTCTGATCATTGATTGGTCCACGTTTTAAATCAGTAGCAATAGATGTGCATAAAACAGTGACCCAGTTGTCAGTAAACTTTCAGCCCCTGACGAAGGTGCACGTTAGTTGCACCGAAACGCGTGTCGGGTTTTCTTTTCTTTTCCTCACTTCACAGGGCACACTGTCACCATGTGCAGGGACCAACATTCTAAGTATGGTCCTACACATTAGCACGTATTAATTTGTTCTTTTTCTTTTCCTCCTGCATATTCTTTCCTTGTACGAACGGGGTAGTGAATTCATGTATACCTGGTTTTATATCTAGTATCACAGGCAGCCACGATCAGTCCGTCAATTCTTTTTTTAACAGCAATGTTGCTATTTCTACTGTTTATTCTAACCAACTTGACAGTATGTATCTGTTGGGTATCTATATAATGAACGTATCCCATATACAGTTACACAAGTGGCAAGTTTGTTGAATAGTATTTAACAGGTTATTTTCACCCCTCATAGTTACAGGAGTAACACATGAGTAATTAGGCAGCAGCATCACATTAGATTTTGTTGCTAGCTTGCCATACATTTGATACTTTGATGCAAATGCTGTGTTAGATTAGAATTGCTGTCTGATATTTGTATTTTCATGTTTTTCAGACATTGACACTGAATATAACATTAAAGTCAGGAGTCTGATCTGACATTAATTAACATAGACATCAGGGAGGTACAGCTATTAAGCTGTAGAGATTTATGTATTGATCGTTTTTTGACTTTTTTCTGGTAAATTCACAAACATTTTTTATTGATATTATTTAATTCAACCTAATTTCCAGTTACTATTCACAATCTGGAGTGTTTCTTCAGATATGTGAATTTATTATTTTTTCTTCGATATGAAAATTTTACCTTTCTGTATCCCATTTCTTTCTATTTCTCTATGTTAAAACTCAATAAAAACCACCACTGCTGGGCACCCAAGTGATCACTCCACCCCGGGTTGCCGCACGTGGTACCCGGCAGTGTATAGCAGAGCATCAGAAGCCTTCAGGCAGGCTTCCGATGCTCTGCCCATACTGAATGCCTAAAAAAATAAAAATTAACCCCTACCCTCCATCCCTCTCCCTCCCCATGTACTTACTGATCTCCGCCGTTCCCCCGCCGGCGATCGGTCGTCTTCTGAGGGGCACCCCCTCTGTTCTGTAGGACCCCCAGGAGCCATGTGACTGCTCTAAAAGTGCTGCCAGCAGGGGGACTGCCTGAACTGACAGGCAGTCCCCCTGCTGGTGAAAAAGTAAAAAAAAAAGTTAATAAAAGTAAAATAAATAAATAAATTAATATATGTATGTATATATAAGCTATATATACATATATTAGATTTAACAATACACAATATATAGATAATATGGCACAAAAATTAATACATCCAATCTAATGTGCAGCACCCGCTTCAAATCTTGGTAATAAGATATGGATAATAAATAAAAAAAACTGTTGGTGCGCAAGATTGAAAAATTGACACCTCAAGTGTTCTTATACATCAAAAAGTGCTCTTTAGGTGTTAATACTGTCAGGATTACAAGTTGATACAGCACGCAGAACTGTGTCACTCCTAGGACAAAGGATAATGTATAACCGGACCTTAGTATTGCCGGACTTAACGTATCCAAGAATAGTCAAAATACTTGCTGAGGTCAGGAACACAGAATCAGACACAACGATGAGGGAAAGCCAAAAGTCAAGGATACCAGAAATCAGGGAAGTCAAAACAAAGCCAAAGTAAAATACCAGAAAATCAAGCTCAGGAACGCATTGTCAGATCCAAAAGATGCTCTGGTAACACGGGTAGCAGGTAAAACGACTTTATTAATATACTTTAAAAACAAATTTTTAGCAGCAAGAAATAGTCCACTGTCTGCTCACCAGCCACTGAAGTACAGTGGGAAAGTAACCGTCTTCCTCCTTCAAGTTGTGACTCTTCTTGCCGGTGGACAGATTGCAAACACTTCTGTGTTCCTGGTCCCATGGTCCTGTGACGCATTTCGCCCCTCCTCCTGGGGCTATCTCCTCCCACTATTGATCATCTTTTATTCACAAATTATTTTGCCGTGATCCAATTGGCTTATCAACCTCTTTTTCCTCATATAGAGGTAATGACCAAATTATCAGAGTTCATCTAGTACATATAAAATCATATATTCAATGTTTAATAGGAGCAATATATTTATAAAGAGGAAACCTAAATGCTTAAAGAGTAAAAAATAAAGAAATCACTACATATCTCCAGAGTCAGTGTGCACTTCCTTTTAGTCCGGCTGGGTACAGGAAACAAAAGCTCCCTGTACCCGCAGACCATAGAGAGCTCGGCCACGCTACAACAGAGGTAGGGGAGGGTGGGGAGATAAATTGATGGGGGGAAGAAATTGACAGGGGGGAGGGAGGGGGAGGAAGATTGAAGGTGGGGATAAAACTGACAGGGGAGGGAGGGGGAGGAAGAAACTGACAGGGGAGGGAGGAGGAGGAAGAAATCTGAAGGGAGAAGAAACTGACAGGGGAGGAGGGGAGGGAAGAAACTGAAGGGGAGGAAGAAATTGAAGGGGAGGAAGAAATTGACAGGGGAGGGAGGGGGGGAAGAAATGAAGGGGAGGAAGAAATTGACAGGGGGAGAGAGGGGAAGGAAGAAATCAAGGGGGGAGGGAGGGAAGGAAGAAATCAAAGGGGAGGGAGGGGGAGGAAGCATTGACAGGGGAGGAGGAGGAGGGAAGAAATTGACAGGGGGGAGGGAGGAGGAGGAAGAAATTGACGGGGAAGGAAGAAATTGACAGGGGGTGGGAGAAAGAAATTGACAGGGATGGGGGTGGGAGAAAGAAATTGACAGGGATGGGGGAGGAAGAAATTGACAGGGAGGGAGGGAGAAAAAAATTGACAGGGAGGGGAATTGACGGGGGAGGGAGGGGGAATGAGAGTGGGGAGGGGGAGGGAGAAGAGAGTGACAATGGGGGAGAGAAGAGAGTGACAAGGGAGGGGGAAGAAGAGAGTGACAAGGGAGGGGGGAGAAGAATGTGACAAGGGAGGTAGAGGGGGGAGAAGAGAGTAACAAGGGAGGGAGAGGGGGGAGAAGAGAGTGACAAGGGAGGGGGGAGAGATTGACATCCATCACACACACACAATCACACACAATGCACCCCTTACACAAAAAGACAATGCACCCCTTGCACACAGAAAAACACACAATGCATTACACACACAATTAATTAGACACACACACACAAGCAATGCAACCCTTACACACAATGCATCCCTTACACACACAGAAACACACAATGCATTCCTTACACACACTCAATGCACCCCTTACACACACACACACACTGCATCCCGTACATACACAGAAATACACACAAACACAGATTCACACAATGCATTCCTTACACACATATCAGGACATCCCCTACACACTCCACCCCCTGTGAACAATTGGTGGAACATGAAGGTGGACCCTGGGACCCAGACCTTGAGCTGTGTAAAGGTCCCCCAAAAAAAGGAGCTGCTTCCCGTTCTCCCAGAACATTGATTTTTGTGACCACATTACAAACAGCCTCCAGAGAGCCTGTTCTACACCAAACCAGTGGAGCCAGACTGCAGCTAGAGCCCATCATCATCCTCATCTGGTTGTAAGTAGGCAATCTAGCATATTATTCGTGGCACTAATCTCTAATTTACCTCACATTAAGGAAACACTATAGTCCCCAGAACCACTGCAGCTTAATGTAGTGGTTCTGGTGTCTATAGACTGTCCCTGCAGGCCTTTTAATGTAAACACGGCGGCACTGCAGCACTGGCGTTAGGTAACATGGCAGATCATATGGATGGGGCATTGTAATGTCACATGGGGAAGAAGGGGGCGGCAAACTTTAATTTTGCCTAGGTTGGCAAAAATCCTTGCACCGGCCCTGGCCGGGTGTCAAGTGACTACCCGGCGCTCAGTCTGACACTGCGCCTGCCGGACGTCCAGAGGCCCCCCTGCTATGTCAGGTAAAAGGGGGGACAAAGGTAGAAAAATAATATGGATGGGGGGAAGGGTAGGTAGAAAAATAATTGGAAAGGGTTAGGGGGGCTACTAATAAGGATAGGGGGAGAGGGGTAGGTAGAAAAATAATTGGAAAGGGTTTAGGGGGGCTACTAATAAGGATAGGGGGAGAGGGGTAGGTAGAAAAATAATTGGAAGGGTTTAGGGGGGCTACTAATATGTATGGGAGGAGGGGGGAGATAGAAAAATTATTGGAAGGTGTGACGAAGTGCCCTTCGCCACTTGGTCCTGGAGAGGCCTGCTCCCCTGTGACTATGACTCTTTGATGTATTTGGCTTTAAAGTCACCCTGTACCTATTATAGGTGCAGGGTGTGTGTAATGTAATTGTTTATAGTGTGTGTGTGTACTGTGTAATGTATTGCCTGCTCTCCTGTACTGCTGAGGTTTGCTACCAACTAGGTGGGTTTGGCTATGGAGCTTGTCTAGTGCCCTCTGTTGGTAGCAACAGCAATATGCACTACCTGAATTGCAAGACTGGTTCATTTGCATATTCGGGTAGATTTGCATATTGCTAATTCTGCAGGCACGTGAGATATTTTCTGTTAAATATTGTCTCCCCCACCACTTTACAAATGTGCCATTGTGTTGTGATAAGTCACTGTGTGTTGCCTGCTATGGTTTGACTGTTTGTGAATTTATTGAGTTTTAATGTGGTGACCCTATGGGCTGGTCCTAAGGGAAATAAAGGTTTAGACAGTTCTTTTTGATCCCTCTAAACGTAGCCTTGTCTCGTTATTGGAGGGAGCTGTTATAATCACACTGGGGATTGCTATGCTCTGCATACTCCCCTGAGCTTGAATCACTTAGCTCTTTTAAGAGCTTGTTCCTGACACGCTCTCCTTGGAGGAGAGGTCTTCACCACACAGTCCTGGATGCTGGAGGTTCATACAGGGTGGAAGGAAGAGGTCTTTCCCACACTGTCCTGGAGGACAGGAGCTGATCCAGGGTGGAAGGAAGACGACGAGACTCCAGTCAAGCTACAGTGGTTGCGGAGTCTGCGGTGGTTGTGGTGTCTGCTGCAGTGCTTGGAGTCCTCAGGAAGTGCTAGGAGCATCCTTCAACGGACGTACCCAGTTGGGGTGCCAGGTGATCCGTTACAGAAGCGGTTAGGGGAGTAGGGTGGATTCTAATATGCATGGAAGGGCTTAGGGGGGTACTAATGTGCATGGAAGGGGTAGGGGGGTTAATATGCGTGGAAGGGGTAGGTGGGGTTCTTTTGTGCATGGAAGGGGTAGGGGTGGTTCTAATATTCATGGGAGGTGTAGGGGTGGTTCTTATATTCATGGGAGGGGTAGGTGGGGTTCTAATATAAATGGAAGGGGTAGAGACAGGTAGTAAAATATATGGAATGCGTTTCTGACAGTGTCACTGAATGACAGTTAGGAAATGTGGTCACCCTAAGTCAGGGGCAGTATTACACAATTTGTATATGTGTAAAAAAAATATAATATAATAAAAAGTAATCTGCAAAGTACAAAATGTTTGTGTCATATGTCGTGCTAAAAATTAAGCTAGGAATATGCATTTTTTTATTTTTTTAAAATAATTTTTAGAATAATGATACAGACATTTTATTTCTTACATTTGTGATGATTCTTTTTTCCTCTTTATATTCAAGGGACACTATAGTCACCAGAACCACAACAGCTAAACGTAGTAGTTCTGGTGTCTATAGCATGTCTTTGCAGGCTTTTTAATGTAAGCACTGCCATTTCGTAAAAAGGCAGTATTTACATTACTGCTGAGGAATACCTTTAGTGGACACTCAGATGGCCACTAGAGGTGCTTCCTAGTCGAGACATGAATGCCGCCCTATGAAGTATCTGCGCATGTGCGGCAAAGCTGCGCATGCGCACCAGAGAGCAATGGCACTTCTGAGTAGAATAGAATAGAAGCGTTTTATTGCTCCCTGCTCGCACCCTCAAAATGATGAAATAGGGGGTGCGGCATCAGGAGGATCCCGGCGCTGTATCCGGGTAAGTAAAATCCCTTCCCTGTAGTGACCCTTTAATGTTATTATTTAATCATTTATATAGCAACTGCAAATTCCGTAGCGCTGTACAATGGGATAAACAACTCCTAGTTTACGGAATAAGAATATACCCGGCGAGTAAAAATGCTGTCCCCCCCAGATTTTTTTGGGTTCCTACGCCCATGCAAACATATTTATGTGTCATGTCTAATCATATTTTGAGATTTCCATAAATATGATTACATGGTTTAACACTACAATTCCTGTCTGCGGATATTTGGTCCTGTAGCTTTCCGGGACGCCGTGGTACTCACGATGTCTTGCTAAACATCCATTTCATTATGTCTTATCAAATCAAATTATTTTACAGGTTATCAATTCGGAGCATCATTTGTTTTTCAGACCTCGCACCCATTTGTCAGTTACTGTTCTTTTTGTAGGTTAGAGACCTCTCCTTCCCCTCTCTGCCTCCTTTAGGGGATACTAAAGATTTCAGTTACAGGTTACAACCATACCATACAGAGCTACACAAACTTTTAAATCAATTCAGGTAAGTTTTTAGCCACGATGGCTCCCCCGCAATATAGACCTTTTTAGTGAGTAGGTTTTACTGGCTTATAGGGATCTAGGAGACCAATAGATGTTACATTTCTGGCATCTCTGCCTTGGAGTTAGTGATCCCGCGAGGCCATCCTCCGCACATGAGGTATTACACCCCCTGGGCTAAAACATAGTTAGCCACCTTGCACAGTGGCATAGAGAGGACCTCACTGGTCATACCCAATCTATCTCATGATTTAAAAGTCACTGAGAGGCCAACACCTCACCACAATGTTCAGTGGCAACGAATCCCCTCGCGCCAAAGCATATATAGAGCCTCTCAAGCCACTTGGCAATTAGCAGGGCCTCACCTGTCACCTACCTAGTGAATTGCTTTGCCACTTGGCACTTGGTAGCCAGCCAGTAAAACGATCCTGGTCCAAGCTAATGTATGTTCAGATATCCAACAGATAGCCCCGGCTGATTTAATCGGTTTCTACTAATTGTATGTTTGTTCATTCAGGGCAAATTTCACTACTATCATATTCAGCATTTCATTAATATGTAGCTTCACAGCGATGCCTTCTTCATCTTCCGGTATAAGGCACCTTACTGGGACATATCAACTTATATTATATGTATTGGCCCCCTATATGGCTAAGTGTCGCTGTTGACTGGATCAATCATGTCAAGCCCAACTTGGGCCTAGACATATGGTTCGCAAATATAAACTAACTTGTACTTACATTAACTACAACCCTCATGGGACTCATCAGCTAAAAAAGGTTTACTTTGGTTTAGTTATACTAATTACGGGTTGTTGGTTGGCTTCTCATACACTTGTTGGCTTGAATTGTCTACCGTTATGGTCCTTGTAGATACTTTTCATTGTATATTTTTGTTGATACTGATACTAGTTACCTATGGAATTTTTTTGGTTTTCTTCGGTATTGATACTTTTCCGGTTCTCAACCCTTTCTACTCCATTATTTCCCCTATATAAGTTGGTTTGTCAACTTGGCCCTCGCTATATTAATAATTTATCTACGTTCATCACTTTGTTCATCTATCTCCGTGCTATCCCATTATTTGCAGGCAACAGGGGCTTATACATGTTACAGGTTCACGATTCACTTACTTTCCAGAGTTCCTGCATTATTAGAATTTTCCTATATGTCTTAAAGCTATTAATTTAAGTTTGACGTCATATTTTCATATTCATGCCACCTGGTTTAGTCTAAGTTGCTTGTGTTACCCCTCAATTGTTTGCAAGGTATATATTGGTTGTCTCTTACATGTTTACAACTATTTTCTTTCACGTGTCTGGCAGATCTTGCCATTTCAGTGTACACGGTATTAATCCTCCAGGTTCTGAGTTATTTCAAGTTGTGTCCTTAGTGGTGTCCCAGCAATAGCTGTCACCAAGTCTTTCCATTACTATTCACATCACAGGTAAGTGGTCCTTCATTACATAATGTTGGTTATTATGTCTCTGGTTGTGTTCGCTACTTTTTTTCCACCTTCAATTTAGGCTATTTCACTATACCATCAAGTTACGTCTGACTGTCATCCAACATCACATGTTTCTCTACTTTCCACCAAAGCCAGTTTCATTTCATCCTATCCTATCAGTATGCAAAATATGTCTAACTTGCTAGATTCAGCCCCTTTCAAATCCCTCACTAACTCTGAAACCACTATTTACCTTGGCTTTTTTGGCTTCCTAAGGCCACGAGAATTCACCATCAGTGGCCAACACAACGCACAAGGCTGCCTCCACCTATATATATATATATATATATATATATAAAAAAAAATTGGGGGTATATCCACTTAACGGTGAATTAATTCACCCTCTCCAAGATCAGAAGTAAACTGCCTCCCACCCTCATAGATCTTTTGCTTGAGGATGCTCCAAAGCATCTCAATAGGATTGAGGTCAGGGGAAGATGGAGGCCACACCATGACTTTCTCTCCTTTTATCCCCATAGCAGCCATTGATGTAGAGGTATTCTTTGCAGCATGAGATGGTGCATTGTCATGCATGAAGATGATTTTATTATGGAAAGCATAGTTCTTTCTTCTGTACCAGGGAACAAAGTGGTCAGTCAGAAACTTCACATAAAGAGGCCGACCAGCTCTCTTCCCATGATTCTGGCTCAAAGCATGACTCCACCACCGCCTTGCTGACGTCGCAGCCTTGTTGGAACAGGGTGGCCATCCACCAACCATCCACTACTCCATCCATCTGGACTATCCAGGGTTGCACGGCTCTGACTCATTAAAGGGAATTGCAGCAGAAACTTTATTAGATTCCTTAATAGTATCCAAGGTCGGGGCCAAGTTATCCTGAAACCAGGTTAGGAAAGATTGCATGTCTTTCTGTTTACACCCTGTTCCAAATTATTATGAAAATTCTATTTGTGTCACAAAGATTAAATATTTAGTTTTTCAGTTTAACTCATGGATGACATTGTGTCTCAGGGCTCTTTGGATCACTGAAAACAATGTCGGACACCTGTGTTAATTAGATTGCCAGGTGAGCCCAATTTAAGGAAAAACTACTAAAGGAGGGTGTTGCACATTATTAAGCAGAGCACCATTTTAATGCAATATGGGGAAGAAAATGGATCTCTCTGCTGCCGAAAAGAGTGAAATAGTTCAATGCCTTGGACGAGGTATGAAAACATTAGATATTTCACGAAAACTGAAGCGTGATCATCGCACTATTAAGAGATTTGTGGCCCAATTTGGAAATTTTCTATTTGTATTTGCATAGGAGATTGTAGGTTTTTGGCTAGGGGGTGCCCTCAAAGGCACAAGTACTTAGGGACCACAAGCATTGGAGGATTCCTAGTGTTTTTGTAGTTAAACCCCTCTCTACCCATAGCTTGTTGGTTATTTAGCCAGTTACTGCAGAATATACCAGGCAATATATTTGCAGTCTGCACCTCCTAGTTCAGTGATGGCGAACCTTTTTGAGCCCGAAAAATACATGCCAACATTTTTTCTCCTTAAAGTGCCAACACAGCAATTAAACCCAAATACTGAGGTTTAAGTTTAGAAAAAAACAACTCGTACTGTTGTCCGAACTAATAACTTTTGTTTTAAAAGAACACAGAGAGTTCAATGATACAAATTTTAAATAATGATATAAATAGATAAAATTAAGCTTATATTTATTAGTATCTCCAACAAATGCAATACATACACATACAGACTGCTGAATACATACACACAGTCTGCTGAATACACACACACAAGACTGCTGAATACAGAGACTGATGAATACACACACACACACAGACTGCTGAGTACACACACACACAGACTGCTGAGTACACACACACACACACACAGACTGATGAGTACACACACACACAGACTGCTGAATACACACACACACACCGACTGCTGAGTACACACACACAGACTGCTGAGTACACACACACAGACTGCTGAATACACGCAAACACACACAGACTGCTGAATACACGCACACACACACAGACTGCTGAATACACGCACACACACACACACAGACTGCTGAATACACGCACACACACTGCTGAATACACACATACTGCATTGAAGTGGGGGGTGCGTGTGTGTGAGTGTTGTATGTGAGGGGTGCTGTGTGTGTGTGGGGGGGTGCTGTGTGTGTGTGTGGGGGGTGCTGTGTGTGTGCTATATGTGTAAGGGTGCTGCGGAGGGGTAGGGGTACTGTGTGTGGGGGGTAGGGGTACTGTGTGTGGGGGGTAGGGGTACTGTGGGAGGGTTGGGGGCTAGGGGGTAGGGGTACCGCTGGGGAGTAGGGGTACTGCTGGGGGTAGGGGTTCTGCTGGGGGTAGGGCACTGTGTGTGGGGGGGTACTGCTGGGGGGTAGGGGGTACTGCTGGGGAGGGTAGGTTACTGGGGGTAGGGGCAGGTGCATGGTGGGTAGGGCACTGTGTATGGTGGGTAGAGGTACTGCTGGGGGTACTGCTGGGGGGTAGGGTACTGGGGGGTACTGTGCATGGTGGGTACCTGCTGGGGGGTAGGGGTAACTGCTGTAGGGGTACTGCTGGGGGGGCTAGGGTACTGCACTGGGGGGTAGGGGCAACTGCTGGGTGGGTAGGTACTGCTGGGGTAGGGGTAACTGCTGGGGGGGTAGGGGTACCGCTGGGGGTTAGGGGTACTGCTGGGGAGGGTAGAGGTTACTGCTGGGGAGGGTGGGGTACCGTTGGGGGTAGGGGCTACTGTGTGTGGGGGTTAGGGGTACTGCTGGGGGTTAGGGGTACTGCTGGGGAGGGTAGGGGTTACTGCTGGGGGTAGGGGCACTTCTGGGGGGTAAGGGTGCTGTGTGTGGGGGTTAGGGGTACTGCTGGGGAGGGTAGGGGTTACTGCTGGGGGTAGGGGTAACTGCTGGGTGGGTAGGGTACCTGCTGGGGGTAGGGGTACTGCTTGGGGGTTAGGTACTGCTGGGGAGGGTAGAGGTTACTGCTGGGGGGTAGGGGTACTGTTGGGGGTAGGGGTGCTGCTGGGGGTGGGGTACTGTGTGTGGGGGTAGGGGTACTGCTGGGGGTTAGGGGTACTGCTGGGGAGGGTAGGGGTTACTGCTGGGGGGGTAGGGGCACTTCTGGGGGGGTAAGGGTGCTGTGTGTCAGTATACCCCCCCTCCCTCCTTCTTACCTTTAATAAAGTGTGGGGGGGGGCACAGCCATCCCTGGTGGTCATGTGGTGGTAAGCACTGCAGGGGGAGGGCTCTAGGAAGCAACTCCCCTGTCCTCCTGCGCAATGCTGTGTGGAGGGTTGCCATGGTAACGCGCGGCAACGCTCCACACAGCATCGCGCGGGAGGACAGGGGAGCTGCTTCACAGATCCCTCCCCCTGCCTCCCGACCCGGAAGCAGAGTAGGCGCCTGCCGTTTCGGGCAGGCAGGTGCCTACTCTGCATTGATGGCGAACCTGTGGCCGCGTGCCCACAGAAAGGGCCCGGCGTGCCACCTGTGGCACGCGTGCCATAGGTTCGCCATCACTGTCCTAGTTACTGTACTGCAGATACTCCTGCCAGCACATACCATAACACTAGGATTTCCAGTTTTTGTAGTTGGACCTGGTTTTAACAAACAACGTTGATCTTTTGACCAACATTCAAGTAGGTGAGCACTTGGGAAATAGTGATCACAATATAGTGTCCTTTGAAATAAACTCAAAAAAACAAAAGCACATGGGGAATACTAAAACATATAATTTTAAAAAGGCCAATTTCAATAAGTTAAGGGAAGCTTTACAATATATTGACTGGCATAAACTCTTTAGTGAAAAGAACACTGAGGATAAATGGATCATCTTCCAACAAATATTACAAAGGTACATTTCTCAGTATGTACCATTGGGAAATAAATATAAAAGAAACAAATTAAAACCAACATGGCTTAGTAGAGAAGTAAAACAAGAGATTAAAACTAAGAGAAGGGCATTTAAAGCATTTAAATCGGACAAATCAGATGCATCTTATAAAAGATATAAGGATGCAAATAATGCGTGCAAAAAGGCAATTAGACTTGCTAAACTTCAAAATGAAATAATGATAGCTGAAGAGAGCAAAACCAACCCCAAAGCATTTTTTAAGTACATAAATTCTAAAAAAAAACAAAATGAAAGTGTAGGTACACTAAAAACTGAAACGGGGGTGTTAATTAATGAAGACCAGGAAAAGGCAGGAATTTTAAATAACTTTTTCTCCTCCGTATATATTAAGGAAGAACCCATGGCAATAGATGTGCAAATGATTGCTACTAAAAACTTGCAGAATAATTGTAATTGGTTAACTCAAGACAAGGTGCTGCAGCAACTAAAGAAAGTTAATATAAACAAAGCTCCAGGGCCTGACGGTATCCATCCACGTGTACTTAAGGAACTAAGTGCAGAAATAAGTGAACCTCTGTTTTTAATCTTTCAAGATTCTTTTCTTTCAGGAAGTGTTCCGGAGGATTGGAGGAAGGCAGATGTGGTTCCTATATTCAAAAAGGGTTCAAAATCCTTGCCTGGAAATTATAGACCTGTGAGCTTAACTTCTGTGGCTGGTAAAATATTTGAAAGTTTATTAAGGGATAATATTCAAGAATTCCTTGAGAAGAACATGGTTATCAGCAAAAATAAGCATGGTTTTATGAAGCACAGGTCATGTCAAACTAACTTGATTGCGTTCTACGAAGAAGTAAGTAGAAGTATAGATCAGGGTGTTGCCGTGGATGTGATCTTTTTGGATTTTGCCAAGGCATTTGATACAGTTCCACACAATAGATTAGTGTTCAAACTCAAGGAAATCGGTCTAGATGAAAATGCTTGTTCTTGGGTAGAACATTGGCTTAAAAACAGAGTACAAAGAGTTGTCATTAATGGTAAATTTTCAAGCTGGACAGAGGTGGCAAGTGGCAAGTCTGTTCTGGGACCCCTTCTATTTAACATGTTTATAAATGATCTTGAAGACCGCATTGAAAGACATGTTTCAGTGTTTGCAGATGACACAAAACTTTGTAAAACAATACAATGTGAGCAAGATATTACTTTGCTGCAGAGGGATTTAGATAGACTGGGAGACTGGGCACTCAAATGGCAGATGAAATTTAATGTTGAAATATGCAAAGTTATGCACTTCGGCGTAAAGAATACACAAGCAACGTATACCCTTAATGGAAGCGAATTAGGGATAACAACACATGAAAAGGACTTGGGAATTGTTATAGACAACAAACTATGCAACAATGTGCAATGTCAATCAGCAGTGGCCAAGGCCAGTAAGGTATTGTCATGCATGAAAAAGGGCATTCATTCTCGGGACAAGAATATCATTTTGCCTCTTTATAAATCACTGGTAAGACCCCATATTGAATATGCTGTGCAATTTTGGGCACCTGTTCTAAAGAAGGATATTATGGCACTAGAAAAAGTGCAGAGGCGGGCTACAAAATTAATAAAAGGAATGGAACATATCGGCTATGAAGAAAGGTTAACAAATTTAAACCTATTTAGTTTAGAAAAACGTCGCCTGAGAGGGGATATGATAACATTATACAAATATATTCGGGGCCAATACAAACCATTGTGTGGAAATCTATTCACAAACCGGACTTTACATAGGACACGAGGCCATGCGTTTAGACTGGAAGAAAGAAGATTTTGTCTAAGGCAAAGGAAAGGTTTTTTACTGTAAGAACAATCAGGATGTGGAATTCTCTGCCTGAAGAAGTGGTTTTATCAGAGTCCATACAGATGTTCAAACGGCTACTAGATGCATACTTGCAAGAACAGAATATTCAAGGATATAATCTTTCAATGTAGGGTAATAACTGCTTGATCCAAGGATAAATCTGACTGCCATTCTGGGGTCAAGAAGGAATTTTTTTCCTAGCTTGTTGCAAAATTGTGCTTCAAACTGGTTTTTTTTGCCTTCTTTTGGATCAACAGCAAAAAACAAATGTGAGGAAGGCTGAACTTGATGGACGCAAGTCTCTTTTCAGCTATGTAACTAACTATGTAACCCCTCTCTTCACATAGCCTGTTGGTCATGAAGCCAGTTCCTGCAGAATCTACCAGGCAACATTTTGCACCTCCTAGTTACCATACTGCAGATACTCCCGCCAGCACATACCTCTAGATGCTATTTCTCATGGTCTTTAACACAGGACCCTGTCATCATTTCTGAGATGCTCTTTTCTGCAGTATACTGGCACTCTCAAGCTTGTTTTGGAGTCCAGACACTGCAGTTTCGGTAAACATTGTTATCAGCGTTGTTAACAGCTTCAGTGCAGCTTACTGGGACTTGGCTATTTTTACTTGAGCCCGGGCACTGGTATATCGATACATTGACACTACTAATTTGTAGCTGTTGTTCCCACAGTGGCATTTCACTCTGTTAACAGGCAGTGTAACTGTATCGAACAAATAGATAACGGTTCAGCGCTAAATAATCTAAAAGAAACTAAAATAAGTATAAAAGCAGCAACCTATAGAAATGAGGTACCCTCAAAAAACCTCACAAAGAATAAAGTAGACAAAAATTGGTATATAGGTCGCGCTGTAGGGACAAGGAAGTGATATAAAATGAATAAATAGATATAATAAAAAGTCCCAAATAGTAAATAAACCTGTATAATTCTTGAGTGTATATAAAGTCCAAATGAGTATCTGAAGCTTCTTGTGTTGGAGATATCTTGATTCACTTGTAGATATGTGGATACATGGAAAAGACAAGAAAAACTCCAATAGTGTAGAATGTCGACAAATGGTCAGATAGAAATCTGTGAGTAGGTAAAAAAACTCACCTTTGAATGAGCAAAGAAACTTGCTCAAGTGTTCTCAGCGTTCAGTGGCGTCAATCCCCCACTGGTCGGATATAGGTGATGGAATCTTTAAAAGTTCCTCACTATGTGGAGAGATGAGAGACGTATATAGTGCTCACTGTATTATTTAAAAAACAAATAAAATGGTAAAATACTCACATGTATATGAGCAGGAACTACTGCTCAATATAATGGCGCAGGTGGTATAATCCCAACCTAGGATTCTTGAGTAGTAATGTACTTCAATCCGAATCGGTGACCAGGTAATTCAAATTAAAATAAAAAGAAATAAAAGGTATATATAGGCAAAAATAAAAGCCAATATTCCTTTATTAAAATATAATATATCAGTATAAAAAACAATGTAATAACAGCCAGAACGCGTTTCACCACACAGGGCTTTATCAAATGGCATTAAAAAGAGAGAAAAACCTGGTACAATAAGTGATTTTATAAACTAAGAAGAACAGATATGGATTCAAATTTTGGCGCCAAAATGACGTCACTAATAAAATATGCATTATTTAAAAAGTAATAAAAAATTAAAATTTGAGATGTAGGAACATATTTAAATGAAATCCAAAGGCGTCTATGTATTTAAAATAGTAAAACGAGCATTATAGGCATATAATTTACTTGTAGATGTAATATGCTTTGAGGAATACGTGATCGCGACCTCCCGCGATCAAACGGCCGAGCATTCTGGGAAGTGTATGCTGGGGCCAAGAGACCGGCGCGATTATACTCCGCCCGTCTCTCGGCATCAGCATAAGAGGGGAGGGCATACAGGAGCAAGGGAGACCAATGGCTAAAATAGCCATATGATATAAACAGAGAGAGAGCCTGGGGGAATAAAATAAAGGAAAGAGAGGGAGATCTGAAAGTGGGACTACCACAAAGGGCATCCAACATGGATTATAAATATAATCAACACCTTCCAGATATACAGGCAGCTACTAGAGACACCAATCCACCGAACCGGATAAGCATACGCATGCTCTCTAACATACGAATGCTGTAAACAGCCCAATAGGAAAAAAACATACGAAAGGTTTACACTCCTAGCAGTCGAACTGGAACAGCATTCAATAAATCCACCCCCTCCCCCATGAACGAGACAAGGCTCCGTGTTGAGGGTCAAACAGGAAGAGACAGAGCTGTGGCTTTATTGGCCTTATATACACATTTTACAGACAGTCCAATCAAAACATACAACACAGATAAACACTCCCACAATGACATCACAATCCCTCCTCTCTATCCTGGAGATAATTGGGAAGTAATCCAATTATCTCCAAGGACAGAGGCAAAACCCCATTAAGCACATGGCAGTAAAAAGACAGTAAAATACAATAAAATACACAAGGTTACATTTATTACATAAAATACAGCCATGCAACATATCCCCAGATAGCTTAGGTCTGAGTGCACATTATTACTGAATGGTGCTCAGACCACACCCATACAGTTCAATTGCCATGGAGCCAAAGTCTTTTATTACATGACATAGCTATCTGGGTTAAATGATTTCATTCAGTAAATCCGTGTGTGAACTGCTGACTGCTGTCATCCAGTGTTCAGTGTGTAGCTGCAGCCACCCGGTATAGTCAATTAAGCTGCGGTTAACCACGGCTTCTGGTCGGTCAATAGGCAGCGCTCGCTGGCTTCTGGGCGTACAATGGCTTTTTGTTCGGTAGATAGAATCTTCCGAATGCCTGGGCAGAAATACATGAAAAGACCTTTCTGCATAGGAAAATAAAGTATTTAAATGCCGGTCCATAGTCAAAAGGCAGCAGGCAGGCAACCAGGCTCCTCCAATGCACAGTGACGAGATTGGTCTCGTCACACAGTGCAAAGCCTTACTGGAAAGAGCTGCCGTAGCCAGAGCTAATGGCTTTTGGTTCAACAGGATATGATTACAGAAGATCAGGATAAACAACTTATCCGATTGTTCCAGAATTTACGGTTGTCAAATGAATTTTTTATGGATATGACTGTGGAAGTTTTGAAGAGGTCATCTAGGATTATGGGTTTATTCTCGGTAGCACAGTGAGCTTTATGGTTAAGATCATGGATGGCTGATACAGCGTCTAAATCGGTTCCTTGTGAGCTTCCCTTGGAAAAGAAGAAGCTGTTTGGGTCTCCCTTAGAGGAAATCATCAAACAAATGTCAGAGACTAAGAAGGCTCTACCTCAGGAAAGGAAATTTGCATGGAAAGCAAGTAACAGGAATTTCCAGTATAGAAACAGAAGATCATAAGAGAGTTCTCGTTATATTCAAAGAAAAGGAAAAAAAATCTAAGTTTTGAACAAAGAGGCGATTTCAAGAGATCTGACAGAGCTGATAGAAGTAAAAGTTTCTGACGCCAAAAGAGTGGGAGGAAGAATTCAACAGTTCTACCATATATGGGAAAAGACTACAAGCAATCCTTGGATTCTAAATCTAGTATGAAACGGTTACAAGTTACACTTCACGAGAATGCCAAGATCAAACAAACATTCTCATTTCCATTTACCCATCCTCAAAAAAAGTCAGAAGCCCTGCTTTCCCAACCTTTTTTACTTTCACAGAAAGGAGTCATAGAGAGAGTTCCAGAACATCAAAAGTACCAAAGGGTTTATTCAAGACTCTTCCTCCTTCGAAAGCCAGACTACACTTTTCGCCCAATTCTGGACTTAAAATTGGAGGCGGCGCCTGACTTCCGGAGCGGATGGAGTTCTGCAATATTGGGCAACAAAATAGCCTACAATAGCCCCTAAAGCCTGAAAAAAAACACAGCAAACTGTGAACATACCCAGAGAGAGACATTGGGAAAAAAAATCAAAACTGGATCGATGGTGGCCCCGATTTTCCGCGCTCTGTCAGGGTATTTATATCGGCAGACATTTTGTGCTATGATAGAAACTAAAAGTGTATATACTGAGTCACTCTGAACAGACCAGACTCCATTTTGTTATTTTCAAGTTAACAAAAAGACACAAGATTTCTTTCTGTAAGACTAGCCACTTTGCCAGAGCTAAAGGAATGCATAGTATAAACAAGTGATAAGAAGAATATAATCAAATCTAAACCCAGACAATTGTGACAGAGAAGATTAAATAATAAAATTTAACTGTCTATACATATAAGGTCCCATTGTAAGTTACGGGTCAAAACTCAGATTGCCAGACACATAGTCTGGACAAAACTTAAATAAACCCTTTGATCTGTGAAGGATACGTAAGTTATGGCCACTATCTAGATAGGCCAAAATGACGTCAAAATAGCCACCAAGAAAAGTTAACTCTTTCCTGGATAGGTATGTTTAGTGGGACAAGACTGCCCTCTATAGACCAAATAACTAATTTGCGATCTGGAAGATAACCACACCTCTAGTACTTCTATTGGGTTATCAACTGATGACGTACAGAGAGTCTGGCCCTTTAAAAGTTAAGACAAAGGGAAGATACAAGATATGCAAAGGAAAGAGGAGAGAGGAATTGGAAGTTTGGGGACTCCAACCTCCATGCAGAGAGACATCCAAATAAGTTCCTGAGACTACCAATCGGATGAAATATCTACTCAACTGGTAATTATACTGGTTTCATTTAATTAATTAAATTAATTAAAATGTATTAATAGCATTATATATGACTGGATAAAGCACGGTCAGATTTCCATATTAAGAAATCTTAGTTAACTAAAGAATATATAGTTATAAACATTCCATTCTGCAGGTGGAATTAAGAATAATTATATATTAATGTGATATTATCACGTGTTAGCATACCGCTGTTTTTATCCAGGTGTATTGATTTGCTCTAATATAAGATAAGATATCTTATTAGGCGAATTAAAATCTGCTTATATAATCATGGTAGATTCTCTTATTGGATGGTTCCAGGAAATGACTAATGAACTGGTTTAAATGTATTTTATTTAAAAATTACATAAGAATAGATCCTAACTACCTAGGAGATTTAGCCAGCATTGAAAGGGTTATTCTAACTGTCAGCTAAACTTTACGACCTTACGCTGCACTCTGAGGAATTCTGTTCTTCGCTGTGAAAAGTTTCACTTTAAGTCTGTGTTAAGGATACCTCATAAATCGTCAGAAGACTTGACAGATAATGCTGTTTTAGCCATTGAAACGTAATACCCATTCCTTTGTATTGCATATCATTTTATACTGGATATTCATTGATTATTGTCATGCATGTTACATATTATTATTATTAATTAACTTGTTATTATAAATAAAATCTATTTTTATACATTGTGAATATTATTTATATGAAATACTTTCACTTACGATAAACATTCTTTGGGATCTGAGAATTGAATTAGCGGGCAATTCTCACTGTTACTATTATTATCCCATAAATATCCCCACAGCTCGCACAGATGGCGGCCTACAACGTGCAGAAGAAAAACAGGAATCAGAGTCTGACACAGAGGCCAGCAGGAGGGAGGAGAGCACTCCAGATTGATCCCCGATCAGCAAGGGGGATCTGAAAGACCTGCTGAGAGACATTAACCTCAATATGGCAGCAGAACTGACTAAACACCTAGCACCAATAAAAGAAAGCCTAGAGGACCTTACTAAACGCACAGTAGCAGTGGAAGACAAGATGGAGGAACTCACTACTACAACCTCCAGACAGGACAGGGCCCTGCAAGAACAAGTGCGTGCCCTGGAAGATCTTAACAACCGCTCACGCAGAAATAACATAAGAATCGGAGCAAATCAACCACGCAACGCTATAATCTGCATGCACTACTTTCACGTGAAAGAAACGCTAAAGAGGGCCACCCCGCTGCAAATAGAATGCCACCAGGACCTGGCCCCTAGCACATTACAAAAAAGGAGGGTGCTCCACCCGTTAACGCTGGCCTTCACACAACAGAGACTGCATTATGTATGGGTCCATCCTTTCAAATTAATGGTGACATCTCTGAAGCACATGACTTTGCGTCACAACTAGGCCTACCACACATCGACATAGCACCATGCCAGAGAACTCGCGAACATCACGGAGCACAAAATATACCATCCTCGCCGAGAAGACGGAGACCATCCAGGCGAGAACTTACATAAGGACTAGACACCAAGGATTCCCCGCCGACGAGAGGAGGACTGCGGAAAGCTGACATAGACCCCTCACAATCGCCCACTCACTGGACGCATGTATCTACTTAACCAGCCACCCAGACGCCACAACCACCCAGAAGAAGCACAAACAGAATGACCCTGGAAAGCAGACCACACAGACTTGCTCCGACATCGGGAAGAACGCAAGTATAAAGACTCCCCTCCTTCTCCCACTCTGGCCCCCTAGACACCGGCTCACACCTTATACCCCATCAACCAAAGGGCACCCGGGACTCCCCCTGGCCTCATAAGCCACTAAACCTTGCTGCATTGAGTGAAACTAGAAGGGACAAACATGGTGGCTTACGCTGCAACCAGAGTGACACCTAACGCAACACGCCTCAGGTCCAAGGACAATACTACAAGTGGAAGGCGCACACGTTACATCTCTTATCCACTTGCTGTAATGGAGGGGCGCCTGACTTCCGGAGCGGATGGAGTTCTGCAATATTGGGCAACAAAATAGCCTACAATAGCCCCTAAAGCCTGAAAAAAAAAACACCGCAAACTGTGAACATACCCAGAGAGAGACATTGGGAAAAAAAATCAAAACTGGATCGATGGTGGCCCCGATTTTCCACGCTCGCACAGACGGCTGCCTACAACGTGCAGAAGAAAAACAGGAATCAGAGTCTGACACAGAGGCCAGCAGGAGGGAGGAGAGCACACCAGATTGATCCCCGATCAGCAAGGGGGATCTGAAAGACCTGCTGAGAGACATTAACCTCAATATGGCAGCAGATCTGACTAAACACCTAGCACCAATAAAAGAAAGCCTAGAGGACCTTACTAAACGCACAGTAGCAGTGGAAGACAAGATGGAGGAACTCACTACTACTACTCGCTTCCCTGGGAACCCAAGAGGACAGACCCATCATAGCAATACCCAGCTGACAGTCTGCACTCTGGGGTGGAATTCTAGACTAACTGGTGTCTTCAACGCTAACATTGAATGTTTTTTTTGAAAATTGCTAAGATATATGCAAATATTGAATGTGTAATCCATGTTAAAATGCACAATGTCTACATGCAAAGAGGACTAACGGGGAACAAGAGGCGCCCGGGCTCTTGCCTCCCCTGGCCCCCCCTCACTCCTGGATGTGGGGGGGGGTTGGGTGATGCGGGGGCTACGGGCGTTTGCAGCCGTACAGACAACCCAACATCACGGCTCATAAACATCCGTTATACCCTGACTGCAACTTGTGGGGATATTTATGGGATAATAATAGTAAACAGTGAGAATTGCCCACTAATTCAATTCTCAGATCCCAAAGGTCGTTATCGTGTTAAGTGAAAAGTATTTCATATAAATAAAATCACAATTTTGTTATAAAAATAGATTTTATTTTATAATAACAATTAATTAACAAATAATATTATGTAACATGCGTGACAATAATCAATGAATATCCAGTATAAAATGATATGCAATACAATGGAATGGGTATACACGTTTCAATGGCTAAACAGCATTTTCTGTCAAGACTTACACGATTTATGACTATCTTTACAGACTGAAAGTGAAGCTTTTCACAGCGAAGGGCCATAAAACCCTAGCTAACAGTTAGATCAACTGAATAACCCTTTCAATGCTGGCTAGATCTCCTAGGTAATTAAGATCTATTCTTATGTGATTTTAAATAAAATAACATTTACACCAGTTCATTAGTCATTTCCTGGAACCATCCAATAAGAGAATCTACCATGTTATATAAGCAGATTTTAGTTGGTCTAAAAAGATATCTTATCTTATATTAGAGCAAATCAATACACCTGGATAAAAACAGCGGTATGCTAACACGTGATAATATCACATCAATATATAATTATTCTTAATTCCACCTGCAGAATGGAATGTTTATAACTATATATTCTTTAGTTAACTAAGATTTCTTAATATGGAAATCTGACCGTAATTTATCCAGTCATATATCATGCTATTAGTACATTTTAATTAATTTAAATAATTAAATGAAACCAGTATAATTACCAGTTGAGTAGATATTTCATCGGATTGGTAGATAGTCTCAGGAACTTATTTGGATGTCTGTAGGTGCATGAGTTATGATGAAAGGTGGTGTTGGTTAGAAAGTCAGTTAAAATTCTAAGTGTTAGAGTTTTAAGAGTATAGTGTTAGTCTCAGATGTTGTCCTGGGTTTCTCTGCATGTCCGACTTGGAGTCCCCAAACTTCCAATTCCTCTCTCTGTCTCTCTTTTTTTTTTTTTCTACCTCTTTGTCTTAACTTTTAAAGGGAAAATTCACTAGTTGGTAAACCAATAGCAACACTGGGGGTGTGGTTATCTTCCAGATCGTAATTTAAGTATTTGGTCTATAGAGGGCAGTCTCGTCCCACTAAACATACCTATCCAGGAAAGAGTTAACTTTTCCTGGTGGCTATTTTGACGTCATTTTGGCTTTATCTTTATAGTGGCCATAATTTAAGTTTTCTGTCAGATCAAACAGTTTCTTTAAGTTTTGTCCAGACTTAGTGTCCGCAATTTCTGCTATAATTTCTAAAATGGCAGTTCATGAACTAAGTTTAACCTCTTCCGTACAATGGTACCTTATAAAATTAGAAAGTAAAATTAAATTATTTAATCTCCTCTGTCACAAATGTCTGGGTTTGGAATTGATTATATTCCATTAGCATTTAGACAGTCTGTCCAACCCCCGTTCTCCTTATCACTTGGTTTGTATATACTATGCATTCCTTTAGCTCTGGGAAAGTGGTTAGTTTTACAGATAGAAATCTTGTGTCTTTTGTTAGCTTGGAAATAACAAAATGGAGTCTGCTCTGTTCAAAAGTGACTCAGCATATACACTTTTAATTTCTATCATAGCACAAGATGTCCGCTGATATAAATACCCTGACAAACTAACCTATCAAAAGGTTAACACCCACTTCTTCAACCCGTACTGACCGACCTCGATAAACCAACTACACTCACACTTGGAGAGGAGTGGTCTGCGGTCAGTTTGTAAGCCCAGCAGCCCCTACCCAGTGGGCTTAGGCAGAGGGAAAAAAAACAACAAAGATGCTCGCACGGAAATTGAAACGCCGTATACAAATCGAAAAAGACCTCACAAGTCCATGCACCAGACGGACAAAAGAGCGACATCCCAGAACGGATAGGAGAAATTTTCCAAGCCTACTACACTGACCTCTACAACCATGAAACTACACTGCAACCAAACACACAAAACATCCCACATCTTATTTCGACCTTTCTCTAGATTCTAATCCTTATGATTTCCTACAATAATCACGGAAACTAGCCAGACATTAATAGAAGTGCTGACAGTCGAGGAAATGGACATCGCATTGAAATCATTTAAGCCCAACAAAAGCCCAGGCCCTGATGGCTTCAGAGCCCTATATTATAAAGTACACAGCACGCTCCTGCTGAAACACCTATGCGCAGTTTTCAATGCTATGCTCCGTGGGGACAAGCTAACATATGCCTTATCCCCAAACCTGGAAAAAAAAACACATGATGAACTCGGACACTTTCGCCCTATATCGCTCCTAAATGTAGACTTAAAAATCATGACTAAAGTTATTGTCAACATAATTAACCCTCTTCTTAGCACTCTGATACACCCAGACCAAGTGGGTTTCATACCCAATAGACAAGCCGCCTATAACACTAGATGAGCAATAGACCTCATTGTACGCACGACATAGGAACATCGCCACAGCAGTCATATCCCTAGACACCGAGAAGGCATTTGACCATCTCCTATGGCCTTATCTATCCCACATTCTTACACACTTTGGATTCCCAACTGAATTTCTACACTTCTTAGAAGCGACACGCCACTGCGCACCTACCCAATATCGATCCCCCCGCTTCACCATCTCCAACGGGACGAGACAGGGGTGCCCCCTATCACCCTTCCTATTTGCCCTATCCCTAGAACCCCTACTAGAAGTGATACACTCCAGCCCAGAAGTAAAGGGAATAACGATTCGCGGGCAACCTTATAAAGTATCCGCATACGCGGATGACGTCCTTCTGACTTTGACTAACCCGTCCTCCTCCATCGAACATTTACTACACCTGATCCACTCTTTCTCCGGGATCTCAGAATACAAACTCAATCTAGAGAAATTGAAACTCCTCCCAATTGGCATAACAGACAATGACCTCACACACCTACACTCCAAGTTTCCCCTGCGCATCTGCAAATCGACCATAGTGTACCTAGGCATAAGACTCACCCCCGACGTCACATCTCTCTAACAAGAAAACTAAACCCCGCTGCTAAGAAAAGCATACCTTAAAACATGGGAATCCTTTGGGATCTCATGGATGGGCCATGCAGCATCCATTAAAATTAATCTCCTACCCCGATTCTTGTATACCTTCCAGACCCTCCCTCTTACATTCCGCAAATCTGACTTCACCTCACTACAGACGGCTATAAATAAATGAATATGGAATGGAACCAAACCTAGAGTATGCCGGGAAACCCTGTATATCCCTAGAAAAGCATGTGGCCTGGGACTGCCCAATTTCCAACATTATTTGTATGCGGCCCACCTTGCTCAGATACAGATGTGGTACCTGCCACCCTCAAAGAAAAGGTGGGTGGATATCGAGCACTACATATTCGGGTGGGACCACCCTTCCTTATACATGTGGCTACCAAGACAGGCACAACCTCTACACCCCCCCTCCCCGCGGCACCCACAATAACACACTCCCTGGACATGTGGGATAAGCTACACACAAAATTTGATCTATCCTCATATCTATCACCAATGACCCCCATTCTCCAAAATAGACTTTTTCCACCAGGAATGGAAAATAAACACTATGCCCAATTCGAGAAACGAGACATAACGAGAATAGGGAACATCTTCCTCATTGACCAAGTCATTGAATTTACCGACATCCTGGACGCTGCATCCCTTTCAACGTTCGATTACTTCGATACATACAGCTCCGAAGCTTTGCCACAACACCCAGCATAAAAAGGCCAGTAAAGCACAACTAACTAGTTTTGAGAAAGATTGCACCAGGGTCCCTACCAGGATATCAGACCTATATCACACAATACACAGCTGATATTACCATACATAAAAGTATGGGAAACAGACCTGAGACCTCCAGAAGAGCCAACAGACTGGGAAGACATCTGGGAAGCAACCTCCTCACTTACCATCTGCGTAACCCACAAAGAACAAGTGTACAAAATGCCCTAAACTGAGGCCCGTCTGGCAAGCCATCACCTCCTCCTCACTAGAATACTGTCCAATCCCTGCCCGCTTGACCCCTGGGCCCTTCTACTGTCCAAACCCTTGGAAACACACACCAGAAGCGAAAACAAACTGATTGCCAGAGTAGCCCTTGCAACTCGTAGAGCAATAGGAGAAGTCTGGTCCACCACACGGACACCCAACCAGAACACGATATCCAAAAAAATACAAGAAAATATAGAAATGGACAAATTAACAGCGCAAATACATGAAACGCCTAAATCCTTCCACAAAATATGGGACCCATGGCTAGAAGGGGACACATACCTACCGTGGTAACCAACCAAGGAACACCCCATCCCAGACCCAGATACATCAGGGAACCGCCACTCACACGATAGTAAAAAAGCAGACGACCTATAGCAATAGACAAAGCGGACAAGTAAATCCGCATCCCACCTCCCTCCCTCCTCCCCTATCCCCCCTTTTTTTTCCCCTTCTTCTCCTCTCCCCTCTTCCTTCCCCCTTCCGCCCTTCTCTCCTCCCCCGGTCCCTGCCCACCGGGACTACAACCCACCCAACTACCCCCTCTGATTAAACCAATAGCCACAAAGCCTAAACCTTTGTTCGTAGTAATGTGTTACCCTTGTTTATTGTTATTGACCTTAAACGGCAAACAAAGAATTACAAATGCGAACAGAACCTGAGGAGAAACCATAGCGCAAGAGACGGCACAGAAGCGCACATTCACTACAGATCTACAAATCTGCTTGTCCCATAATATATAAATGTACTGAATATAAACTTATATGTATATTGCTACATGTGGTGGTATCAACTACGTCAACCGACAAGGAAGAACCAGAGTAAGAGCTCTTTATATCCTGTGCTCAGAAATTATGCAGTGGGCACAAACGTATCTAGAGGATATTTCTGCAGTATACATCAGAGGGATCGCCAATATAATAACCAATGATCTCAGCAGGGGAAAGTGGAATCAGAAAGAGTAGTCATTGAATCTAAAAAGTTTCAACATTCTGAAAAGGACATTTGGAATTCCAGACATAGACCTGATGGTAAGAAGTACAAACAACAAGGTGTAATGGCCCACCTGAAGATATATGTGCTCACCCTTGCAAGTAAACACAGGCCAAGGTGGTCAGGGAAGAACTCACCTGGCCTGTGAGTCTGTGCACAGGGGCTTTCCAGGAATAGTGCTCCAAGTAGCAGTACAGCAGGGAATAGCAGAAGCGTAGTCAAGGAAAGCCAAAGTCAGGGGAAGCCAGAGATCAGAGTAGTCCAGGAGGAAAGCCAAGGTCAGAAGCCGGAATCAGACAGGAAACACTGGAACGCTGATACGAAGAGACAGGAACCAAACAAGGGAACCAGAGTCAATGAACTGACACTGCCCTCAGGGAGAGGCAGTGTCTTATACCTGGCTAATTGGTAATCAGCCACAGGTGTGCTGAGAATGTTGGAGCAGCCACAGAATAACATCCAGCCCCTAGTGCTGGATACAGGGCAAGATTATACTTCAGTCTGGCCGTCTGGATGTCGCGGTGAGAACCGTGACAGTACCCCCCTTTCAAGAACACCCTTCGGGTGTGATTTGGTTGCTCATCATTACCTTCCAGATCAGAAGTACCTTCCTCCTCTGAGAGATCGAATACATCATCTGGCAAGAGGTACGTTCTTCCATAGGCATCCATGCCATACGTACGGCCTTCTTCCAGATTAGAGGGAAACACTGCACCTACTGTAGCCTTTGCTCTAGTAGTTCTCACAGGGGAGGTATTCGCAGCTTTCAATGCTTTTTCAAATACTTCTAGATCCTGTTTGCATACAACTGTGCCATTTGAGGCATACGTACAGTCAGGTGGCAGAACTTTTTTGACAAAGCAGGAAGTGGTGATGGTGCTTGCTTGAACAGAAGTGTCATCAGGAAGAGGTCCAGATGTTTCTGGAGCAGGAGGTGGAGATTCCACAGGGGTACTGGTTGCAGGTTCTTGAGGGACACTGGTAACATTGACTGTAGTAGTTTGGGCTGGCAGTTTCCAGGCTGTCTTGCCGGGATGACAGGATAAGTCCATATGGTAGCAGACAGAAGGGATCATGGCCTAGGTGGACGAGTTGGGCAAAGAGAGATGAAATGCCCTCTTTTCCCACAGTATAGACATAGGCCATGGGCTCTCCTGCGGTCTTTTTCCTTAGGAGGCAATCTAGTTCTGGTAAATCCAATATCCATGGGTTCCTCCATGTCCACTGGAGTTTCACAGCTAGCTTGAGTATAAACAGGGTTACAAGGCGGGTCCCTGAAGGTGGGTTCACGCTGCAACATGATGGGGACTTGGTAGGAGTCCTTTTCTCTAGGTAACCGAGATCTGCGGGTATATGGAGCAGGCTTGGGAGTAGCTTTCCTGGAGGTAACGCACTGAGAGTCCATTGCGGTCATGAATGACTCCCAGCTGTCCAAGTCCCCTTTTCCTGCAGCTTCTGGTATGCCCACTCCTTAATCCGTCCAGAATGTAAGTTGATGGCAGAACGGACCTTCACAAAGTCACTGTTGTAGGTCTTAGGCTTAAAGGACCACTATAGTGCCAGGAAAACATACTCGTTTTCCTGGCACTATAGTGCCCTGAGGGTGCCCCCACCCTCAGGGACTCCCTCCCGCCCGGCTCTGGAAGGGGGAGCGCTGGGCGGAGAGCTCTCCTCCGATCCTCCTCTTCTCCTCCCCGTCGGCTGAATGCGCACGAGCGGCAAGAGCTGCGCGCGCATTCAGCCGGTCACATAGGAAAGCATTCATAATGCTTTCCTATGGATGCTGGAGTGCTCTCACTGTGAAAATCACAGTGAGAAGCACAGAAGCGCCTCTAGCGGCTGTCAATGAGACAGCCACTAGGGGAAATAGGGGAAGGCTTAACCCATTCATAAACATAGCAGTTTCTCTGAAACTGCTATGTTTATGAAAAAATGGGTTAACCCTAGCTGGACCAGGCACCCAGACCACTTCATTAAGCTGAAGTGGTCTGGGTGCCTAGAGTGGTCCTTTAAGGGCAAAAAGGAGTTCACAATCCAGTCTGAATGCTTTGTAGAAGTTACGGGAACCATCAAATCTGTCAGGCATCACAACAAACTGCTCTGGATAAGCAGGTTCCGGGGCTGGGCGTACTGTGCCTTTAAGAAATAAAGCTTCTTGCTGCAGCACCGAAACAGTCTGGGTCAGGCTTGATACTTGCTGAGCAAGGGAGGTGAGCAGCTTACATATCTCTGCGGACTCCATATTGGTCAGTTCATTCTGTAACGGCTTACCTGAATGGGAGTCTGTAGCGCATATATATGTGCTCACCCTTGCAAGTAAACACAGGCCAAGGTGGTCAGGGAAGAACTCACCTGGCCTGTGAGTCTGTGCACGGGGGCTTTCCAGGAATAGTGCTCCAATTAGCAATACAGCAGGGATTAGCAGAAGCGTAGTCAAGGAAAGCCAAAGTCAGGGGAAGCCAGAGATCAGATTAGTCCAGGAGGAAAGCCAAGGTCAGAAGCCGGAATCAGACAGGAAACACTGGAACGCTGATACGAAGAGACAGGAACCAAACAAGGGAACCAGAGTCAATGAACTGACACTGCCCTCAGGGAGAGGCAGTGTCTTATACCTGGCTAATTGGTAATCAGCCACAGGTGTGCTGAGAATGTTGGAGCAGCCACAGAATAATATCCAGCCCCCAGTGCTGGATACAAGGCAAGATTATCCGTCAGCAAAAAGCAGGTCCAAGATTGCAAAGTACCCAGGTTCAAGTCCCTCCTGGGGCGACCTTGTCTGGCCGTCTGGATGTCGTGGTGAGAACCATGACACAAGGTTCCTTCCACTGAAGCTAATTCCAAGGATTCTTCAGAAAATAAGAGCAGACAGAGCTGTGGTCCTGGCTATTATTCCGTACTGGCCAGGGTTTGGTTCTCGGCTTTAAAGAAGATGGCTTCCGCATGCTGGAAACTCCCAATCTCAAACAATCTCATAGTAAACAGGAATCTACCACTAGAGGTTCTGAAGATGCTCAGGTTGATGGCCTGGCTACTGCTAAGTTGATTCTTTGTCATCAAGGTCTGCAAGAAGACATAGTTTCTCTTTTGCTTCAATCAACTAGGCATTCCACTTCTAAAATCTATGTCAGGTTTCTTCATTGATGCAAGGAACACCACTGCCTGCGTGTTCATCCATCTCTAGACATCATTCTTCACTTTCTCCAGGATGGTTTTTTCTGCAGGTTTATATGTATCTACTCTAAAAGTTCAGATTTCAGCCTTGAGTTTTTTCCTTAATAAGGATTTTGCATCCCATGTGCTGGTCAGAAGATTCTTTAAGTCCATCAGACTCATACGTCCTCCTAGGAGATCTGTTTTTCCTTCCTGGGATTTATTCTTGGTTTTACAGGCTCTCTGACACCCCCCTTTCGAGCCTTTGGAAGAGGTTCCTTAAAAGTTTTGTCCCTCAAGGCTGCTTTTTTGGTTGACATCACCTCTGCTAAAGGAGTTGGTGAACTTCAGGCTCTTTCATCCTTGGATGAATTTACAGTATTCCACAAGAACAAGGTTGTTCTTCGCCCTAAAGACAATAAATCAAACTATTATTTTGCCTTCTTTTTGTAGTAATGCCACCTCCACTCAGGAGCTTAAATGGCATAACTTGGATGTTAGAAGAGCATTGCAGATTTATCTTTCTAGAACAAAGGGGTACAGAAATTCTGACCATCTGTTTGTTAACTTCCAGGGGAAATTCAAGGGGAAAGAAACTTCCCGCAATACTTTATCTTGTTGGATCATAGAAACTATTCGATTGGCATATTCTTCCTGTGGACATCAAGTTCCGGTTTCTCTCACAGCTCATTCAACTCAGGCTATGACTACTTCATGGGCAGAAAGGGCTCTTGCTTCTCCAGAAGACATCTGACAGGCTAGATATATTCTCATCCTCTGAAACGGCCTTTGGGCGTAAGGTGTTGTAAGCTGTAGGGCATAGGACCTACCCGGATTGGGATCTTGCTATATCCCACAGGTAGTGATGTCCCGAACGGTTTGCCAGCGAATAGTTCCCGGCGAACATAGCGTGTTCGCGTTCGCCACGGACGGCGAACATATGCGATGTTCGGTCCGCCCCCTATTAATTTACTAATACTAAGTAAAAATTACTTAGTATTAGTAAATTGTGCCCTACTCGCAATACCCCCGGTGGGGGCCCTAAATACTAATAGGGGGGCCTATTGTCCTCCCCCTGGCCCCCACCCCTGAGCTGTGGGTGGGGGCCCTAAAAATAACAATAAGGGGGGGACCTACTGTCCCTCCCCGGCCCCCACCCCTGAGCGGTGG
This sequence comes from Pelobates cultripes, assembly GCA_933207985.1. Lineage (NCBI taxonomy): Eukaryota > Metazoa > Chordata > Amphibia > Anura > Pelobatidae > Pelobates > Pelobates cultripes. Next base: position 106,134,595 of record OW240920.1, on the reverse strand, counting down.
GTGGGGGTCCTAAAATTAACAATAAGGAGGGGACCTACTGTCCCCCCCGGCCCACACCCCTGAGCGGTGGGTGGGGGCCCTAAAATTAACAATAAGGGGGGGATCTATTGTCCCCCCCCGGCCCCCACCCTTGAGCGGTGGATGGGGGCCCTAAAATTAACAAAAAAAATATAAAATATATCCCACAGGTAGTGATGTCCCGAACGGTTCGCCAGCGAATAGTTCCTGGTGAACATAGCGTGTTCGCGTTCGCCACGGATGGCGAACATATGCGATGTTCGGTCCACCCTCTATTAATTTACTAATACTAAGTAAAAATGACTTAGTATTAGTAAATTGTGCCCCTACTCGCAATACCGCGAGTAGAGGCATGTCTATTAAACAGTGAGCAGCCTGTTAAAAAAAAATTTAACAATAGGTCCCCCCCTTATTGTTAATTTTAGGGCCCCCACCCACCGCTCAGGGGTGGGGGCCGGGACAATAGGTCCCCCCCTTATTGTTAATTTTAGGGCCCCCACCCACCTCCCAGGGGTGGGGGCTGGGGGGACAATAGGTCCCCCCCTTATTGTTATTAGGGCCCCCACCCACCGCTCAGGGGTGGGGGCCGGGGGGGGGACAGTAGGTCCCCCTTTATTGTTAATTTTTGGACCCCACCCACAGCTCAGGGGTGGGGGCCAGGGGGGACAGTAGGTCCCCCCCTTATTGTTATTTTTAGGGCCCCCATCCACTGCTCAGGGGTGGGGGCTGGGGGGCAGTAGGTCCCCCCTTATTGTTAATTTTAGGGCCCCCACCCACCGCTCAGGTGGGTGGGGGCCGGGGGGGACAGTAGGTCCCCCTTATTGTTAATTTTAGGGCCCCCACCCACCGCTCAGGGGTGGGGGCCGGAGGGGACAATAGGTCCCCCCCCTTATTGTTATTAGGGCCCCCACCCACCGCTCAGGGGTGGGGGCCGGGGGGACAGTAGGTCCCCCTTTATTGTTAATTTTTGGACCCCACCCACAGCTCAGGGGTGGGGGCCGGGGGGGACAGTAGGTCCCCCCCTTATTGTTATTTTTAGGGCCCCCACCCACTGCTCAGGGGTGGGGGCTGGGGGGCAGTAGGTCCCCCCTTATTGTTAATTTTAGGGCCCCCACCCACCGCTCAGGTGGGTGGGGGCCGGGGGGGACAGTAGGTCCCCCCCTTATTGTTATTTTTAGGGCCCCCACCCACCGCTTAGGGGTGGGGGCTGGGGGGGACAGTAGGTCCCCCTTATTGTTAATTTTAGGGCCCCCACCCACCGCTCAGGGGTGGGGGCCGGAGGGGACAATAGGTCCCCCCCTTATTGTTATTAGGGCCCCCACCCACTGCTCAGGGGTGGGGGCGGGGGGACAGTAGGTCCCCCCTTATTGTTATTTTTTGGGCCCCCACTCGCAGCAGGGGACGGGAGGGGGAGGACTGTAGGTCCCCCCTCATTATCTTTATGGCCCCCACCCGCTGCCCAGGGTGGGGGGGTCAGTAGGTCCCCCCCTCATTATCTTTATGGCCCCACCCGGGGGGAGGATAATCTCCCAGCTTCAACCACTATTGTGGCCAGAAAGAGTCCCTGTGAGTTTTAAAATTCGCCTGCCTTTTGAAGTCTATGGCGGTTCACCGGGTTCGCCCGGTTCGCGAACATTTGCAGAAGCTCGCGTTCGCGGTTCGCGAACCGAAAATTTTATGTTCGCGACATCACTACCCACAGGTACTGCCACCATATGACAGAAAAAAATGAAATTTACTTACCGGAAATTCTTTTTTTCTTAATATGGTGGCAGTACAGCTTTCCCTCCTTCTACATTAAATAATTTTACTTGCAGTTTATATTGTCTGTGTTTTCATGCTACTTACTGGGGTAGGTTTGCCTTAGTAGCCTTTTATAGGGCAAGAGGAAGGGATTCGCTCATCTTAAAGCGGCACTGTCATGTCAAATCCTGGTTTTTTTTTAACCCCCCTCCGGCCTCCAATACATCTAATTGACCCCTTAGTCACCCCCAAATGCCCCTAAGCCCCCCACATTACCTATTTATTATTCTTTATTTTCTGCCCCGATCTATATTCAGGGCACCGCCATCTTTGTGTGGGTAGACGAAGTCCCTGTGGGACACGTCACCTGCCCACACTAGATAGACAGTGAGATTCCCGTACATGCCCAGTGAAACACCTGGACATGCGAACGGGAATTTCATCAGACAGACGAATGAGTGAATAGAAATATCAGCCGAACAAAACCAACACTGTGTATCAGTGTGTGTTTGTTCGTGCAGTTTATTACAAAGAGGGAGCTACCGGCACGCAGCTCCCTCCTTGTAATATTTAACTATAGAAGCGGCAGGGAGCAGTGCTCCCCACCACTTCATAAGCCCCCAGGTTCTCTCTCACTCTATGGGGGTCAATATGACCCCCATAATAGCATAAGGGAGATTAAAATCTCCCAATGCCCCTACTCGCTATACTGCGAGTAGGGGCATGTCTACTACATGCCCACATGGCTGCTCACTGTAAAAAACAAACAAACAAAAAAAAAACTATTGGCCCCCACCCCTAAACGACGGATGGGGGCCCCTCGGCCCCCACCCCTGCGCGGCGGGTGGGGGACATAATGATAATGGGGGGGGACCTACTCTCCCCCCGGCCCCCACCCCTGGGCGGTGGGTGGGGGCCATAATGATAATGATGGGGGGGACTTGCAAAATATCTCTATCATTCTGCCTACCTCTTTCTGCTGACACAATTTTCATTGCTCGCACCCTACTTCCCTCCCCTTTTTATTCATCCCATGCACTCTACTTGTACCTTTCAAGCTTATCTCCACCATCTCCTTCTAAATCCTCAAAATATAAACACTCTCAAAAAACCCATAACTCCTGCTCCCATCTTTTCTTCCTTTCTATCCTTCTACTCCTAGCAGCTGGTGATGTCTCTCCAAACTCCGGTCCCACCCTTGCAAACCCATCATGTGCTAACTCCAACAATCACTCCAATCTCATGCTTCTCTTCCTTTAAATCCTCCTTCCACACTGCCCTCTGGAATGCACGCTCTGTTTGCAATGTTACTAATGGCTCTCCCCCACTTCCAGCGATTCAGCTGCGCCGGGGTCTCGCCGTCCTTCACCCACCCTGGGCCCAAGACCGGGATCCAGCTTCCAGTGGACAGACCTCTCCTACTCTCAGAGAGCATAGCAGGAACAGCTCTTATAAGGGCTAGTGATTATAATTCCTAGGGAATTTAGTAATATAGCAATCCACATAATAGATACAGCCATCTCCCCCACAAATGAGATGAGACTCTATGAATTTTAATGGAGGCACACTGGCCTTTTATGCAATGGGACACAAAGTGAATAGTTATACAGTGAGACACTCCCATACAAAAACAATAGAATCCCTCTTCTGTGCTTGGGAGATAATTGAATCAGGAACTGTACTACTCTAACCCAATTTTATTACATGACAGGAGGCTTCCTATTTTGCATAACTTTCTTTACTTATCCCTCCAGCTGCACAAGTCAATTAATCAAACAAAAACTTTAAACCAATCAGAATCCAGCATAACATCTATATAAATCCCTGACAGGCATCTCACTTTCTCTTTCTTTGCTGCTCCAGCCAGGCACAGGCCAGAGTAATTTGTTCTCTGCTCATACTCCATAAACTGTATGAATCGATTGTACTATTATTTTGCTTGTTATAATATCGTTTATATATTACTTTTATTGTTTTCCCTCTACTCCTTTTCCTCTCCAGTTTACCCTCTCTACTTCTGACTGCTTTGTTCCCACTTGCAGCTAACCCTTCTCTTACCTCCCTGTCTCTCCTATCCCAGCGCACATCTCCACTTTTTACCGCAATCGCTCTATTGCGACAGGGTCTGGGACCAGCAGGCAGGGTACTGCGGGGGGAGGGAGTGTGGGGCAATTTATTTATAACACGGCGGGCCGCAATGGCAAAATTTGCGTGAGTACGATGGCTATCTTGGATCTCGCAGACTGACATCTTGATTCGCCCATTTTTTCCTATTCCCAGATCGTGATTCCCACAATCTGGTCTGTTTTCTCTCTTCTAATCATCTGTCCTGGGCTATTATCTATGTTGTAGATGCTGTTATATATATAGTTATATTGAGGGGATGTTGCCTAAGTTATTGCTGCACAAATATATATGGCACAGGATTACTGTATCCATACTGTTAATACATACATTATATGTTTGGTGGATCACAACCCTGGAATCTGCATTCATAACTGTTATGTGATTATCAATTAACACTCACACTCACAGTAGAGTGTTTATACTAGAGGTGACCCCCTCACCACTGGGGTGACCCCCAAGTCACACTGCTATAACTGCTCTTACAGGGGTGACCCCCCTATGCTGGGTGACCCCCATGCGTGACTTGCACTGAACACCCAGTGACAAGCATATTTCAGGGGTGACCCGCCTTTCAGATGGAGTGACCCCCCCCATACGCCCTTATATGAGGCACTGTACACATGGGCATACATCTTGCCATATGCTGACCACCGGTCATACCTATACTATATATGGCACCTCCATGCTACGACTGGGGTGATCCGTTCACCTCTTTATCAACCATAGGAGGGAGAGCTCACAGTGTTAAGTCTCCACAAAGTTAGACCATAATAGGGTGACCCCTTAAATGATATAAGGGCTCTCTATGCCCCCCTTAACGGGCACCTTCCCTATTACAAGCGACCGCTCATCCGGGCTCATAGAGGGTGACCCCCTCCTCAGTCCACTTTACATCACTACCCAATCCAAGTAGTTCTGATGAACTGACGACTCGGGGTGACCCCCAGTTGTACGTGGAGGCCCACTGTGTTACAACTAGTGTACTTCTGTACCTGAACCTGTTCTGTCTTCCACAGACAGAGAGACTCAACTGCCATAGAATGATCGATTCACCTCAGTCACCTCCGCCTGACATCAATGCGGTTGTGGCAGCTTCAGTGGAGAATGCTATTGCCAAGATGCTGGTGCAAAACCCTAGGATGGACATTGACACCCCAACAGCCACAGATGCTAAAAACCCTGACTACTCTAAAGGGGAAGTCTCTGTGCCACAAAGACACTGGAAGGGCACTGGCTCTGGCTCCCTGAAGTTGATGGGCAAAACCCCACTCAAAAGGAGTCACCAGGAGGAATCACCTCTGCATATCCCATCCTCTGAGGACGAGGACCATAGCCCTCCCCCCTCCCTAGAGATTATGGAAAGCACAAAGGAATCTCCATCAGATGAGGATGACTGGCAGGATCTGGAATATGACCAAGACACGGCCCGTGAAGTTCGTTTCGGAAAAGGGGGATCCCAAAAGTCATCCGACATCCCGGAGGATGGCACTTTCCTCGATGCCCAGGGTGCACTCATGTTCGACTCCTGCACGATTCGACACCCAGTGTCGGAGTGGGGACTGCCAGACCGCCTGGCACAGTTTATACACTTCTGGTTGAGATAACCAATGGAGAAAGAGGTATGTGCCAGACTCAGGGCCGAATGCCCAAGACCTATACTGCCAGACAAGATTGCACATACCATGGAATTTGATACCAGGGTGGTATTGTTTATGTCCCGTTCAGGCTGAGACCCACGTAAGGAAATTGAAAAAGGCCTGAAGGCCTTTCGGGATAAACTACTGGATCCTGTACTTCACCAACTTAGCCCTCACCCAAGGCACTCCTCTGGATGCCCATGACATACGGGAATGGGTACAACAGGCTATTTGCATATTGGGTAACACGAATGTTGCTATATGCGCGGAAAGACTCAAGGCACCATTATTGAAAATGGACTCCAAAATGCTGGAGTTGGGCAAGAAGGAAATGGGGCCCCTGGCAAATAGCCAGCTGTTCGGAGATTCCTTTATTACCAAACTCAAGAAGCACGTGAACCTGTTCACCACTTTGAATAAAGCTCAGACGTGAATCAAGCAGGTGTTCCGCAACCCCGCACCACACAGGTTTTTTTTGGGCAGGGCTGGTAGCCAGAGTGGTTGAGCCACCAACCTTTTCTGGCCCACAGGCCCCAGGAATCAGACATCGCAAGCCTTCTTCCCGTCTTCAAGGGCTGCTTTTTCAAGAGGATCCTTCCATCCCAGAGGGGCTTGTACCCGAGGACGCGGATGCTTCAACACAGGTGAGCATTCCACCCTTGATGTATTGCCATGCACGTATAACTGCAGGCAGGCTGTCTCTCTTTTCACAGAAATGGGAGAGGATCTCCACATACACCTGGGTCCTCCAAACGGTAAGGGGTTATGTGATCACATTTTCAGATACCCCAGTGCAGATCAGACGCCTGCCCCCAATTCGGGCATTGGCAGCTCACAAAATACTCATAGACAAGGAGATTCGAGCTGTATTCGACAAAGGAGGGGTGGAATTCGATCCGGACGATACAGGTTTTTTCAGCAATATCTTTGTGGTCAAAAAGAAGACAGGAGATTACCGACCCGTCATCAACTTACGACAACTAAATGGTTTCATAACATATCGACATTTCAAAATGGAAGGTGTTCACCTCCTACAAGATCTGCTACTCGAACCCGATTGGTTCACGCGACTGGACTTGAAGGACGCTTACCTGTCCATCCCCATAGCACACAAAAGTCGACTATTTCTTTGGTTCTCTTGGAAAGGACGTCCATGCCAGTTTACATGTCTGCCGTTCGGCCTCAGTTTGGCCCCATGGTGCCTCACAAAACTACTTAAGCCAGTCATGGCACAACTGAGGGCAAAAGGAATTTGTTGCCTCATCTACCTGGAAGACATGTGGATATTCTGCGAAAGTGCATCCAGGCTACGATCGCAAACAAAGTTTTTGGAATCTTTAGGATTCATAATAAACAGAGAAAAGTCGTCACTCTCTCCATCTATAATTGTTCAGTTCCTAGGATTCGAGATAGACTCGAGAACGTGTGTCTTACGCCTTCCCACTACGAAGATAGCGGTGATTCAAAAGGAGATACGATGCAAACTCTTCATCTCTTGGCCAGAGTGGTCGGACTGCTATCGTCCTCCATTTAAGCGATCTTCCTGGGACCACTCCATTATCGGGCCATGCAACGATTGAAGGCTCACTACCTACAGTTGAGACACTCGTACGACCTTTAAGTACCAGTGCCCTCAGAGGTGCGTACGGAACTTTGATGGTGGCTCCTTCACATGGAAGCCTGGAATGGCAGAGCCATTTTTGGACCAACCCCGGATTTCGTCTTGGAATCAGACGCCAGCTTCTGGGACTGGGGAGCCCATTGCACGAATGCCTCCAGAGGAGGCCCTTGGTCGGAGGAAGAGAAACTTCTCCACATCAACTGCTTGGAACTGATTGTGGGTTCTTTTGCGATCCGCATTCTGGCCAAACACAAGTCCAATTGTTGCATACTCCTACGCATGGACAATATATCAGCGGTCCAGTAAATAAATCGCTTGGGCGGAGACAGGTCGTGAGCCCTGACGGAGGCAACAAGGGACATTTATCGTTTCTGTCTTCCCTGCAACATTATGATCAAGGTGGAATATCTACCAGGAATCAACAACCTCACAACGGACTGGTTCTCTCGGCACTGGCGAGAAAGCAGCGATTGGCGCCTAGACACATCAATTTTCAACATGGTGAGAGCGATATGAGGACCCCTACACATAGACCTCTTCGCATAACGGATGAATGCCCAACTACCGAGGTACTACAGCTGGCTTCTGGACCCACAGTACGAAGAGGTGGATGTGTTCTTGCAACCATGGCCCCCGATAGGAGCATATGCTTTCCCACCATTCTCAATGTTGGTGAGAGTTCTCCATCACCTTCGCATGACCAAGACTTTGATGATACTGATGACACTGTTATGGAAGGGTCAAGCATGGTTCCCGGATCTGTTGGCACTAACCCAGGATCACCCACTGGTCTTACCATCAATCCTACTCCTTTTAACGAACCCGGAAGGAGAACCTCAACCAATAATCCTACAAGAATGTCTAGAACTAGTGGCCTGGAATCTTTCCGGGGAGCCTGGTTTATCACAGGCCTTTCGCAAACGACTAGAGACTTACTATGGGACTCATGGGCACCTGGTACCAGACAAAGCTACATATCAGCATGGAATACATGGAATTGCTGGTGTATGGAGAGTGACTTCGATCCCTTTACAGCACCTGTTACAGCAGTGTTGAATTTTTTATCCACCCTCTTTTCGGTAGGACTTTTGGACTCTTATACCAAACCGTACAAACCTGTCACTACAACCACATTGGCTAGATGGGTGCGTTGGCTCTTTTCCCTAGCGGAGTGGAGTCGTGCTTCGGGGCTCACTTGGTTCAGGCGGCTGCCGTGTCTCGGGCCTTCACGGTGGGAACCTCCTTAGCTGATATTCTACGCACGGCGGATTGGACCAGAGAAGATACCTTCAGAGTATTTTATTTCCGCCAGACTTCACACGCATCCTTGTCATTTTTGTCCTAGCGTTAAAAATGCAAAATAGGATGCCTCCTGTCATGTAATAAAATTGTAGATTATGCTAATGTAGTGTACATATAATCTTAATTTTAATAATGACAGGAGACGAGTATTTCTCCCCCACACTTGGGTTTTTTCCCTCCCTTTACTCTTATATGTTATTATTAGCATTGTTTACATTTCTTATTTTATTGTGAGTTGCATTGTAAGGACGCTCTTTTTGTATTGTATCTATGAGGCAGTATCGTATTTATTACAAGTTAATAACTTAGATTGTAGTTATAAAGTATAGTTATATCGATTAGCTTATATTATATTATAATTATTAAACCTCTAAAATTATAGTAAACTTAATATGTGGACACAAGTTGTTTTCCACCACCTTTCACTTGTTTCTGTTCTTTTCAGCATAATAGCCATTCTTGGTTCGGGAATTAGACAAACAGGATCCCTTCACTTTTCGGTCCAAGTTTCAGTCGTTTGAGTTATCCAAGAGTTTTGTTATGTTCCCTGATGTTTCCATAGAAAGAGGAAGTGCCTGTCAGGGATTTATACAGATGTTATGCTGGATTCTCATTGGTTTAAAGTTTTTGATTGATTGACTTGTGCTGCTGAAGGCATAAGTAAAGAAAGTTATGCAAAATACTCATCTCCTGTCATTATTAAAATTAAGATTATACGTACACTACGTAAGCATAATCTACATTCTACAATCTACAATCTACGCATAGTACAAATATCTGCCCTAATATGGCAGAAATTGAGCAGTGCCACTCTGTCCCAAACTCGGCAAGACCTACCAGAATCCTAAAGGATAAGCTGGGTATGGACATTGTGTTCCTGGGCAAATCTCAAATTTGCAATAATTTTAATGCGGGCATTTGTGGTTTTAGTTCATGTAGGTTATTACACGTGTGTTCTCATTGTTTCAGGGCTCATGCATGTCCATGTGCCTGAATAAAGTTTTCCCTAAACCTTACCACACTTGCATCAATGTCATGTTATTGGCTGCACTGTTGCAACAATATCCCTCATAGCATTTGGTTAAATTTATCATTGACAGACTGTCTGAGGGGTTCCACACGGGTTTAGTACACTTGCCAACCGGGACACTAGAATGCAACAATTTGCAAACCACTTTAAATGAACCAGAGTTAGGTAGAGCAAGGATTTTTGTTGGGGCCTTTTGTTTCCCCACCTTTCACATCTTGGAGAACCAACCCCATAGGGGTTGTCACAGGGAAAACTTCACTCAAACCCAGACTTATCATTGACTTATCAGCACCGCATTCCTCCACTGTTCCAAGCCTTGACTTCCTTATACCCTCCAAAGAATTTTCCTTACAATATACCACTATCGACAATGCCATTTGGGCCATTTTGGCGGTGGGTACAGGTGCATGGCTCAGTAAAACGGACTTTGTCAATGCTTTTAAATTACTTCCCATCCACCCTTCACTATGGCATCTGCACGGCATTAAGTTGCAAGGGCTTTATTATTTTTTCTCACAACTCACATTTGGCTCCAAAAGCAGCCCCAAATTTTTTTACATGTTTGCTGAAACTTTGTGTTGGTTATTGCTTAATGTGTGCAGATGTCCATCCGTTATTCACTACCAGGACGATTTCCTCATGATTGAAAACAACACACTCCCCCCTCGCAGCCTTATACACATGTTTTTTTTGAGTCCCTAACTATCCCAGTCTCCCCTCACAAAACCTTAGATCCAGCATGCAATTTCTGGGGATCCAATTGGACTCAATCCACATGCAAGCTAGCCTTCCCCAGGATAAGATTAAGCGCACCCTATCAAGCATTGAACATTACTTGCAACTAGGTTCTTGCAACCGTAAGGAACTTTAATCACTGCTGGGGTCACTCAATTTTGCCATGAGAATCATCCCGCAGGCTAGATCCTTCATTTCCCGTTTACTCTCTTTATTCCTATGATTCACCACATCACGTATCACGTTAGACACGCAACCTCTGATTTACTCATGTAGCGCTTTTTCCTCACATCTTGGAATGGGCCAGCTATGTTTATTCCCCCCCTCTCTGACATTTCACCCACCCCTTGGACAGATGTTGTGGCAAACTGTGGTTTTGCAGCCATTTGGGGAGATCAATGGATTTGGGGGTCATGGCCTACAGACGTGAAGTCCCTGCCCAGCTACTTCGGCCTTGAATTATATCTGATCCTGGCAGCTGTCATTGCCTTGGGGACCAAAATAGTCCGGTCTCTCGGTCAGATATTATTCAGATAACTTAGCCACTTGCCACATTGTGAATTAAGGCCGATCTTCATCTTTGGTCATCATGAGACTGTTGAGGAAACTCACATGGGTAGCGGCCACTTGCAAAAATTTTTATCACATGTTCCGAGTTTCACAACCATCTCAGCTAACCACTTGTCTCGTTTTCGTTTCAGACACTGCCCACCGCTTCCAGACTGTCTACCCCTGCCCCGCCATTCCAAGACATACTCATAGATTAAATGTCTTGTTAAACCATGCACGTCACGTTTCTCACCTTGCACTTTCTGTCAACACTAGAAAATCACACGATAGGGCTTTTTACGTTTTCACTAAGTTTATAGCGGAGTTTCAAGTTCTTGACATGTTTGCTTTGGAATCTTTTTTGGGGTTCACTTCTTTTTGCCACCTTAACTTAAAATTATAATTTAACACAATAAACTGTACCTTACGGGCATCCAACACCACATGCTTCTACGACACCCCATCAATACAGGATTCCTTTCATCATATCAGATAAAGACCTTACTGAAAGGAATTAAAAAGATTAATACACACGTACCATCTCAAAGGCTACCCATCCACAACAACAATTTTCATTAACTATCCGACTTATTAGATTCAGCTCCTTTCGAACACATGACCAATATGGTAATCAAAACTGCCATAAACCTAGCATTCTCTGGGTTCTTACGTCCCAATGAATTCACCTCTAGAAATATAACTGCCAGTGAATACCTGAAAACTACTGATATCCAGAAAGCCTTAGGTCATTATGTTCTATCCCTGCATCAGTCTAAAACTAGCCCTATAGGACATACTGTCAAAATTACCCTGTTACCTACTCCAAACAAATGGTGCCCTGTAAAAGTCCTGGATACTTATCTCATCACTGTCCAGAAACAACCACACCAACCCTTATTAGAACGTCACGGCTCCATCCTTACAACATCAAAATTCATGCTTTATGTTCGCTTACTGTTAACAAAGTTCGGCCTAAATGCAAACCTTTTCTCAGGACACTCCTTCCGCATAGGGGCAGCATCTTCAGCTTCCACCAACCACATTCCAGCTCATATCATCAAAGCTATGGGATGCTGGAAATCCTCGGCCTATACTCTTTACATTCCAAACTCAGTTAAAGCGGCACTGTCATGGCCGAATCCCGTTTTTTTTTTTTAAACCCGCCTCCACTATCTTTAATTGACCCCCTAGTCACCCCCAAATGCCCCTAAGCCCCCCTGTAACGGATCACCTGGTACCCCGACTGGGTACCTCCGTTGAAAGATGCTCCTAGCGCTTCCAGAGGACTCCAAGCACTCCACCAGACACCATAAGCACCGCAGGCTGCAGCTATCTCCCTTCAGAACGAAGCAGGAACAAGCTCTTACAAGAGCTCAGTGATTATAGCAAGGGAATATGCCTAGCATAGCAATCCCTTGTAGCAGATTCCCCCAATAAGAGACAGGACTCAAGTTGAGGGTAAAAATAGAACTCTCTGGCTGCTAGCTTGCAGCCCTTTTTATTAGGTGCTCCCATGAAGGGGAGGGATGGCATGAATCAGACCAGGGGTTCAAAAGTTAGTAAAAGTATCTTTTGTTCCCCCTGGCTCAAACAGTAAAAGTAAAACATCCCCACAATGCATCCTGGCTTCCTCCCTTCTGCCCTGGAGATAATTGGAGAAGGAATCTAATTATCTCCAAAGACAGAGCCAAACTCCATTACCCACATGGCAGACAAAAAGACAGTAAAAGACATAAAATTACATACTGACACATTTAGTACATAAAACACACATTTCTACATATCCCCAGATAGCTTGGATCTGACTGCACATTATTAGATGAATGGCACTCAGATCACACGAATAAGCCTTTCTGCAGGGAAAATAAACAGTTTAACCTGCAGGGCCATAGTCCAAAGGCAAGAGGCGGGCAAGCAGCCCCCTCCAAGGACACGTGGCGAGGTCGGTTTTGCCACACTTCTCCCCTTTGCCCCCCAGACTAACAGGGTATCTGACCTCCTGCCGGTCAGTGCCCTGGTTAGTCCAGCAACCCACCCACGAAGCACAAACAGCAGTACAGCCCACCCACAATAAATGTTTAGTCCACCTGGATAAAGTAGCAACTTGTCCATGTCCAGGTGCCTCACCACGGCTGTGTGGGGAGCTGGTAGACTGCCTTGGTGGGTTGCTGAGTGGGCAGAGACCAGCGGTACTCTGCCCTGGTGCCAGCGCTACCACCGAAGTAGCCTGATTGGAGCCTGGTTGTGGGAGGGGGAGACCGACCGTCTCCCCTCTGGGTACACAGCTCTGGGGCTGGGGAACAGGACCGACCGTCTCTACCCCTTGGGCTGTAAGCGCAGAGACTACGGTCCCATCTGCACAGTTGCGGGGCTCAACATCTCCCCTTGGTGGGTTAGGCTGCCGCTGGAGAGAGGGTGTAACAAGCTCCTCTCTCTGGACTGTCAACTGCCGCTGGGGAGAGGGGTTAACAGGCTCCTCTCCCTGACACTCTCTCTGCTGGTGGAGAGGCGGACCAGCTGTCTCCCCTTTCATTATTTTGTCCTGCTGCTGGGGTGTGAGACTGACGGTCTCTGCTCCCTGCAGGACACACTGCCGCTGGGGAGGAAGGACGACACCTTCAGCTCCCTGGGGTACACACTGTCGCTGGAGAGGAAGGATTGCACCCTCAGCTCCCTGGGGTACACACTGCTGCTGGGGAGGAAGGACGACACCTTCGGCTCCCTGGGTTACACACTGCTGCTGGGGAGGACGGACGACACCATCAGCTCCCTGGGGTACGCACTGCCGCTGGGGAGGAAGGACGGCACCTTCCGCTGGGGCAGCCTGTAGAAAGTCAGGCTCAGGGGAAGGAAACAAGGGAGGACAGAGGCCAGCGGCGCTCTGCCCAGTTGCCAGCTCTTCTGCTGGGGGGTCAGGGAACAAAGGAGTTGGCTGGGGAGGAGAAATATCACTTACCTCCCCCTGGTACTCCGGCTGCTGCTGGGGGGGGAGGTCGATGCTCTCCACTTTCTGTAACTCCAGCTCTAGTTGGGGATCTGGGCCGGTTGCCCAGCATCCCTGTAGGGCCGGTGGAGAGATCTCGGTCCCATCTCCACCTGCCTGCAGGGGTCCTCCCAGGACCAGTCTATGAGGTCCTCTACCTCGGGTACCTCTGGTTGCTGTTGGGGAGGGAGACCGGTTGTCTCTTCCTCCAATAACACATTCTGCCGCTGGGGAGTGAGACCGACTGTCTCCCCTCCCTGTAAAACATACTGCCGCTGGGGATCTGGGCCGGGTGCCCAGCATCCCTGTAGGGCCGGTAGAGAGACCTCGGTCCCATCTCCACCGGCTACCTCGGTTTCTTCCTCGTCCCACTCTACCTGTGGCTGGAGTTTCTCCCAACGTGCCCACTGGCCTTCCCTCAATGCCCTGTGTTGTAGGTTCCGGGTCACCATGTCCCACACGAACCGCACGTATTTCTCCTCTGGATTGGGTCCGTAAAACTTCAGGTGCAACCCTACCATCGTGCCAAACTCTAGTACGGAGTAGCTATACGCCATGCTTGCTGTAGCCACTGCTGGTTCCATTATGTTGCTGAAGATAAGGACGCTGCACAACTCCACACGTTACCGGTGTCTCCGAGCTGCTTCTCCTCGCACTAGGATGCCATCCCACCGCTGCCACCAATGTAACGGATCACCTGGCACCCCGACTGGGTACCTCCGTTGAAAGATGCTCCTAGCGCTTCCAGAGGACTCCAAGCACTCCACCAGACACCATAAGCACCGCAGGCTGCAGCTATCTCCCTTCAGAACGAAGCAGGAACAAGCTCTTACAAGAGCTCAGTGATTATAGCAAGGGAATATGCCTAGCATAGCAATCCCTTGTAGCAGATTCCCCCAATAAGAGACAGGACTCAAGTTGAGGGTAAAAATAGAACTCTCTGGCTGCTAGCTTGCAGCCCTTTTTATTAGGTGCTCCCATGAAGGGGAGGGACACACACAGTAACGTACATTAACCAATCACACAATAGTTACATCCCACACATAGCCCTCCCCTCTACCTGTAAACTAATTATCTGTACACACAGGAAAATACAATTATCATAGGTAGGGAAAATACAGTTTTTACACAACATTCATAACTCCCAAAATATACATCACATTCGCATAAAAATACATATTCACAATCAATCCATTCAGGGGAACAACATATTAAAAAATGGCATGAATCAGACCAGGGGTTCAAAAGTTAGTAAAAGTATCTTTTGTTCCCCCTGGCTCAAACAGTAAAAGTAAAACATCCCCACAATGCATCCTGGCTTCCTCCCTTCTGCCCTGGAGATAATTGGAGAAGGAATCTAATTATCTCCAAAGACAGAGCCAAACTCCATTAACCACATGGCAGACAAAAAGACAGTAAAAGACATAAAATTACATACTGACACATTTAGTACATAAAACACACATTTCTACATATCCCCAGATAGCTTGGATCTGACTGCACATTATTAGATGAATGGCACTCAGATCACACGAATAAGCCTTTCTGCAGGGAAAATAAACAGTTTAACCTGCAGGGCCATAGTCCAAAGGCAAGAGGCGGGCAAGCAGCCCCCTCCAAGGACACGTGGCGAGGTCGGTTTCGCCACACCCCCATATTACCTATTTTTTAATCTTTATTTTCTACCCCGATCTATATTCAGGGCGCCGCCATCTTTGTGTGGGTAGAGGAAGTCCCTGTGGGACACGTCATCTGCCCACACTAGATAGCGCTGTGAGATTCCTGCACATGCCCAGTGAAACACCTGGACATGCGAACAAGAATTTCATCTATTCATTCATTCATCAGACAGATGAATTAATGAATAGAAATGTCAGACGAACAAACAAACACTGAATATCAGTGTTTGTTAGTTCGGCACACAGCTCCCTCCTTGTAATATGTAAAGATAGAAGCGGCAGGGAGCAGTGTTCCCCGCCACTTCCTAAGCCTCCCAGGTCCCCCCTCACTCTATGGGGGTCAATATGACCCCCATAATAGCATAAGGGAGATTAAAATCTCCCCAATGCCCCTACTCGCTATACCTCAAGTAGGGGCATGTCCACTAAACAGTGAGCAGCCACTGTTTAAAAAAACAAAACTACTATCCTAAAAAACAATAAGGGGGGGACCTACTGTCCTCCCCCCCGCCCCACCCTTGAGTGGTGGGTGGGGGCCCTAAAAAACAATAAGGGGGGACCTACTGTCCTCCCCCCCTGACCCCACCCCTGAGCGGTGGGTGGGGGCCCTAAAAAACTGTCATCCCCCTTGGCCCCCTCCCCTAAGAAGTGGGTGAGGGCCCTAAAAACAAGGGGGGGACCTACTGTTCTCGCTCAGGCCCCCACCCCTGAGCGGTGGGTGGGGGCCCTAAAAAAAACAATAAGGGGGGGACCTACTCTCCCTCCCGCCCCCACCTCTGAGTGGCGGGTGGGGGCCCTAAATAAAAATTCCCCTCCCCATCAAGGTGACTAGGGTTCCCAAGCCCCTAGTCATCCACCCCCCCACCCCCAAAAAAGTTACCCCCTACCTACCCCCTCACCCTAAAAAATAGTGAGGGGGGAATAAAATAACTAACCTGTAAACAAAAATTAAACTTACCATTTGACATCTTTTTTCTAAAATGTTCATTTTTCAGCCCCAAAAAAGGCGAAATAAAAAGCCATCATACCCGTCGAACTTAAAGTAAAATAAAAAACCCGAGCACAAAAAAAAAATCCAGACGAAGAAGAAAAAACCCGACGCTAAAAAAGTTAATCCATCTTCACCCATGGGGGGCTCCGCGCAGACTGAGCCCTGAAATTAGGCTAAGAACACTCTGGTTGGTTTAAGCCAATCAGAGTGCTCTTTGTCATTTTACACAGCGTGAGGAAATTCCAAAGAACTTAAAAAAAATGACACAGAGCACTCTGATTAGATGGATTTCAAGCCACCCAATCAGAGTGCTCTGCAGGGCGGGGTAAAATGACACAGAACACTCTGATTGGATGGATTGCAAGCCACCCAATCAGAGTGCTCTGTGTCATTTTACACAGCGTGGGAAAGTTCTTTGGAATTTTCCCACGCTGTGTAAAATGACACAGAGCACTCTGATTGGCTTAAACCAACCAATCAGAGTGTTCTTAGCCTAATTGCAGGCAGGGCCAGATTAAGAGCCCAGTGGGCCTGGTGCTGACAATTATGACAGGCCTAATTACAAAATCATATCGACCAAAAACAGTAAAACACTCCCAAGCATCATATACCTGATGGAGATGGTGCTGGAGAGAAAGAAAAAACAGCAGCTATAAGAAAACACATACCCTAGGCTAATCTCTCTCTAATTTAGGTTTTCATCTTTCAAGTAAATCCATAATCCCTAACAGCAGTGTCCAGTCAAGCAGGAAGTAAATGGGCATGGTAAAAGGTTGTGCCACTGACACAAATCACGTAACCTGCCAAAAGGGGCGAACATGCCCAAAAAGAGGACATGTGTGCTCAAAGAATTAGAAGGCCAGCCTGGCATGAATGCATGTCAGGCTGCCTGCCAATCATGCAGCTGGCCAGCTAAGGACATACTATGCAGACAGCACCCTGAGCTTGGCATAAATGCATCTAATGATGCGCTCACTCAACGCTTTCTAAGGACTGTCCACTAGCACTCGCTAGTCCACTTGTCTCCTTACCTTCTTACTAGCAGGCAGAAGCTCCTGGTACATGGTCTGCGACAGAGAAAAGCTGTATGTAGTGAGTGTAGAAGAAAGGGAACATGCCACAGTGTTAGAGAGACCAAAGTCAGCATTACCTTAAAGGATAACTATAGGGTCAGGAACACAAACATGAATTCCTGACCCTGTAGTGTTAACACCACCATCTAGCCCCCCTGGACCCCTCATGCCTCCATAAATATAGCAAAATCTATATTCAAGCCTGAAGCTGTAACTCTGCATGCTGTTAGACTCATAAAAACAAGCAGTCTGCTGATATCATTAGAAGTGGTGGCCTGATCCAATCACAGTGCTTCCCCATAGGATTGGCTGAGACTGACAAAGAGGCAGATCAGGGTCAGAGCCAGCATGATTCAAACACAGCCCTGGCCAATCATCATCTCCTTATATAGATTAATTTAATTAATGAATCTCTATGAGGAAAGTTCAGTGTCTGCATGCAGACGGAGGAGACACTGAATGTTTGGATGCATTTTAGGCAGCCATGACCCAGGAAGGATCTCTAACAGTCATCTAAGGAGTGGCCAGTGAAGTTATCACTAGGATGTAATGTAAAGACTGCATTTTCTCTGAAAAGACAGTGTTTACAGCAAAAAGCCTGACGGTAACGATTCTACTCACCAGAACAAATTCAATAAGCTGTAGTTGTTCTGGTGACTATGTTGTCCCTTTAGCTATATCCATTGTCAGCCAGTCCACACAAGTTTTGTTCCCATACATCCCACTTAAGTTTCCATACTTAAGTAAGAGTATGTGAAAAGTAGTTAGGGTTGCCACCTTTCTTGGAAAAACATACCGGCCTTACTAATTTGCATAATAAAATATGAATGGATGACATCACATGATGTAAATCACAAGGAGTGACATAAGAGAAAATGCTGTAAAATCACCCAAAACTACTTAGTTTGATTCTGCTGTATAGATGGATTCCTCCCAGTGCCCCCATGTCTCCCAGTGCCCTTATGACTCAGTGCCCCCATGTGTCGATTACTCCAGGTCTCAGTGTTCCTATGTATCAGTGTCTCAGTGCCCCAGGGGACACTTGAAGACATGGGGACACAGACACTAGAGACACTGGCTGGGAGACATGGGGACATTGAGACATGGGGACACAGAGACACCGGGGCCGCAGACACCAGGGGTCACTAGCTTGGAGACATGGGGACATTGTGACACTTGAGGCAATGAGAGACATAGAGGCACTAGGAGACATGGGGACAGTGAACCGCTGGCTGACTGGGGGCACTGGGAGAGTAGGGGTCACTGGGAGACTATGGGGGCACTGAGACACCAGGGACACTGGCTGGGAGACATGGGGACACTGTGTCCCCATGTGTCTGTGTCACATTATCTCCCAGTGTCCCTTAGTGTCTCAGTGTATGTCTCCTTGCAGCGTTTCCCCCCATCCCTTACTTCCCTGAGCTGTAGGCTGTCACTGCAGGGTGGGAATTGCTGTCTGGACTCTCTGTAGCTGCACCCTTGCAGATCAGTGAGTATAGATAGGCAGGGAGGGATATGCTGGAACTTCCTATCCCTGCCTGTCTCCACACACAGCGACCCCTACTGGCCAGTGCTGGTATTGCATAGTAATCTCTTGTTTATACTGAGAAAAATACCAGCATTTGTATTGCCAGTATCGCTGCAATATTGGCACCAGCCAGGCAGCCTCAAATACTGGCTGTGCCAATAAAATAAAAGCCAGGTGGAATCCCTAAGAGTAGTGTGTGAAAAAAAAAATGTTTTTTAAATCAATGGGCCTATTCCATGGGCCTGGGCCTGGAGCTGCAGCTCCATCAGCCCCTATGTTAATCCAGCCCTGATTGCAGGGTGAGGCAAGGCTTTATAAGCCTTCCCCCGCCCTGCAGAGCTCAATCTGCGCAGAGCCCAGCGTTGGGTTTTTTTCTTTTTCATTTTAGGCCACCGGCTGCTCACTATTTAATAGACATGCCCCTACTCGCGGTATAGCGAGTATGGCAGAATTTACTAATACTAAGTAATCTTTACTTAGTATTAGTAAAGTTGGCTGAAAGACCAATTTAGGTCTTTCAGCATTTTAGTAGATAACTCCCTGATACCGTGGGAATTTAGGAGTTATCTACTAAGCGGCTGCAAGATACAGCCACAGCATGAATAGGATCGGAGTTTCATTCATTCGAATGAAATTGCGATCCGAACAAAGTCCCGAAGAAACTGTACTCATTCTGTTAGGATGCAATTCGGCAGTTTTGTCGGCGTTCTGTCTAAGTGACAGGACGTTCGGCAATACTGACAGGAAGCATCATGGGTGTTACGGTACCTTCAGCATGAAATGTACAAACCGCCGTTTAGTGAATGCTCCCCATTCGCAATAATGTAGGCTGTAAGCATATTCAATACAACCATGCGAACCGCTAGCAAGAGAACACTCCAAACTCCCGAGCGGTACCCGTACGGTCACTTCCCTCCACAAGCTTCAAGCTCACGAACCGTCAATAAAAAAATGCGATCAACGTTTCAGTCTTTCCAAGAGGACTTTCATCAGGATCATGTTGAAAGTCCTCTTGGAAGGACTGAAACGTTGATCGCATTTTTTTATGACTCTTCAATAAACTTTGGACTTTTATATAAAACCGTGAGTGCAGCCATCCATTTGGATTTTTGTATACTTTGGCTGTATATGGCTGGCACCCGGTCACAAAGGGAGGCATCAGCGTGAGTGCAGGAATTATTTTTGTTTTTTATATATATATATATATATATATATATATACATACACACACATACACACATGTGCAAATTATATACACACGTATTATATGTAAATATGTGTGTGTGTGAGTGTGTGTGTGTATTTATATACACATATACACACACACATATATATATATATATATATATACACACACACACATAGATATATATATATATATATATATATATATATATATACACATACACACACACACATATATATATATATACACACATATATACACACACACATATATATATATATACATATATATATATATATATATATACACATACATACATATACACACACACACACACATATATATATATATATATATTGTGATCCTTGTTTGCAGGTAGCACGGTCCTCTAGGGCAAAAACATGCACAGTCCTTGTAAATGCATATACTCCAGGCACTTTATTTTTAAATCCACACAGGATACAGCAGTAAATGAAAAACATAAATGTACCACAAAACCTTATAAACAAAAACCTAGCTCGGTCTGAGCACTAACTCACTTTGAACATCCCTCTCTATCAGGGTTAAACTAACAAAACATATGGCACCAACATTATTAGTTAGCAACACTCTGCTGGCTAGCCTGTTGCGTTCCTTTCCGCACTCCTAGTGCTCCAAGCCAGCCTTGCCCTGACTGCTTTCCTTTCTGCACTCCCAGTGCTCCAAGCCAGCCTTGCCCTGACTGCTTTCCTTTCCGCACTCCCAGTGCCTCCAAGCCAGCCTTGACTGCTTCCTTTCTGCACTCCCAGTGCCTAGTCTCCTTGACTTTGTCTGGAGAGAAAAGCCTCTCTCCTACCTGCTTCCTGGGAGGAAGCCAGCAATCCCTCTCCTTTTCCTGCCTAGCAGGGAGGGGTTTATTCCCACTGCAGAAGCTCATTAACTGCAGCTGAGCAGTGGGTTGGAGACGGTCCAAAAAACCCTGGCCTGGATCTATGTCTCCCCAGAACACCACTAAACTGTGGAGTGGAGCATTGGCCCACCCTTCTCTCCAAATGCTCCACCCCAGGGGCCCATAACTAAACAGTGTTTTGTGTTGTGCAACACACAAACTACACGTACTTCCCCTGGGGTTAAAAGGCCTATCTGCCTTCACTTTATCACAATATATATATTTGTGCTCAGAATTTAATACGTAATGGATTGTATCTGTAAGGACAAAGTTGGTTGTGGTGTACAGAAACCAACGTACGAGTGGGCCTGTAAATAAAAGAGGGCCAAGGAAAAATGTAATTAAAACAGGGTGTAGGTGGGTGGGGACAATCAGCTGAAAAGCAGAGGTGAGTAGGGGCTGGGAGTTTAAGTAGGGGACTTACTCCTCCCACAAATTCAGGCCTAATGGCCTTTCTACTTGTGCTCGGAATTTAATATGTAATGGATAGTATCTGTAAGGACAAAGTTGGTTGTGGTGTGCCGAAACCAACGTATGAGTTGGCCTGTAAATAAAAGAGGGCAAAAGAGAAGTTCGAGAAAATACACACTTTATTGCCTTTTTACATGTCCAAGTTCCTGAAAGCTTGACAAAGCTCTTTTTCAGGTCGTGGAATATAAGTATGGTATATGGAGGATTTCCATTGCCCCAGTCTCTTGATGATGTGGACCGGTGTATTAGTGCTGGAGGCTGAAGAGGCGGCTCCTATGTGAAAGGAATGCCCGGAGAATGAAGTTGGATTGAAACCCAGTTTAGATAATACTGTTATGACGTGAGACGTGAATTTAGCAGTGGTAAGCGGGTGCCCTTGTATTGATAAGAGCGGAGAGTCTGGTAAGTGCACGTGAAGGGTTGACCGTACGTGGTCTAGCGCCTTGACCGGACACCAGGCATTATCAGTAGGGAAGAGAGGAACTACAGTGGGGTGTAGTGAATGTTTGGTTTTAGTTGACGAGATCGAAAGTAGGTAGTGATCCTCAACCTTTGTGAGGTGCAATGTTTTTAGGCTGTGCGTGATATCCCCTTGACGAACAATGGTGAACTCTCTAGGTCTGAGAAAACCGTAGAAAGCAAGATAGATAGCCGCTTTGATCACCAGGTTTGTGTCGGGATTCATCAAGGAGATTGATAAGTGATCTGAAGATAGGCCCATCTATAGGTAGTCTTGTGATAGTGAGAGGAGCTGAAACCTTTAACATACCTCTCAATACCTTTTTTAATGGGAAATGATGACAGGAAGGGGGTGTTGTTAGGAAAATGTGTGAGGCTATGGTGCTGCACCCCGGTGAGGTAAAGTTTTATGGTGTTGTGGGAAAGTTTAAGGCATCCGTCTCAGCGGGCCAGTGACCCCTAAACCAGTGGTTCCCAAAGATGGCTGTAAAACCAGTGTTGGCTGCAGCATCTGTGTGAATGATGGGTGAGGAAGTGGAGAGAGGGGGGATAAACATGGAGATACCGTTCCACTCTGCCAAAAAGCTCTCCCACATAGCTAAGTCAACCTTGGTGTGGGGGTCCAATGAAACTGGGCAAGAGTCCGGTACCCCGTGGAGTAGGCAAAGAAGCCTGGATATAAAAGACCTTCCCTGCGGGATGATGCGCATGGCGAAGTTCAGGGATCCCAGAAGGGGAGTTCCTTCCTGGTGCAAACATCATTCCGCAGGAACATGTCTATCTCCCCTCTCAAGCGGGTCAGTTTGTCATGGGGAAGGCTAGCTCTGAGGGTAGTGGAATCTAGCTCTATCCCCAAAAAGGTTAATTTAGTTGTGGAACCAATTGTTTTAGATGGGGACAAAGGTACTCCAAGTGTGGAAAAAAGTGCTGTAGTGCGGCTGATAGCGGTAGGTGTTTGTGCCCCTGGCTCTATCAGTAGGAAGTCGTCTAGGTAGTGAATAACGGAGTGACACCTGAGGACGTTCAGAAGCAGCCAGCATAGTGTCTCGGTGAAGATATCGAAAAGTTTGGGGCTGCTTCAAGAACCGAAAGTGAGTCGT
The DNA here is from genome assembly GCA_933207985.1 of Pelobates cultripes. Classification (NCBI taxonomy): domain Eukaryota; kingdom Metazoa; phylum Chordata; class Amphibia; order Anura; family Pelobatidae; genus Pelobates; species Pelobates cultripes. The sequence goes on along the minus strand of OW240920.1, from coordinate 106,111,435 downwards.
GTGGAGAAGTACTTTCCTTGCCATTTAACACTGTGCAAGTGCCAGAGTGAGGGGTGCATGGGTAGTAACTTAAACACATTTGTAATGTCTGTTTTGCTGAGCCAGGGGCGATTACCAGAAGAGATGATGTCCTGTATAGCGTCGTCAATAGTTACGTACTGGATGAGAATTTGTCTGCTGGAATGAGTGTGTTTACGCTGGGAACAAAAGAGGTGCAGATAAATCGATAATTAGATGTTTCTTATTTGAATATTTGTGAACTGCGATGCCGATTGGGTTAGTGCACCAGGAGGAAAAAGGTGAGGAGGTGAAAGGCCCGAACATGAATCCATTGGTAATTTCAGAGGAAAGGAGAGTGTCTGTGGAGACTGGGTCTAGACGTGCTGACAAGAGATTAGGACATTCAAGTGTACCTGAGGGGATGGCTACTATACCCGTGAGAAACCCCTGTGTGAACCTTGTGGTCAGATATTCAACCAGGTGCCTGCTAGGGTGTGACCTTAAGTAAAAAAACAGGTTGTCGACATTAATGTCGGTTAGTCATTTGTTAGTTGACAACCTGGCCGGACACATGGTCTTGGTATGTGCCCTGAAGCAAATGGAGCAGATGTGCAATAAACTACATGCGCTGAAACTGCAGGAGCCTGCGTTGAAATTATTGCACACCTGCGCCTTGCCTAAAAAGGAGATGGGCCTACCCAGCTTGTCACGTAGACCACCCGTTGGTTTGTTGTGAGGGGAGAAAGAGGTATGAGGGATGGGAGTGGAGGTGGTGGGATCTGCTTCAGAGGGACATAAGTCCGCCATGTGGGATGTGGAATTATATATGGAACAAGACGGGGGCCTGAGACCAGCGAAGTGGCGACAGAATAGTTCTGTATCCATCTGACACAAGTTAATTCTAACATTGAACTGTTTCAGATGGGTCGCCGCCTTCACTGATACTGACTTATGATAGTCGTAGAAAGAAGAGCCCCCGTTCTTGATGCCTAGATCCACCACCTTGTGAAGGTAGAGGTCTAACTCCTCTCTTCTGTGGGGATACACCATGCAGATGACATCACGGTATATCCCGAAAGCTATCACGAACTGTGGAATTGAAAGTTTTTTATTAAGCCTGTGATCTCTTGTCTTAAGCACTACTGATATATCCCCGTAATTGTAAGCCTTGTTCTCCAGTATGTCCTGTGAAGCAATAAGCAGAGACACCAGACACATGTCCTTCCCGTCTAGGATTTCTTTCCTGATAGAGTCTGGGATGGAGTGAGCTGGTGACTCAAAAGGAGCTATAGCTGTGACTGGTGTTGGCGAGGGGAGTATGGGGGGGCATGCTGGTACAGCGGGAACAGCCGGGGTGGGACTGGGGAGGCGATGGCGCTCTCCACCTTAGATAGCCTGTTATTAAGGGTCTGTAGGTTGGGTAAGATTGCTGCCAGGGTATCCTGGGTGGCCGTGCCAGTGCTTGGTGGCTGTCCTTGAGAGCTAGTGCTTGGCCTAGGCTCAGGGGCTGGAAAGGGGATTCCCCTGAGCCTAAGCTCGGCCGTAATTTTAGGAATAGTCCATGCTCTCAAGGACGTGGGAGTTGAAGGGGTGAGAGATTCGCCTGGAGACTCTGGTCTGGTTGGCGTAAACGGTATCTCTTCTGACAGTTCTTCGATGGGGATTGGTTCTTGGGACATTCTAAAAGAAATGATTTTGTGAATGAGATATTAGAAGGGGAGTAAGGAAATGTGGGGGGGATATGAGGGATGGTATCTATTGGAAGAACTGGACTGTAATGCTAGTGCCGAAGTGAAAAACTTATCTGTGGGATTTTTGGTAGGTGAGGCCCTGCTAATGCCAAGTGGCGGTGAGAGGCTCTACCTATGATTTGGCTTAGGGAATTGAGGCCACAGACGTGGTGGCAGGGTGTTGGCCTCTCGGTGACCGTAAAGAGAATTCAAAACGTGTGGCCGTGACAGGTGAGGCCCTGACTAAAGCCCTGTAGTAGGGCGGGAGAGGCGTATAACTATGATCCCTCCTAATGGATGAGACCTTTCGGGACCTAGTCCGCACCACGCTAACAGAATACTTTCAAACGAACGGGTCAGGGGAGACCACTGACGATACGGTTTGGTGTGCCCATAAAGCAGTAGTACGAGGGCTCTTTATTAAGCGGGCCTCCTTTCTCAAGAAATGCAACCTGAATACACTTACAAAAGCGTATGCGCAACTAGCCGAACTTAACGCAAAAAACAAGGCCCACCCCACACAAGAATATTTACTGAAAATAAATGAGACACATACGACGATCGCCAAGATGCAGGCGGAAAAATCAAATAGCCTCCTACATAAGTTGAGAGCCACTACGTACCACACAACCCTACAGATACCCTACATTCTGGATGACGACGGCAACAAACATATAGACCCACAAGCGATCAGCAATGCGTTTGCGGCCTTTTACTCCAAATTATATAACCTCCATACAGACACAACAATACTGCACCCTCAAAGCTTAGACGCAACACGCTATCTAGCAGACATCACTCTGCCCAAGGTGTCTGAGAACCACCTTCAAGCTCTACTACAACCTATCACAGTCCCAGAAATCGCCCACACTATTAAACAGCTCCCCCTGGGGAAGTCCCCAGGTGCAGATGGGCTTTCTAACGCATACTACAAAGAGTTTAGTGACCTACTAGCGCCGCAGCTCCTGAAACTACACCGGAACACAGCTACCTCAGGTAGACTGCCTCCGGAGGTGCTGCTGGCTACAATAGTGACGATTCCCAAGCCTGATAAACCTACAGACAAGTGCAAAAATTATAGACCTATATCCTTACTAAACACCAACGCGAAAATTTTTAATAAACATTTATTAAAATCCTTGCAAACAGAATGAACTCCATCTTGCCACACCTGATCCATGACGACCAGACTGGTTTTGTGAGGGGCAGACAGGGACTGGACAACACCCGGAAACTGGCCCTTGTGCAACGGGAGATGGGGAGGCCGGGCCGGGGAGGTCTTCTCCTAGCGCTGGACGCGGAGAAAGCCTTTGACCGCCTCGGCTGGGTCTTCCTAGAGCAGGTACTAGCCAAGTTTGGGTTTCCCCAACAGACAATACGACAGATTTTTGCGCTCTACTCCTCACCCTCAGCGCAGGTGAACCAAGCGGGCTTCTTGTCCCCCACCTTTAACATAACCAATGGGACAAGGCAGGGATGCCCCCTGTCCCCCCTGCTATACGTCCTCGCACTAGAACCCCTCCTGCATCGTATAAGACAGAATGACATAATCCAGGGAATACACCTGGGCGACAAGCATATTAAGATCAGCGCGTTTGCTGACGATGTATTACTGTACATAGAGAACCCTCTAGTCTCCCTACCCACATTACTTCAACTGCTCAAAGACTACGGACATGTATCATACTACTCAGTAAACGCAGCCAAGACGCAAGCTCTACCTATTGGTATCACAGCCCAGGTACTCAGGACCCTTACCCACACCTACGACTTTCATTAGAGGGTGGAATCCCTAAAATACTTAGGGCTGACGATTACCAAAAACCCAGCGAACCTTATGGAGGCAAATTATGTCACAGTATGGAATAAATGTAATCAGCTATTGAAACGTTGGTCGCCACTGTACCTATCCTTGTTTGATCGCATAGCGACACTGAAAATGTCCATACTCCCAAGACTTTTGTACCTCCACCTCCCCCCCCTCATATTTTAAAACAATACAGGCTGATATGGGGAGATTTGTATGGGCGGGAGGCAAAGCCAGGGTTTCAGCGGCTCTCCTACAAACCCCCAATGCCAAACGTCCAATCCTACTACCATGCTGCAATTTTGGCCACAGCCATCCCTCACATAGTCTCCGACCCTGGTCCACAGTGGGTTACACTGGAACGAGACCTTTTGGGCAATTATGAACTTCTTCACCTGCTTTGGACACCTCCACGTGCCAGGCCAACCCTCCTCCTACTCCCTACACAATTGCTACTGCTGTTCCAGATATGGGATAAATACAGGCCCAGATTGGGCAGCACCCCTAGCCTCTCCCTGGCGACCCCCCTCAGGGCCGTGCCCTTCATTATCCTTACATTTAATTCTGCTCCGTGGCACCTAAGAGGGGTGACGCACCTCTACCACCTCTTCGCAGCTGACAAGCCCCTAGACTTCCCTAGTCTAAGGGAAAAATTTGCGCTCCCACACTCCTCGCTTTATTCATACTTGCAACTCAAATCTTACCTGTCTAAGGAAATCACACGCCACCCTGGCACCCTCAGAGATACCAATAGGATCACTGAATGGGAACAAATGTGTTTATCGGCTAAACTATTACCGCACTTGTAACGGATCGCCTGGCACCCCGATTGGGTACCTCCGTTGAAGGATGCTCCTAGCGCTTCCTGAGGACTCCAAGCACTCTGGCAGACACCACAATCACCGAACCGGAGAAACAAATAAATTCTCCCAAGCATATGAATGCTGTAGATAGTTGAATAGGAAACCATACGAATAGGTTTACCCTCCTAGCAGTCAAACTGGAACAGCATACAATAAATCCTTCCCCCAATAATGAGATGACACTTCACTTTGAGGGTTAAAATAGGAACTCTCTGTAATGGCCACACACTGGCTTTTATGCAAGTCCCCATGCAAGGGGACATCCCACAGGGGAACCGTAAAACACACCCACAATTACATCACAACCCCTCCTCTCTGTCCTGGAGATAAGTGTGAAGTAATCAAATTATCTCCAAGGACAGAGGCAAAACTCCATTAACCACATGGCAGACAAAGGACAATAAAAGACATAAAATTACATACAGTTACATTTATTCCATAAAACATATACATTCTACATATCCCCAGATAGCTTAGATCTGAGTGCACATTACTACCGAATGGCGCTCAGATCACATACATACAGTTCAATCGCCACGGAGCCAAAGTCTTTCATACAGTCTTTCAGTATACAGCTGGGCTCCATGACATAGCTATCTGGGGTAGCATGGCTTTAACAGTCCGCAGAAAGGCACGAATAAACCTTTCTGCCAGTAAAATAAAAGTTTAAAATGCAGGACCATAGTCTAAAGGGAGCAGGCGAGCAACCAGGCCTCTCCAGTGGACAGTGGCGAGGTTGGTTTCGCCACAGCACTGTAAACCGATCTCCATGTGCCTCGGCTCCATGACTAGCTATAACCACTCTTCCACCACTAAATATGCTCGACAATGGGAGAGTGACCTAAATTGCCAAGGCCACTTAAAGCTTGGATTACAATTTTCACAGACCCACTCAAATTATTAAAATCATCAGCCTGTAAAAAATTCTGTACCGGTGGTACCTAGTGCCGACCAGGCTACACAAAATATTCCTCGCCACCTCCTCAAAATGTTGAAGATGCCATACGCAGGAGGGCCCGATGTATCACATTTGGTGGAGTTGTCCGCGGCTCCTTAATTACTGGACTGAGGTCCATGACTTGATCCAAGATGTTACCCAATACCCTCTCGAGTTCACTCCGCTAACATGCCTAGTCCTTGATCTCCCTAGAGTGCTACCCCAACATGTAAAGAAAATGATGTTACACATTGCCTTGATGGCGCAACAATTGATAGCGAGAAGGTGGAAATCCATGCTCCTCCCCAACAAGGAGACCCTGATAGAGGAACTACACAAACAGTGGATTTATGAGACATCGTATAAATCCTTGTTCCCTCCCTCTGTACTCTACCGGAAAACTTGGGAGCTCTGGCAAACATGGAGATCTGGTAAGGTCATGGGCACTGTACCTACCTTATGGACCTATAAAGGTTCCCCCCCCTCTCACGGGGTGGGTATAAGCATCCCATGAACGCGGATTAGTCGCATTGAAACACATCGGTGTATTGATGGGCCGACCTGTAGATCTGTAGATACAGCTAGATACGGCTATATGAGAATTGTGTTCAGCTGCTAAAATGTCGATATGATGCTCGAATGTTTTTATAGTGCTGAACCCCGCCCCTCCCCTAACGCCCCCCCCCCCCAAAATTTTACCCGTAGGAACATCGTAGATATGTATATCATGTCATTGAATGAACTCCCTTTCTCTTCTGTACCCTGTTTGATATGGTTAAGACAAAATAAAAATTGTCAAATTGCAAAAAATACCAGTCTGATTCACTTTATCTTCAGGGATCCTTAAAGTATTTCTTAATAGTGAAATCAACTTCTCCACGGATCTAGAATCCAGCGATCTTGATGAATGATTTATATCCTTCTCTTCTTCAGAGAAAAACTGGATATCAGAGTTATCTTCAGATTCAGAACACCCGGACTCTTGTCTGGAGCGTTTTGCTTGCTGGCCCTTCCCTGAAGAGGATCTAATTCCTTCCGCTATAGCCTGAGAGATCCACTGTTTAAGATCTTCCTGAGGCGAATCCTTTCTACTGCCCTCTCTGGCCACTTCCACCAAAGAAGACCTGCACAGCTTATTTTCCTACATAGCAATTCCATTACAATTTAAGCATCTCTTTGTCTTGTCCTTATGCTTCCTATGAGAGGATTCCAGCGATATTGTCAGGGTACCTGTTGGTGCTGAATCCAGGGAAGACATCCTCTCTGTTTAGGGGCTCCCTGCCCCTAGCATTTCGGCATATTCCGGCCGTTTTCGCGCCGGCCGCGCTAGCTCCTCCCCCTTTTATGACGCGACGGCTAGCGTCGACGTCATGACGTCGGCATTTACATGAAGTGCCGGGAACCGCTATTCCGGACCTTTTGGGGGCGTGGTCTCTATTTAGGTAACAGGGTATTTAAAGGAAACCTTTACTACTGCTCATTGCCCTGTCGTGGTTCTAGCTTGCTAGTCACTCAGCGCGTTCTTTATCTTGTGTTTCCGGTTTTGACCCTTGCTTGTCTTTTGTCCTGTTGTCCTCTCCTCTCCTTTGACTCGGCTTGTATCTCGCTTACCTGTCCTCCGGCTCCCTCGACCTCGGCTTACCTTTTGACTATTCTTGCTTTGTCCCTACGTTAGTCCGGCCATTCTAAGGTCCGGTATACGTACCTCCTTCTGTCCGCACTCTGCATATTGGATCCCTGTCAGTATCCTGACAGATATGATGGGGCTGAAAATATATAAAGGCTATATATATATATATATATACACAAAAATGAAAATAATACCGGCACTCTAGGTCTCCCAAAGATCGTTGGTTTATTGTAAATCAATCCAGAGGGTCAACGTTTCAGCTCCCATTTGGAGCTTTCATCAGGACACATCAAAATCATATTACAAAATGACAAGCTTAAATAGGACTAAAAATCATAAACACTCACCAAAACAGCTGCTCCTTGTTTCCACCGATGCATGGCGTCCACTCCACTCTGCGCATTTGCGCATGTGCACCATTACGGGAATCACCTCCCAGAACATTCTAAGACAAGACCCAACCTTGCCTAAACAACCAATACAACAACCAATATTCTGTTTCAAGAAAAACAAGAACTTAGGGGATATGTTGGTGAAGACGGACCCGATCCATTGCTATAATCCTACAGTGTTGGAAAAGAAAAACAATGGCTGCGTGAGATGCCTAGGATGCGTGACCTGTGGCCATATTATTCCAGCTAAGACCTTTTCCCATCCTCATACGGGTAAGGTTTATAAAATATCTCATAGAATACATTGCCGCACAGAGTTTGTGATCTATAAGCTTACATGTCCATGTGGATTAAGCTATATAGGAAAAACAGAGACAGCTCTCTGCAAGAGAATTAGGGGCCACAGATCTAGCATCTGTCTTGCCTACCGTGATGGAAAGACGGATAAGCCTGTGGCCAGGCATTTCCTAGAGAAACAACATCAACTCTCTTCCTTGAGATGTTTGGCCGTTGATCATATTCCAGAAATGGCCAGAGGTGGTGATAGAGGGAAACTCTTGTTACAGCGAGAAACATTCTGGACAATAGAACTAAATACATTATCCCCTAAAGGTCTCAATGAAAAGTGCTCCTTTAGTTCTTTTTTATAATTTTTTATAATTATTGATTATGTATGCACTGATGTAATTAACTTAAATAATCTTTTCTTTTATTCACTCTCCTTTATATTGTTTCTTTTAATTTTAGAATTTTGTATAGTATTATGCAAATATTATGTAAATTATTTTCATTAGACGCTTACCCAGCTGACTCCATAAACAGATTTGACATTATTTGAATATTTATTTATCACTCTGCATGACTGCTACGTTTAGGCAAATTTATAGTCTAAAAGTTATTGAGAATATACACAGTATCACTTACAACCATGATCCTTTCCTATAGGAATAGGTTGACATCACAAGTATTGTATTGTTTTTATTTTAGATCATTATTTGTATTTCCCTATATAGAATAGATTAATTAATAGTTCTTTATATACCACCATACAGAGTTACACTCTACTAATTTACACCATCATATACCACATATTTTCACATATATGATAAATAGAGCAGTATATTTTTTTATTATTACACATTAATGTATGATTTTTTTAGGAACAATTATTAGGATTTTTACATATTAGATATATTAGACAATACATGAGGCTTATGTGTGTCACAGGCTTCCTTCCACTCCTTTATCACGAACTGTGAAATCCTATTTGTGCTTAAACCCCATACATATGTTACAGTATGGGGTTATTGTTAAAGTAAAAACTGCCATCACCTTGTTATCCAGGCAACCCAAGACCTGGGCACATCAACAGCTGTATGCCAAAAGCCCTGTCCTTGACACCTGGGAGTCCTTTGCTACAGCCATGACATCCTGGTATGAGGACCCCTTTAGTGCCTCCACGGCTCGGACTTCTCTCTTAAACAACACAGAAGCAACAAATTGACGCATATACTTGGAATTGACTCTAATCATTTTGATAGAACTATTTCAGGGACTATTTGTGCAGAAATAAAAAAGCCGTTTTTATACACTGTTTGTGTACACATATATATTAGAGCATCAGCGTGTGGGTGATAATTATGTGCCACTACTATGTTCTGTTGAAATTACAGGTAATAACAATGAGTTTATTACTCAGAAGTACATCTAACCGGATTACTTACCAGTCAGTAAGCAGCATTTTGATACCATCACAATAGAGATATTTGACGCTGTAACTTTTGAAAAAACCATAAAACCTGTACATGAGGGGTACTGTTGTACTCGGGAGACTTCGCTGAACACAAATATTTGTGTTTCAAAACAGTAAAAAGTATCACAGCATTAATATCGTCCGTGTAAGTGCTGTTTGTGCGTGGAAAATGCAAAAAACTTCACTTTTACTGGCGATATCATCGTTGTAGTACATTTTACTGTTTTGAAACACTAATATTTGTCTTCAGCGAAGTCTCCAGAGTAGAACAGTACCCCCCATGTACAGGTTTTATGGTGTCTTGGAAAGTTATAGGGTTAAATATAGTGCTAGCAAATTAAATTCCCTTTACTTTCGGCATGGGTTGTCAGGCAGGTCCCGCTAATTGTAATTAATTAAGATACCTAATTATGTAAAAATATTTCATAAATATATATGTAAAATTAATATATATTAATACACTTATGTTTATATATATATATATATATATATATATAATTTTTTACAAATATTTTTATTTATATATAGGTATATATATGTATTAAGGCAGTTTTGCCTGTATTTGTGGGAGGGGCTTAAATTAATTCACTCCCCTATATAAGGGACACCCCTTACCTGACTCATATTGCTTGAGGTCAGCATCAGAATGATTTCCACTTCCGGGTCATCCAGACGCCATTTTACCTGATTACTCCATGAGGTTTTCTAAGCAGAGCTGTGTCAGGAATCCAGCCACAGGCTTTTCCGGCCTACCACCTTCTTTCTTCAATCCATCGCCGTGGATGGTGTCCAAGTGACTCACAAACAGTAAGTCGACCTACCCTTTACGCCAGGCATCAGTCCCACGGCACCATGCACGGGTCAGGTCCTCCCTTTACGGCTGCTTTTTGTCTATGTCTGTTCTAAAACCATTGCATGTTCATGCATATCATTCGTTTAAACCCCCTACCGGTCTTTGGGTGTACTACAGGCTTCTTAGACATTATTGCATTTCATGTACAAACCAACGAACCACTGTATTTTCGCCTACACACTGACCCCTACCGGTCATTCGGTGTACTACCGGCTTCTTAGACATTATTGCATTTCATGTAAAAACCAACCAAACACCGCATTTTCACCTACACACTGACCCCTATCGGTCATTCGGTGTACTACAGGCATCTTAGACGTTTTTTGCATTTTCATGTACAAACCAATAAACCACCTCATTTTCACCTACACATTGACCCCTACCGGTTTTTGGTGTACTACAGGCTTCTTAGACATTATCGCATTTCATGTACAAATCAACGAATCACTGCATTTGCACCTACACACTGACCCCTACTGGTCATTTGGTGTACTACAGGCTTCTCAGACATTATTGCATTTCATGTACAAATCAACGAATCACTGCATTTGCGCCTACACACTGACCCCTACTGGTCATTTAGTGTACTACAGGCTTCTTAGATATTATCGCATTTCATGTACAAATCAACGAACCACTGCATTTGCGCCTACACACTGACCCCTACCGGTCATTCGGTGTACTACGGGCTTCTCAGACATTATTGCATTTCATGTATAAACCAACAAACCACTGCAATTTTCACCTACACACTGACCCCTATCAGTCATTCGGTGTACTACAGGCTTCTTAGACGTTTTTGCTTTTCATGTACAAAACCATAAACCACTGCATTTTTCACCTACACACTGACCCTTACCAGTTATTCAGTGTACTACAGGCTTCTCAGACATTATTGCATTTCATGTACAAACCAACTAACCACGGCATTTTCGCCTACATGCTGACCCCTACCGGTCAATCAGTATACTACAGGCTTCTCAGATTTTATTCCACTTCATAAGCAAACAAACGAACTACAGCATTTTCGCTTTTATACTGACTCCTATCTGTCAAATGGTAGCATTAACCCCTTAAGGACACATGACATGTGTGACGTGTAATGATCCCCTTTTATTCCAGAAGTTTGGTCCTTAAGGGGTTAAAGGGTATTTGAACATACAATCAGCATTTCTGACCCCTACTGGTCAACAGCAAAACTGTCTTCACATGTCATATACAATTTACCAGCCAATATAAATTACACATAAGATTGTTTTAAACATAACTATAGACCATAAATTAAACTCCAGCACGGGCTCAACTTCAGGTTTAATTCACAATAATTTACATTTCACATCAAGACCAACAGTGGTTCTATCAACACTGCCACCTACAGGTCTGTCAAGTACATTGACAATTTTCATGGGGTTTTACAAACACCAAAACACTGACACCTATAGGTCAACAGACAAACAACATTTCGCATACCAATCAGTATCCAACTACACGCTTTCAGGGGCCTGCCATACTTATCCATTCAAATGGACTCAGCCTACATTACAGGCCTCATTTCTGTGTTATAACTACAACATATATAAGGATACAGTTTCCTTTTACAAGCAATAAATTCTCGGGTTGAATCACGTACTGATCCAACCAATCATACGTCTTTTGCAATACAGATATATCATATACATATATATAACTTTACATCACTTTAAGGCATTTTGTGTATCACTGGCCTTTTGTTATTCCATTACATATCATATATAACGCTGGTTAAATATAGGCACGGCCTCCCTCATCCATGTTCTTTTCTATTTTACACCACCATATATTCCCCACTGTTTTATACAGAAATGTGCATTAAGACACGGCATCACTATGCCTTAGTAACACATTTTTATTCTCATGGTATATCACTACACTTTTACCAAGTAACACGACAAATCAAGCCTTAAACATCACTGGTACGGGCTACACAGTCTACTTCATTCCCACACAGTCCACACACAGTCCAGACTCTTTTACCCATTTTCAGGCTGTCCAGGTTTAAATAGATATTTCACCACACGGTTTCCTGTGAGATATTCATACTACCAGGTACGTACACCTGCTCATATGGTATTCTGCCATACATTTAATTTCTTCCCCCCCTAGGTTAGAGTACTGGCAATAGGGTCATAGGCTTCCCAATAGGTATTTACCCCTCTTGGCATTGCCATCAGTTAGTGGTCCCGCAAGGCCAACACCCCGCCTCAACGTTTCAGAGGCAATAACCCATCGGGTCACACGTTAGCTAGCCGCCTCGCATGTTGCATAGAGAGGGCCTCACCTGTCACTCCCTCTCCCTGTTTTCTATGTTACAGTCACCGAGAGGCCTAAAATTCCTGCCACTACGACGGGTGGCCTCAAATCCCCTTGCGCCAACGCATAGAGCCTTTTTAAGCCACTTGGCAACTAGTAGGGCCTCATCTGTCACCAAACAAGTGTAATGTTTCGCCATCCGGCTTAGCTAGCCTGCCAGTACAATTTTGTGTGGTTTTCATGCACTAATTAATTGTTTTGGTTATAGTATGTCTCAGGAAGGGAGCTATCACTCCTACACAAGGAGGAGAGGTAAATAGTCCGTCATCAATCAGATCCTGGACGATCCCTCGTATAACTACCGAATTAAGGAGACGACAAATCCCCTACCCCGCTACAGCAAGGAAAGCAGAACTTTTCAAACTACTACGTACATCAAATAACATGGATTCCGGTGAAGGACCTAGCCAGTCCAACCCAGGAGACATACATTCTATGTTATCCTCGCTCATGACGTCCATGAGCAAGGTCAACTCCAGGTTGGAGAAACTTGAGTCGGTCACCACGGCCCTTACTCTAGCAGGGCCACCCGCTGCTGCTTCACAAGCACCAGCTGACTTGCTATTGGTTCCTCCAACCATCACCTCGGATGACCAGGAAGTTAGCCCTGCTCATATGATCTCTGAGCACATAAAAAGAGATATCCTGGAAGGTAAAGACGTCAACCTAGCTTCCCTGCTGATTGCCTCCCAGGATATTGTGGAAAATAAGACTTATGCTTATGATGATGTGTCTGTTGTTGTCAGATCTAGGAACGCCCGCCTAAACAGGAAACTGACTATCCCCGAGTTTGTACTGGCCTTTGGCATTTACAGGGATGTCATCTGTGCGGTCTATCCCAATAGAAGAGAGGAGTTTGATCTTTATATGCACAAGCTGGTAGACCTGGGCAATAAATATGGTGGTTCAGCCTTTTATGACTACCATAGGTCTTTTTCTGCAAAAGTGTCTGGAGCGTTCTCCCAGTATGGAACAAGATCCTACTGGGGAAGGATAGATACTATATATCTGTCTGATATATTTTGCAGACACTTTGCAGGTCTGAGAACACCGGCTTGTGCATACTGCTCCTCTACAGCCCATACGACAAACTTCTGTCCCAACTCGGCTGACTAATATGATCCACGCAAGGAGCTAGTTCCTCTGGTGTCCAAGAGAAAGTGACCAGAGACAAACTGGGATGCCCGATCAAGTTCCTTGGCAAGTCTCAGATATGTAATAATTTCAATGTTGGGTCTTGTAAATAGAGCGGTTGCAGATTATTGCATATCTGTTTAAAATGTTTTAGGGCACATGCAAAAACCATGTGTCCAAATAAAATGTATTCTAAGCCTTAACTCACGTCCATTAATATGCCGGTGTTTAAGGCATTTATGTCACATCACCCGTCTAAACACTTGGTGGACTTTCTTATCTCTGGTTTAACAGAAGACTTCTACACGGGTATTCTACACATACCATCCGGGACTCTGGAATGCCCTAATGTACAATCCGCACAACATAATCCCTGTTATGACACTCTTAGCCCAAGAAATCGATGAGGGTTTCGTATTGGGGCCTTTCAAAGCTCCTCCATTTAAAGAATGGCGTACTAACCCCATTGGTATTGTCACAGGGAAATCTTCCCTTAAACAGAGACTCATCATTGACTTGTCTGCACCACACTCATTGGCCAACCCCAGTCTTAATTCCCTCATACCCTCCGAGGAATTCTCCCTGCAATACACTACCATAGATCACGCCATTACAGCAATCATACAAGCAGGGGTCGGAGCCTGGCTTAGTAAGACCGATATCACTAACGCCTTTAAATTGCTACCAATCCACCCCACACTGTGGCACCTGCATGGAATCAAGTGGGCCGGGAACTACTATTTTTTCTCCCGTTTAACTTTTGGGTCCAAAAGTAGCCCAGCTATTTTCGACACATTTGCCGAAGCATTGTGCTGGTCACTATTGAACATAGCCAGATGCCCTACGGTATTACATTACCTGGATGACTTCTTACTGGTCGAGGAAAATACTTCCCCTCCTAGTAGCCTCAAAGCAACCACCAAGCTATTCGAGCAACTAGGTGTATCAATCTCCCCTAAGAAACGGAGGGGCCAGACACGATTATCACTTTCCTGAGTATTCAATTAGACTCAACCACAATGCAAGCAAGCCTACCACACGACAAGATAGAGAACATTCTTACCTACATCAACCGCTACCTTCAGCTCGGTACTTGCAACCGCAAAGAGCTACAGTCACTGCTGGGGTCACTAAATTTTGCCATGCATATCATACCTCAAGGCCGCTCCTTCATATCATGACTATCTTTTTCCACGCTTCCTACACGAAACACACAGGTTGTCCTTAGATAACCAAGCTACGGCAGACCTACGAATGTGGAAGGAATTTTTAACCACTTGGAATGGTAAAAGTATGTTCCTCCCTCAATTGACTGACTTATCACCTACTATTTGGTCAGATGCAGCATCTACCAAAGGTTTTGCAACAATTTTTGGGAACAAATGGCTTTGGGGCAGCTGGCCTACAGCAGTTCAGGATTTGGAAGGTTTTTCCACTACCTCAGCTCTCTTTGAGATCTATCCCATTGTGGCGGCTGCCATAGCATGGGGTCATTTATGGGCAAACATGCCAGTTCGTTTTTACTCAGACAACCAGGCAACCTGTCACATCATCAACAAAGGTCGCTCAAAATCCCTTACGATAATGAGATTTCTGAGGAAACTCACTTGGTTGGCAGCTTTTCATAATTTCTTTATATATTGTTTCCATGTTCCAGGAATATGTAACACAGCTGCTGACAGTTTGTCTCGTTTTAAATTTCAGGCATTTCATCAAGCACTCCCGTCAGCTGTGCTCACAGCCGCTACCACTCTAACATTTTAACAACTAATACTGGACTAGACATCATCATGCATCATAGCAGGACACTGTCCCAATTGGCACTGTCAAAGAATACACACAAAACATATGACAGGGCTTTTACACTATTCAAAAGATTCCTTTTGGAACATAACATCATGCAACCATTTGTTATGACATCCTTTTTTGCTTCTTTTTGCCACCTTAAACTTAAAATGGCATATAACACCATCAAACTTTATCTCACAGGCATTCAACACCATATGCTAATCTTACAACCTAACAACACTAGTTTCATGGCCTCTCACCAGATCAACACCATACTCAGAGGCATTCAGAAATCTGAACCTACACGTACATCACAGAGGCTACCCATAGATAGCCATATCTTCAAGGCATTATCTAACCTGCTTGATTTAAAACCTTTTGACACCAATACAAATTCTGTCATCAAAGCAGCAATATACATAGCTTTCTATGGATTTCTAAGACCTGGAGAGTTTACTACAACCAACATAACACAATCTGCTCCTATTCTCCTCTATTCCCACTTAACAAAACACATGGATCTTTACATCCTAACGCTACCTCACTCCAAAACAAGCCAGCACATACCAGTAAACATTACATACTACCTCACACACAACAAGTGGTGCCCCGTCAAGGTTCTGGATGCATACCTACAGCATCATATTTCAATACCATTACTACTATTACAAAGTTCGGTACTCACCATTACAACCTTCATGACCTACGTCAGGTCTTTGCTCACTCAACTGGGGCTCAAAGCAGCTAACTACTCAGGGCACTCCTTCCGCATAGGAGCAGCGTCCACAGCCTCCAGTGTCAACATTCCAGTCCATGTTATAAAAACACTGGGGTGCTGGAAGTCATCCACTTACTCACGATACATACCGAACCCAGTACAAGAATTAAGGGATGCTTTCAAAAACATGTCTGATTGATATATGTATCTGTACTGGTTGTCTGTAATAAATTTGATTACTTAATTTTTGCCCTCTTCTTTCTCAGGCCTACCTCATCGTCGGTTCCGGCACACCACAACAGACTTGCCCTTTTTACTATCCTACATTTAATTATGGTATTTTACTCTGTACTATCATGAGCACCTAACACAAATAAATATATATAACAATAATTCTATATATATTTCTGCCCCATCACACCACACTAAAGCCCCATTCACCACAATACTGTTCCCATCCCCGACACTAATGCCCCAATCTCCCACAATACTGCCTGTAAAGGATTCCCTATACGCTGACTTAGTACATCCATTGTAAGTCTCCCAAATCCCAAGTGAAACAGTGATCAGAGCCTTGGTTAACCTAACATCATCCAAGACTTGATGAAGGGTACAACAGGAATATCTTTAATGGGACAAGGTACTGGCAATTTATACAAAACATGGACAAAGTCAAACCCGCCCTGGAACACTCCCACAACATGACCATAACACTCCCACAGCTCAAGGTGGGTTGGCTTACAGATAGCCATCTCCCGCTCCTGGAGATACAAACATAGAAACATAGAATGTGACGGCAGATAAGAACCATTCGGCCCATCTAGTCTGCCCAATTTTCTAAATACTTTCATTAGTCCCTAGCCTTATCTTATAGTTAGGAAAGCCTTATGCCTATCCCATGCATGCTTAAACTCCTTTACTGTGTTTACAAACAGTAAAGCAATCCCATACAGTAATACATATAACATTTGGTGGTGCAATGCAAGGACGTTTGCCTCGGGCGGCATTTTCCAGGGGGCAGCAAAAAAAGCTGCCCCCATATGCCCAGGGCAGATGTCTTGTTAGCCTTGTGTGTGTATGTCTGTTAGTGTGTGTGTATGTCTGTTAGTGTGTGTGTGTTTCTGTTAGCTAGCGTATGCGTATCTGTCAGTGAATGTGTGTGTGTGTGTATTTAGAAGGTGGGGGAAGGGTTGGGTGGGGGTGGCATGGATGGGGGGAGGAGAGCGCCTGAGTTTTGTCCTGCCTACGGCAGCACAAAACCAGGATACACCACTGGTGGAATGGGTCACTTGACTGAACTTACTCCCCCAGGCCTGAGGACTGGCATCCTTCCCTGGGGAGGAGCGTGGGCAGATCCTTGTCCAGCACAGAGGGACATCGCCCCTGGATACAGATAAGTGGCAGAAGGGGTTTTAACCCCCTCATCCAAGCAGGAGAGGGGGCACGTTTTAAACCTATATTACTAGGAAACACAAATTTGTTTTCCTGGCACTATAGGATTCCTTTAAGGTTCTGCTTAATGATATTCATATGCTATCTATAATGTATTGCAGGGTACATGTATCGAGCAGCCCTTCTTAGTTTTTATTCATATTGAGTCCTCTTGGCCTGAAGTCAGTATCCTGGGTGGATACAAAGGAGACTTGTTACTCCTTAATTAACAAGTTGTTTACAAACTTGGAACCAGTTCACATAGGCTCCAAGTAAAGGTGAGCAACTCATTCACGTTTTTTGCACATTATATGAACTATTAAGGTTTTACACTATCATGTTTTTTTCTGTTCCATATCTTCTATATATGTCTGGAGAGAATAACTTCTGAAAATCAGATAGAGGGCACAAAGGCGTCCGTGTTCAGAGCCATAAAAGTGTGAGAACATATTCAATTTTTTGCACTGAGCACATATGCAACAGTTGTCAAAATATTGCACTATTGTTTATATTTTCTTCTTGTCCTTTCACATAAACGAATAAGGATTATTTCCTAAGGTTAAAATTTTGTTTTATCTATTTTACCTTTTAACTCTGCACTGTCACTTCAGTGTTTTTAGGTGGGGTGTATCACCTAAACATTGAAGTACTGTTTGTTTGGTTTTATGTAAAAGATCTGAACTGGTTAATAGGTAATTGCAGCCTGTTGGTATTAGCAATCCTACTGTTTTACAGTGTATCCCTAAACTCAAAGCGTAGGATCAAGTGCGCAGCCGGTTAATAGGGAATTGCAACCTGTTGGTATTAGCAATTGTGACGAGACCAATCTCGCCACATTGCATTGGAGAAGCCTGGTTGCTTGCCTGTTGCCTTTGGACTATGGCCCCATGTTAAAAGTCTTCTTTTCCCCTGCAGAAAAGGCTTATTCGTGCCTTTCTGCCCGGCGGTCGGTAGATTCAATCTACCGAACTAACGCACGAAAGACTGGACCGCCTGGGAGCTGGAGTGTGTCGGCAATTTACCTCCCAGAAGCTGCGGTTAACCGCAGCTTAATTGACAAATGCTGAGTGGCCTTTGTTCGTTTGCCTAACACGTGGCGGCGCCCATTTTAAAGTCCCGAACGGCCAACGGTGTTCGGCGCCAACGCTATGGAACTGGAAATGGACACTTATTTGCGCGAACACCGCTGAGCCGTCAACCTCCTTGCTTCTGCATGCGGTCATTTAACCGGATGCCTGTTCATTCGGTAGTTTAAACCGTATGAATAGCATTACCCCAGATAGCCATCCCGTAGAGTCTATTCGGATGGAGAACAGACTTTGTGAACACTTTAACTCCATGGCGATTGGACTGTGTGTATAGGATCTGAGCGCTATTCGGTACTTTTGTGCCCTCAGATCTAAGCTATCTGGGGATAGGTAGAATGTATGTTTTGTGTAACAGTTGTAACTTTATACATTTTTATGTCTTTTACTGTCTTTTACTGCCATGTGGTTAATGGAGTTTTGCCTCTGTCCTGGGAGATAATTGGATTACTTCCCAATTATCTCCAGGACAGAGGGAGGGAAGTTAGGATGCATTGTGGGGATGTTTTACCTCTGTGTGTCTGTCATTGGTTCACGTCTGTCCTCTGTCACAGTCTCCCATTTGGTCCCCTAGGGGAGTGTCCACCAGGTGGGAGACCTGCATAAATACTGGACAGGTAGCCCTCATTAAACCAGACCACTGCTTGACCCTCAACACGGAGCTCTGTCTTGTTCTTGGGGGGATTTACTGTATGTTGATAGAGACTGATTGCTAGGAGTGTAAGTCGCTTGGGTGCTTTTCCTATTCATCTGCTAGCAGCTATTCATGAGGTGCCAGTTTGGGAGTTTGGAGTGCTATTTTGTATGCAGATCGGGAGTTTGGAGCATTCCCTTACATGCGGTTCAGGAGTTTGGTGTTCTGCAGTAGCTGTGCCTGTATCTCTGGAAGGGGAAGATCTACTAAATGGCGGTTTAACCCTTTTATGCTGAGGGTGCAGTTACAGCAATCCTACTGTTTTACAGTGTATCCCTAAACTCAAAGCATAGGACCAAGTGCGCAGCCGGTCAGAACTTTAGCACGGTTGTGTATCCCTACGCTGCATGTATCTGAGTGCTATATGGATAACCTGGGCGCTCAGATCAGGACTATTTGGGGATGTATTATTTGTGGGGATATTATATATTTTTATGATGTTTTGGGGTATTTTTATGTTTGTTTGCTTTGCTGTTCTTGGGAGATAATTTGCTTACCAGTCTTTAATGCAATTATCTCCCAGGCACAGATTTTTATGGGAGGGGCTTGCCTTGCATTGAACGGAGACCCCATGCTGGGGGCTGTGTATAAAAGCAGGCGACTAATAAACCAGTTCATTTACACCCTTCACTCAATATATGCAAAAAATAGGGGATGATCTGCTAAGCCAATAGAAAACAGAAAAACATAGCGTATAACTGTGTATATGAATAAGCCGCAGGTGTTGTATTCACAAATGGCAACTCACATATTCACTGAGGTTAAAGTGTCTTAAGAATAAATTCCCTCCAAGGATTCAATCTTCACTCTGTATTCAAATCACCATGGGTTAGCTGGAATGTATGTACTCAAGAGAGAAAAAATAAAATTGTAGTGCACAATCAAGTGTATAATAAAAAAAATCAAATTAATCACTTCCATCAAAGTTAAAAACAATGGGTGTAGTATCTGAGTCACCACCAGGGGTCCTACGTGTTTCATCTATGCATAGGACCTCCTCAGCAACTTTGGTAGTGTGCAGTAACAGATCAAAATGAATAATAATAAAACCCCCTTCCCTCCCCAGTCCATTATAGCCCCCTAATGTCCACAAAGTCCAATAATCTTTTGCAGGTGTTTCGTCCGAGCGACATGACGTCATCGCGCACGCCGTCTGATTACATTTGCGTTCCAATGTGCGTTCCATGGCCAAAACCCGGAAGTGGCTGGGGCTGGCTGTTTTTTCCAATCTTCTTTACACAGCATGCTCCAGTCAGTGTAGACATTCATATTGGATGGGGGACAAAGAACAATTGGGCACAATGACATCTTGTTGCTTGGAAGAAACCAGAACACCTGCAAAAGATTATTGAACTTTGTGGACATTAGGGGGGGTATAAAGGATTGGGAAGGGAAGGAGGTTTTATTATTATTTATTTAGATCTGTTACTGCACAAAATCAAAGTCCCTGAGGAAGTCCTATGCATGGATGAAACGCGTAGGACCCCTGGTGGTGACTCAGAGATACTACACCCATTGTTTTTAACTTTGATGTAAGTGATTAGAGTTGAGCAGACTCCTGGATGTTCGGGTTCATCCGAACTTCGTCAAAAAGTTTGAGTTTGGGCTCGAACTTGACCCCGAACCCCATTGAAGTCAATGGGGACCCAAACTTTTGGGCACTAAAATGCCTCTAAAGTCCTGGAAAGGACTAGAGGGCTGCAAAAGGAAGTAAAATGGGGTAATGACCCCTCTTCCTCCCCCTCTTCCTCAAAGTGCCCTGCAAACAAATGTGAATAGGGAAATCACTTAAAATAACATAAAATACATAAAAATTTAAAATACAGCTGAACCATAAAATAGCAATAGATGGAATCTTTGATTTTAGCTTTAGAAGCTTTGGAAGAACATAAATAAAAATCTAAAGCATGGCTGTCAGGAGGATCACCAGAATTATACATTTGAGAGGGTTGGAGTGCAGGGTATTCTTTCATTGTTCAAACTGAGCTCAACTCCTGATGCATGGAGAAAAGGCCTTCACAAGCCTCTGCTATTGTGTAAATAGTTTATACTAAGTGACCCATAGGTTGAGGAGATGGTGACTGTGGCGGTGTAGGTGGAAGCGGCGGTGGAGGAGGAGGTGGTAGCCAACACTGTTTTTTATTTGGTTTTTTGTTTTTGTTTTGTTTGTTTTTTTTAAATTAGGGTAGCCCCCAAAATATTGGGACATATAAAAAAAGAAAACAAAGAATAAGGGCACTTGAGTATAACAATGGCTGGGTGAGGCCGGTATAAATGTCTATTCTGCAAAAGGTACAGACAAGTCTGTTGGGATCCATGCCTGGTTCATTTTAATAAACGTGAGCTTGTCCACGTTGGCTGTGGACAGGCGGCTGTGCTTGTCTGTGATAACGCCCCCTGCCGTGCTAAATACACGTTCAGACAATACACTGGCTGCAGGGCAGCCCAGCACCTCCAAGGCATAAAGGGCAAGCCATGTGCCCAATTTGGAGACCCAGAAGTTGAATGGGCAGACACATCAGTCAGTACGTGTAGGCATGCGCACACGTACTGTTCCACCATGTTGCTGAAATGCTGCCTCCTGCTAAGACGTTCCATATCAGATGGTGGTGCTGATTGTTGTGGCATGCTGACAAAGCTTTTCCACATTTCGGCCATGCTAACCCTGCCTTCTGAGGTGCTGGCAGTGCCCCAGCTGCGTTGGCGACCTCTTCCTCCTCCTCTGCCTTTCCCTTGTGCTTCCACTGAGCCCCCGGTGTCAGTTGGGAATGCCCTCAGTAGCGCGTCTACTAGTGTGCGCTTGTAGTCGCGCATCTTCCGATCACACTCCAGTGAGGGAATTAAGGACGGCACGTTGTGATAATGGGGGGGGGGGCCTACTGTCCTCCCCCCCCTGACCCCCACCCCTGGGCAGCGGGTAGGGGCCATAAAGATAATGAGGGGGGACCTACAGTCCTCCCTTTCTCCGGCCCCCACCCCTGTGCGGCGGGTGGGGGGCCTAAAAATAACAAGAATTCAAAAGAACTTTCCCACACTGTGTAAAATGACACAGAGCACTGTGATTGGATGGAAAAAAGAAAGGAAGGCAGCGCCACTATAAACCACATAAATTAAAAGAGCACAGAATAGGCAGACTAAAATGCAATATATATGATAGATAATAAGCAAATAGAAGTCCAGAATAAATAGTCTGACTGGTAGATGAATCAAACAACGAGGTATTTCTTTGTAGAGGTGAATACAGTCTTTTGTAGTGGGGGATTCTTCAGAGTGGTGTAGATGCGTCTTTGTACATCATATGAAATAAAAAAATAACAACTGATGGTGCAGTATGTCCCGAAAGGGGTAGAAGCAATAAGAGTATATGGTCCTACTCACGTTTTCAAGAGCTATGGACTTAGCTCTAGTGTTGATAACGTACAGTGGTATAATCCCCACTTATGGGATACGTGAGGTCTTAGTATTCTTTCTTGATTAGGGGACCATATGTGGAAATAAAAGCAGGAACAACAATGGTGCTCAAAGTATAAAATGCCAGAGGTGAGAAGATAAAAAACCAAGTGGTTACTCACATTTAGTTGAACAGACTGACTGTTCAATGAATACAGCTTGAGTGGTATAATCCCCACCTAGGATTCTTGGGAGTAATATCCTCACTGGAAAGTAAAAACACCTCTGTGCCGGATAAAAGGATGGTAGTAATAAAGTAAAATAATAGTAATAAAAAGTAAGATGGCTAACTCACAGTAAGAAAGTGGCCAAAATACCTTTATTTAAAACAATATAGTTTAAAAAAACCACAACGCGTTTCGCCCTTAGGCTTTATCAAGTGGAGATCAGAAAGTACATCCTGTTACATACAGGTTTATATAGGCAGTGAACATATTAGAAAATGGCGCCAAAATGATGTCATAATTTTTATTTTTATTTTTTTTCAAAAGTGCTAAATTTTATATGTGTAAGTGAGTACATACCTATATGTAAAACATGTGATAGTTTAAAATTAAAAACGAGGTTTTAAACTCACAATACCTTACATATTCTATTTAGATACAACAGTCACATGATCGGTGGCCATTTTTTATTTTTTTTTCAAAAGTGCTAAACTTTATATGTATCAGTGAATACAAACCTATATTGGAGACATGTGATAGTCTAAAATTTAAATTAAAAACAAGGTTTTATACTCACAATACCTTGCATATTATTTAAATAGAACAGTCATGTATATAAGTCACATTGTATAAATATGTACTTCATGCACAAAATAATTATAAAAGATAATAAAATATAAGAAATATATTATAAAAAATTAATTATAAAAAAATTATAAAAAATTATAAAAAATTAAACAGGTCGAACTCTACATTAAGACCTTCGGGGGTAAGGGTTTTTAAAAGGAACACCCAGTGCATTTCTTTTTGTCCCAGTAATTTTTTGAGGTCACCTCCCCTCCAGGGTAATTTACATCTTTGGATCCCAGTACATTTTAAAAATTTAGGGTCTTTGTTGTGTTGGATAAAATGCTTTGAAACAGAGTGATTAGGGTAGCCTTTTTTTGATAATATTTCTACAATGTTCTGCTAACCTTATTTTTAAGCATCGTGTGGTCATACCCACATACTGGAGGCCACATGGGCACTCCAATAGGTATACAACATTCTTAGTAGTGCAACATATTAAGTCTTTAATAGGGTATGTAATACTGGTTTTGTTTGAGGTGAATTGTGTTGTCTTTGATGTGCTGTTTTGGTCAGTGGATCTGCAGACAATGCATCTGTTGCATTTGAAAAAACCTTTAGAATTTGATAAAAATGATGGATTGCTTGTATTGGCTTTTTTTGTATAATTTTTAGTAAGCATTGTCTTTAGGTTTGGGGCCCCTCTAAAAATGATATGGGGTTTATCTGGGATGAGTGTCTTTAAAATTTCGTCTTGTTTTAAAATGTGCCAGTGTTTTTGAATAGTTTTTTCACAATTTTATTCTTATTGTCAAAGTTAAAGATGATCGGTATGGATGGTGGGTCTTTATTTTTATTCGTATTATATTCTAAAAGCTTGAGTCTTTCTTTTTGTTTCACTGCTTTGAGGGATTCTTCTAGCTTTTCTTTTGGGTAATTTTTGCTGATAAATTGAGCTTCTAGTGTTCTAGCTTGTTCGTCAAAATCTGTATTAAGGGAACAGTTCCTGCGAAGACGTAGGAACTGACCTTTAGGGACCCCATCTAACCATGGTTGGTAGTGGCAGCTTGATCTGTCAATGACTGTGTTGGTGCACACTTTTTTTAAAAAAGTTCTAGTGTTAATATTCCCATCCTGGATAAAAATTTGGATGTCTAAAAAATTTATTAAATCTTTGCTGTGTTCTGATGTTAAAATGATGCCACTATTGTTGTTGTTTAGATGATTTAAAAAAAGTTTAAGTGAGGTTTCAGGACCTTTCCAGATAAAAAAACAAATCGTCTATGTATCTAAAATAGGATACTAGGTTTGCTTTCCAGGGGTGATCTCCCCAGATTGCTTTAGACTCCCAATTGTCCATAAAAAGATTGGCATAACTTGGTGCAAACCTAGTACCCATAGCTGTGCCTTGTCTTTGAATGTAAAAAGTGTCTAAAAACCAAAAATCGTTATTTGTTAAAATCATTTTTATCCCTTCTAAGATAAAATTAATTTGTTTTTCTGGAATTTTATTATCCGTTTTTAATCTATTTAAAACTGCTTCACACCCTAATTCGTGGGGGATTATGGTGTACAAAGACTGGACATCACAAGTGACTAGAATAAAATCTGGATGCCAGGTAAAATTTTCTAAAAAATGTAAGAGAGACATGGAATCTTTTAAGTATGACCTCATAAGTCTGACTGATGGTTGTAATAAAATGTCAATATACTCTGATAAGTTTGATAAAACAGAATTGATCCCGGAGACAATAGGTCTACCTGGTGGATTGGTCTCATTCTTGTGTATCTTTGGTAAAAAGTATATAACTGGAATTTTTGGATGAGGTATATTTAAATAAGCAAATTCTTTTTTTGTTGAGGATATTGGAATTTAAGCCTTTGGTTAAAAATGATATAAGGGAGTTTTGGATGGTATGGGTTGGGTCTGATAGTAGCTTGTCATATACTTTGGGGTCATTAAGCTGTCTAAATGCTTCTTTGATGTACATTTCTTGTGAGAGTATAACTAGGCCGCCCCCTTTATTGGCTGGTTTGATGACTATTGTGTCATCTTTTTTAAGATCTGTGAGAGCTTTCCTTTCTTGGAAGGTTAAGTTATATTGGTTATATTTATGATATTTGTGGTTGTTTTTTTTGGAGGTATTAATTTTTTCTAAGTCTTGCTTTACCAAATTCTCAAAAACTTCTATTGGGCTAGATTTGAAACTTGATGGGTAAAAATTAGAGTTATTCTTAAGGGTGGTGTTTTTCACTGGTATCTCTGGTCAATGACCTATTGTCTCCGGGATCAATTCTGTTTTATCAAACTTATCAGAGTATATTGACATTTTATTACAACCATCAGTCAGACTTATGAGGTCATACTTAAAAGATTCCATGTCTCTCTTACGTTTTTTAGAAAATTTTACCTGGCATCCTGATTTTATTCTAGTCACTTGTGATGTCCAGTCTTTGTACACCATAATCTCCCACGAATTAGGGTGTGAAGCAGTTTTAAATAGATTAAAAACGGATAATAAAATTCCAGAAAAACAAATTAATTTTATCTTAGAAGGGATAAAAATGATTTTAACAAATAACTATTTTTGGTTTTTAGACACTTTACATTCAAAGACAAGGCACAGCTATGGGTACTAGGTTTGCACCAAGTTATGCCAATCTTTTTATGGACAATTGGGAGTCTAAAGCAATCTGGGGAGATCACCCCTGGAAAGCAAACCTAGTATCCTATTTTAGATACATAGACGACTTGTTTTTTATCTGGAAAGGTCCTGAAACCTCACTTAAACTTTTTTAAAATCATCTAAACAACAACAATAGTGGCATCATTTTAACATCAGAACACAGCAAAGATTTAATAAATTTTTTAGACATTCAAATTTTTATCCAGGATGGGAATATTAACACTAGAACTTTTTTTAAAAAAGTGTGCACCAACACAGTCATTGACAGATCAAGCTGCCACTACCAACCATGGTTAGATGGGGTCCCTAAAGGTCAGTTCCTACGTCTTCGCAGGAACTGTTCCCTTAATACAGATTTTGACGAACAAGCTAGAACACTAGAAGCTCAATTTATCAGTAAAAATTACCCAAAAGAAAAGCTAGAAGAATCCCTCAAAGCAGTGAAACAAAAAGAAAGACTCGAGCTCTTAGAATATAATACGAATAAAAATAAAG
Organism: Pelobates cultripes; assembly: GCA_933207985.1. Classification (NCBI taxonomy): domain Eukaryota; kingdom Metazoa; phylum Chordata; class Amphibia; order Anura; family Pelobatidae; genus Pelobates; species Pelobates cultripes. The sequence goes on along the minus strand of OW240920.1, from coordinate 106,084,908 downwards.
ACCCACCATCCATGCCGATCATCTTTAACTTTGACAATAAGAATAAAATTGTGAAAAAAACTATTCAAAAACACTGGCACATTTTAAAACAAGACGAAATTTTAAAGACACTCATCCCAGATAAACCCCAGATCATTTTTAGAGGGGCCCCAAACCTAAAGACAATGCTTACTAAAAATTATACAAAAAAAGCCAATACAAACAATCCATCATTTTTATCAAATTCTAAAGGTTTTTTCAAATGCAACAGATGCATTGTCTGCAGATCCACTGACCAAAACAGCACATCAAAGACCACACAATTCACCTCAAACAAAACTGGTATTACATACCCTATTAAAGACTTAATATGTTGCACTACTAAGAATGTTGTATACCTATTGGAGTGCCCATGTGGCCTCCAGTATGTGGGTATGACCAAAGGATGCTTAAAAATAAAGTTAGCAGAACATTGTAGAAATATTATCAAAGGCTACCCTAATCACTCTGTTTCAAAGCATTTATCCAACACAACAAAGACCCTAAATTTTTAAAATGTACTGGGATCCAAAGATGTAAATTACCCTGGAGGGGAGGTGACCTCAAAAAATTACTGGGACAAAAAGAAATGCACTGGGTGTTCCTTTTAAAAACCCTTACCCCCGAAGGTCTTAATGTAGAGTTCAACCTGTTTAATTTTTTATAATTTTTTATAATTAATTTTTTATAATGTATTTCTTATATTTTATTATCTTTTATAATTATTTTGTGCATGAAGTACATATTTATACAATGTGACTTATATACGTGACTGTTCTATTTAAATAATATGCAAGGTATTGTGAGTATAAAACCTTGTTTTTAATTTAAATTTTAGACTATCACATGTCTCCAATATAGGTTTGTATTCACTGATACATATAAAGTTTAGCACTTTTGAAGAAAAAAGAAAAAAAAAATGAAAAATGGCCACCGATCATGTGACTGTTGTATCTAAATAGAATATGTAAGGTATTGTGAGTTTAAAACCTCGTTTTTAATTTTAAACTATCACATGTTTTACATATAGGTATGTACTCACTTACACATAAAATTTAGCACTTTTGAAAAAAAAAAAAAAATTATGACATCATTTTAGCGCCATTTTCTAATATGTTCACTGCCTGTATGTAACAGGATGTACTTTCTGATCTCCACTTGATAAAGCCTAAGGGCGAAACGCGTTGTGGTTTTTTTAAACTATATTGTTTTAAATAAAGGTATTTTGGCCACTTTCTTACTGTGAGTTAGCCATCTTACTTTTTATTACTATTATTTTACTTTTTTATTACTACCATCCTTTTATCCGGCACAGAGGTGTTTTTACTTTCCAGTGAGGATATTACTCCCAAGAATCCTAGGTGGGGATTATACCACTCAAGCTGTATTCATTGAACAGTCAGTCTGTTCAACTAAATGTGAGTAACCACTTGGTTTTTTATCTTCTCACCTCTGGCATTTTATACTTTGAGCACCATTGTTGTTCCTGCTTTTATTTCCACATATGGTTCCCTAATCAAGAAAGAATACTAAGACCTCACGTATCCCATAAGTGGGGATTATACCACTGTACGTTATCAACACTAGAGCTAAGTCCATAGCTCTTGAAAACGTGAGTAGGACCATATACTCTTTTATTGCTTCTACCCCTTTCGGGACATACTGCACCATCAGTTGTTATTTTTTTATTTCATATGATGTACAAAGACGCATCTACACCACTCTGAAGAATCCCCCACTACAAAAGACTGTATACACCTCTACAAAGAAATACCTCGTTGTTTGATTCATCTACCAGTCAGACTATTTATTCTGGACTTCTATTTGCTTATTATCTATCATATATATTGCATTTTAGTCTGCCTATTCTGTGCTCTTTTAATTTATGTGGTTTATAGTGGCGCTGCCTTCCTTTCTTTTTTCTGTACCATTTCTGTTGTAAGGCCTGTGAGGGAGCCCTACTTTTTAGGTGTGCTGCCACTTTTTACTTATTTATTATTGTTTCTGTTGTATTTTGTATAGATAGAGAGCGCTGATCCCTTTCTTCTGTTCTACACTGTGATTGGATGGCTTGAAATCCATCCAATCACAGTGCTCTGTGTCATTTTACACAGCGTGGGAAAATTAAATTTTCCCACGCTGTGTAAAATGACAAAGAGCACTCTGGCTTAAAAAGTGGGTGTGTCAGGCTCACAGTGGATACTGTGCCCAGTGCCACCACTCACTCCCTGTTCTCTCAATAGCTTGCATTTAAAAACAAAAATCTTTTTTCACTGTTATAGATTGAATAGCAGTTAGTTGTCTGCCACTGCTGCCAGCTTCTGTGTAAGGCTCACAGTGGATACTGTGACCATTTGCCCAGTCAGTGCCACCACTCATATCTGGTGTCACAATAGCTTGCATTTAAAAACAAAAAACTTTTTTCACTGTTATAGATTGAATAGCAGTTAGTTGTCTCAAAGCGGGTGTGTCAGGCACACAGAGGATACTGTGACCAGTGCCACCACTCACTCCCTGTTCTCTCAATAGCTTGCATTTAAAAACAAAAAACTTTTTTCACTGTTATAGATTGAATAGCAGTTAGTTGTCTCAAAGCGGGTGTGTTAGGCTCACAGTGGATAATGTGCCCAGTGCCACCACTCACTCACTGGTGTCACAATAGCTTGCATTTAAAAACAAAAAACTTTTTCACTGTTATAGATTGAATAGCAGTTAGTTGTCTCAAAGCGGGTGTGTCAGGCTCACAGTGGATACTGTGCCCAGTGCCACCACTCACTCACTGGTGTCACAATAGCTTGCATTTAAAAACAAAAAACTTTTTTCACTGTTATAGATTGAATAGCAGTTAGTTGTCTGCCACTGCTGCCAGTTTCTGTGTCAGGCTCACAGTGGATACTGTGCCCATTTGACCAGTCAGTGCCACCACTCATATCTGGTGTCACAATAGCGTGCATTTAAAAACCCAAAAACTTTTTTCATTGTTAAATATTGAATAGCAGTTAATTGTCTCAAAGTGGGTGTGTCAGGCTCACAGTGGATACTGTGCCAGTTCACAGTGCCACTCATATCTGGTGTCACAATAGCATGCATTTAAAACCAAAAAACTTTTATGACTGTTATAGATTGAATAGCAGTTAGTTGTCTCAAAGCGGGTGTGTCAGGCTCACAGTGGATACTGTGCCCAGTGCCACCACTCACTCACTGGTGTCACAATAGCGTGCATTTAAAACCAAAAAACTTTTTTCACTGTTATAGATTGAATAGCAGTTAGTTGTCTGCCACTGCAGCCAGCTTCTGTGTCAGGCTCACAGTGGATACTGTGCCCATTTGCCCAGTCAGTGCCACCACTCATATCTGGTGTCACAATAGCTTGCATTTAAAAACAAAAAAACTTTTTTCACTGTTATAGATTGAATAGCAGTCAGCGTCCTTAAAGTGGGTGTGTCAGGCTCACAGTGGATACTGTGTCCAGTGCCACCACTCACTCACTGGTGTCACAATAGCTTGCATTTAAAACCAAAAAACTTTTATCACTGTTATAGATTGAATAGCAGTTAGTTGTCTCAAAGCGGGTGTGTCAGGCTCACAGTGGATACTGTGCCAGTAAACAGTGCCACTCATATCTGGTGTCAAAATAGCGTGCATTTAAAACCCAAAAACTTTTTTCACTGTTATAGATTGAATAGCAGTTAGTTGTCTGCCACTGCTGCCGGTTTCTGTGTCAGGCTCACAGTGGATACTGTGCCCATTTGCCCAGTCAGTGCCACCACTGATATCTGGTGTCAGAATAGCTTGCATTTAAAAACAAAAAACTTTTTTCACTGTTATAGATTGAATAGCAGTCAGTGTCCTTAAAGCGGGTGTGTCAGGCTCACAGTGGATACTGTGCCCAGTGTCACCACTCACTCACTGGTGTCACAATAGCGTGCATTTAAAACCAAAAAACGTTTTTCACTGTTATAGATTGAATAGCAGTTAGTTGTCTCAAAGCACACTGTTGTCTCAAAGCGGGTGTGTCAGGCTCACAGTGGATACTGTGCCCAGTGCCACCGCTCACTCACTGGTGTCACAATAGCGTGCATTTAAAACCAAAAAACTTTTTTCACTGTTATAGATTGAATAGCAGTTGTCTCAAAGCGGGTGTGTCAGGCTCACAGTGGATACTGTGCCCAGTGCCACCACTCACTCACTGGTGTCACAATAGCGTGCATTTAAAAACCAAAAAACTTTTTTCACTGGTATAGATTGAATAGTAGTTAGTTGTCTCAAAGCGGGTGTGTTAGGCTCACAGTGGATACTGTGCCCAGTGCCACCAATCACTTACTGGTGTCACAATAGCGTGCATTTAAAAACCAAAAAACTTTTTTCACTGGTATAGATTGAATAGTAGTTAGTTGTCTCAAAGCGGGTGTGTCAGGCTCACAGTGGATACTGTGCCAGTTCACAGTGCCACTCATATCTGGTGTCACAATAGTTACATAGTTACATAGTTACATAGCTGAAAAGAGACTTGCGTCCATCAAGTTCAGCCAACCTCACATTTGTTTTTTGCTGTTGATCCAAAAGAAGGCAAAAAAACCCAGTTTGAAGCACAATTTTGCAACAAACTAGGGAAAAAATTCCTTCTTGACGCCAGAATGGCAGTCAGATTTATCCTTGGATCAAGCAGTTATTACCCTACATTGAAAGATTATATCCTTGAATATTCTGTTCTTGCAAGTATGCATCTAGTAGCCGTTTGAACATCTGTATGGACTCTGATAAAACCACTAACTCAGGCAGAGAATTCCACATTCTGATTGATCTTACAGTAAAAAAACCTTTCCTTTGCCTTAGACGAAATCTTCTTTCTTCCAGTCTAAACTCATGGCCTCGTATCCTATGTAAAGTCTGGTTTGTGAATAGATTTCCACACAATGGTTTGTATTGGCCACGAATATATTTGTATAATGTTATCATATCCCCTCTCAGGCGACGTTTTTCTAAACTAAATAGGTTTAAATGTGTTAACCTTTCTTCATAGACGATATGTTCCATTCCTTTTATTAATTTTGTAGCCCGCCTCTGCACTTTTTCTAGTGCCATAATATCCTTCTTTAGAACAGGTGCCCAAAATTGCACAGCATATTCAATATGGGGTCTTACCAGTGATTTATAAAGAGGCAAAATTATATTCTTGTCCCGAGAATGAATGCCCTTTTTCATGCATGACAATACCTTACTGGCCTTGGCCACTGCTGATTGACATTGCACATTGTTGCATAGTTTGTTGTCTATAACAATTCCCAAGTCCTTTTCATGTGTTGTTATCCCTAATTCGCTTCCATTAAGGGTATACGTTGCTTGTGTATTCTTTACGCCGAAGTGCATAACTTTGCATTTTTCAACATTAAATTTCATCTGCCATTTGAGTGCCCAGTCCCCCAGTCTATCTAAACCCCTCTGCAGAAAGCAATATCCTGCTCACATTGTATTACTTTATAGAGTTTCGTGTCATCTGCAAACACTGAAACACAACTTTCAATGCTTTTTTCAAGATCATTTATAAACATGTTAAATAGAAGGGGTCCCAGAACAGACCCCTGAGGGACACCACTTGCCACCTCTGTCCAGCTTGAAAATTTACCATTAATGACAACTCATTGTACTCTGTTTTTAAGCCAATGTTCTACCCAAGAACAAGCATTTTCATCTAGACCGATTTCCTTGAGTTTGAACACTAATCTATTGTGTGGAACTGTACCAAATGCCTTGGCAAAATCCAAAAAGATCACATCCACGGCAACACCCTGATCTATACTTCTACTTACTTCTTCGTAGAACGCAATCAAGTTAGTTTGACATGACCTGTGCTTCATAAAGCCATGCTGATTTTTGCTGATAACCATGTTCTTCTCAAGGAATTCTTGAATATTATCCCTTAATAAACTTTCAAATATTTTACCAGCCACAGAAGTTAAGCTCACAGGTCTATAATTTCCAGGCAAGGATTTTGAACCCTTTTTGAATATAGGAACCACATCTGCCTTCCTCCAATCCTCCGGAACACTTCCTGAAAGAAAAGAATCTTGAAAGATTAAAAACAGAGGTTCACTTATTTCTGCACTTAGTTCCTTAAGTACAAGTGGATGGATACCGCCAGGCCCTGGAGCTTTGTTTATATTAACTTTTTTTAGTTGCTGCAGCATCTTGTCTTGAGTTAACCAATTACAATTATTCTGCAAGTTTTTAGTAGCAATCATTTGCACATCTATTGCCATGGGTTCTTCCTTAATATATACGGAGGAGAAATAGTTATTTAAAATTCCTGCCTTTTCCTGGTCTTCATTAATTAACACCCCCGTTTCAGTTTTTAGTGTACCTACACTTTCATTTTGTTTTTTTTTTAGAATTTATGTACTTAAAAAATGCTTTGGGGTTGTTTTTGCTCTCTTCAGCTATCATTATTTCATTTTGAAGTTTAGCAAGTCTAATTGCCTTTTTGCACGCATTATTTGCATCCTTATATCTTTTATAAGATGCATCTGATTTGTCCGATTTAAATGCTTTAAATGCCCTTCTCTTAGTTGTAATCTCTTGTTTTACTTCTCTACTAAGCCATGTTGGTTTTAATTTGTTTCTTTTATATTTATTTCCCAATGGTACATACTGAGAAATGTACCTTTGTAATATTTGTTGGAAGATGATCCATTTATCCTCAGTGTTCTTTTCACTAAAGAGTTTATGCCAGTCAATATATTGTAAAGCTTCCCTTAACTTATTGAAATTGGCCTTTTTAAAATTATATGTTTTAGTATTCCCCATGTGCTTTTGTTTTTTTGAGTTTATTTCAAAGGACACTATATTGTGATCACTATTTCCCAAGTGCTCACCTACTTGAATGTTGGTCAAAAGATCAACGTTGTTTGTTAAAACCAGGTCCAGACAAGCATCCATTCTAGTTGGTGCTTGTACAAGTTGTGACATGAAGGTGTCATTTAACAAGTTTAAAAACCTAATTCCCTTTGCTGAGGCACTAGTCCCTCTGTCCCAATTTATATCCGGGTAATTAAAATCTCCAATAATTAAAGTGTTACCCAGATTTGCAGCTTTCTCAATTTGCTCAAACAGCTGTTGTTCCTCGCCAATATTAACATTAGGTGGTTTATAACATATCCCAACCAATAGTTGGTTTCCCTTCTTTTCCCCCAAGCAGATATTTACCCATAAAGCTTCCACATTATCCTCCTCGCATTCCATTTGCTTAACATTTGGCTTTAAATCATGTTTGACATACAAACATACCCCACCACCCTTCTTGTTTTTCCTATCCTTCCTAAATAACATGTACCCATTTAAGTTAGCTGCCCAGTCATGTGTCTCATCCCACCATGTTTCAGTTATGCCTATTATATCATATTGTTTAGTGTATGCTAATGCCTCTAGTTCCCCATTTTGTTATTTAGGCTCCTTGCATTAGTAAGCATACATTTAATATTATGCGTCACTTGTATATTTTGTGAATTTTCACCATTACACAGCTTCTCTGTTCTGAGCTTGCCCCTCCCCCCGTTTCCACCCCCCTTATACTGTGCTAAAGCCCATCTCCTTTCTGTCCTATCTCCATTTTGTAGATTGCTATGACCCTCCCCCCCTACTACTAGTTTAAAATCTCCTCCAACCTTCTAGCCATCCTATCCCCCAGCACTGCAGACCCTCTCCCGTTTAGGTGCAATCCATCACCACTATAAAGGTTGTACCCAATCGCAAAGTCGGCCCAGTGCTCTAAAAACCCAAAACCCTCCTTCCTGCACCAAGACTTAAGACTTTTAGATTAAATTAGCAAGATGAATGTTAATGTAGGACTCACCTAAGAGGTTTTGTATAGACATTGGAGGGGTACTAAAAATCTTGTCTTATTGAAATGTGCATACGTATTCGATATAGTCAATAGTATCAATAGTAGGTGGCTGGGAGGTTTGAGCCCAAAATGTGGAGTCATATAGCCCTGGATCTTTTTGGTGCCTGTGCCTGCAAATATTTCCCTCACCGGCC
>OW240920.1:106036703-106076756 GCA_933207985.1 Pelobates cultripes | reverse complement strand
TACTACCTATCCCTCCACCAATAGAATAGAGCACTAGGGAGAGAAGTTGTATTTCCTGTGGGCTGGAGGGTTGGGTTTGAGTATTACATAGGAAATTAAAAAAAAAAAAAAAAAATTTATAATAACAGCAAGGTACCCTTGATGAAGAAACACACCGTAAATTAGATCACGTCCTACAACATTAATGTAATGCCGAAATGCAATTATTAAAAGAGAGACTGTTGTCCACAACCAAACTCCCCCTCGGAAGTTACCTATAATAATGCAATTTAGCAACAAAAATCTGGCCCGGGTGTGGACCCGCTCCGCACAACCCCCCCACGGGAATTTCAATGGACAAGGAGCGCAAAGGCTCCCCATTGTATCCCATGCTAAACTCTCACGTTCGAGTAATTGTACATACTTAATTTCATTATTTTTTTTATTTTTTGTTTTAACCCTGTCAGTCATCTAACCCATACTCCTTCAGCAGCAACATCCTGTACCCATATAGGACATCGCCAGACACTAGGGCACTGCAAAATACCTGCTGTGACGAGACCAATCTCGCCACATTGCATTGGAGAAGTTGGTTGCCCGTCTGTTGCCTTTGAATTATGGCCCCATGTTAAAAGATTTATTTTCCCCTGCAGAAAAGGCTTATTCGTGCCTTTCTGCCCGGCGGTCAGTAGATTCAATCTACCGAACTAACGCACGCATGACTGGACCACCTGGGAGCTGGAGTGTGTCGGCAATTAATCCCAGAAGCTGCCGCAGCTTAATTGACGAATGCTTTGATCAGTTGCCGAACACGTGGCGGCGGCCATTTTAAATTCCTGAACGGCCAGCGGTGTTCAGCGCCCAAACTATGGAACTGTAAACGGACACTTATTTGCGTGAACACCGCTGAGCCGTCAGCCTCCTTGCTTCTGCATTCGGTCAGTTAACCGAATGCCTGTTCATTCGGTAGTTCAAACCGTATGAACAGTATTACCCCAGATAGCCATCCCGTGAAGTCTATTCGTATGGAGAACAGACTTTGTGAACACTTTAACTCCACAGCAATTGGACTGTGTGCATAGGATCTGAGCGCTATTCGGTACTTTTGTGCGCTCAGATCCCAGCTATATATTTTGTGTGATAAATGTAATATTGTGTATTTTATTGTGTTTTAGTGTTTTACTGTAACCATGTGGGTAATGGAGTTTTGCCTCTGTCCTTGGAGATAATTGGATTACTTCCCAATTATCTCCAGGATAGAGGGGAGGGATTGTAATGTATTGGGGGAGTGTTTTAACCATGTCTGCCTGTGATTGGTCATTGTACTATTTGTGTCCCAGTCTCCCATTTGGTCCCCTAGGGGAGTGTCCAGCAGGTGGGAGACCTGCATAAATACTGAGCAGGTAGCCATCATTAAAACAGACCACTGCTTGACCCTCAACACGGAGCTCTGTCTCGTTCTTGGGGGGATTTACTGTATGCTGATAGAGACTGATTGCTAGGAGTGTAAGCCGCTTGGGTGCTTTTCCTATTCGTCTGCTAGCAGCTATTCGTGAGGTTCCAGTTCGGGAGTTTGGAGTGCTATTTTGTATGCAGTTCGGGAGTTTGGAGCATTCCATTATATGTGGTTTGGGAGTTTGGTGTTCTGCAGTAGCTGTGCCTGTATCTATGGAAGGGGAAGATCTTCTAAACTGTGGTTTAACCCTTTTTATGCTGAGGGTGGCGTAACACCTGCCTTACTGCAGACTACCTCAGGGGCCATATTCATCTATAACCGAAGACCCACTTCCAATGAGCTGTCCAGAAAATATACACCTTAATAATGGCATACCAATTTAAATGCTTTTCCATGAACGTAAATGGCCTAAACAGCTTATTTAAAAGAAGCTCAGTGATCAAAGAAATGCACAAGTCTAAGGCAGCCATAGTATGTCTTCAAGAGACACACATGTGTAAGAAAAACTCTCCCAACCTTATATCCTCCAAATACCCCCAAGTGTACCATGCTCTCTCACCAAATAAAACAAAAGGAGTAGCCATACTATTTCACGTAGATTGGGTTTTCCAACTAAACAAGACATACATGGACGAGCAAGGAAGACTTCTTATTGTGGTGGGCTCCCTGAATGGAATGCAACTCACGATTGCATCCATATATGCACCCAACAACTCCCAAGCCTCCTTTATAAAAATATCGCTAAACAAGATAATTAGCTTACGTGTGGGACATACTATAATTTGTGGGGACCTTAACTGCACATTGAACCCCGAATTAGATATCAAACGAATCGAGAGTAAACATCCATTACAGCAAGCCAGTACTATGAGCTATAACCTTAGCACACTACTCCACACAAACGATCTCTATGACACATGGCGCACCCTACACCTGAAGGAGAAAAATGATAACTATTTTTCACGGGTACCCCATACATATTCTCGTATAGATATGTGTTGGGTGGACAAGAGCTCTATAACGAATGTCATAGAAGTGCAAATAGGGGACAGGACTTGGTCCGACCATGCGGCTGTAATTACTACGTCCAGGGCCATGTACCCAGCTCGAGGACGGAGTGCATGGCGCCTGAATGAATCCCTCATAGATAACGCGGATACAGCAGCCAAAATACGCATAAATATCAAGACGTTTTATGAGAATCACCAGAAAGATCCCTCACGCATTGACACTAAATGGATGGCCCTCAAAGCAGTATTGAGAGGTCTACTAATCCAAGCAGGGTCGATAAACAAATGGAAGGTCTACAACGAAACAGACAAACTGCTCACACAACTCAAAACACTAGACAGGGATAATAAATTAAGACCAACTAGAACGCTATCCCCATAAATTGAAAAGACAAGAGAAGAGCTACATGCACTGTCCTTAATAACTATGGAAAGACAGCTGCGCAAGTTGAAGCTCTCCTACTATATGCAAGGGAATAAGGCAGGAAAAATGCTCGCAAGGCGCTTAAAATCCCAATATATACAATCCAAACTCCCATACATGACATCAGACGCAGGGACAAAACTATTTAACCCACAAGACATGGTGGACGAATTGGCGACCTTTTATAATAAGCTATACAATCTCACACAGGATAAAACTCTATACCAGCCAATAGAGTCAGAAATAGATATCTTCCTAAAAGAGGTGAATCTACCACGTCTGACTGCCCACCAAAGCTCGATACTGACAGCTAGATTCACAGAAGACGAAGTGCAAAACGCAATACACACATTTGAGGCACATCTAACACTGTACCTTACAGAACTTTTTAACTTTTTTAGGGAATCAGGGTCCATACCGGAGGAGATGCTGCTAGCCCATATTGTTACGCTTCCCAAACCAGGCAAACCTCCCACCGAATGTGCCAACTTGAGGCCCATTTCGCTGCTAAATGCAGATACAAAACTATATGCCAAGCTACTAGCTACGCGCCTTCAACCCATCTTACAAGATTTAGTCTCTCCAGAACAAGCAGGATTTGTCCCGAATAGGCAGCCAGGGGATAACACACTCCACTTTTTAAACTTAATCACATGGGCCCAGACTACTAACCAAAAAGGCATACTTCTAGCTTTAGACGCGGAAAAAGCGTTTGATCGCTTAAATTGGACATACATGCGGGCTGTATTGTCACACATGGGTATCCCTCTAGAATTCTCTAAATGCATTATGGTCCTATATTCCAGACCTGCAGCCAAAATATTTAACTCCGGGTTCTTTTCGCGATCTTTCCAAATAACAAATGGTACCAGGCAGGGGTGCCCATTAATATTCATTTTGTGCATGGAACCCCTAATCAGACACATTAAAAATGAACACAATATTGGGGGCGTAGAAACACCACTAGGGGACCAAAAAATAGCCCTTTTCGCAGATGATGTTCTCCTATTCTTAACACACCCGGAGACTTCCTTACCAAACCTGCTAGCATTGCTGGAGAGATACGGGAAGATGTCTTACTATAAGAACAATGCCAAAAAAACACAAGCGCTGGTGATAGGGCTCGCACCCTCCTCTCTAACACACCTGAAAACACTGTACCCTTCGATTCGTGGAAAACCTCTCTTTCATATCTGGGCATAAAACTGCTAGCATTACAATCGGCGATAATACGGGAAAACCATACACCACTCATTCACAGATAAGAACAACAACTTAAGGCACGGGAGGACAAAGATCTCATGGTTAGGGCGGATCCACACCATAAAAATTATGGTATTACCACACATACTATACCTATTTCGCACCCTGCCCATTACAATTCCAAACCCCATATTAAAGAACTTTCAGGCTACAATTAACGCACACATTTGGAAACGGAAACCCCCAAGGATAGCACAAAACTCATTGTGGTGCCCATTCACAAAAGGTGGACTGGGCATACCCAACATAAAACTATACTACAAAGCCTCAATATTGGCACAAGGCCTCACGATCCTTGAGCGTTCATCTCCTCCGGTATGGCTAGCGTAAGAAAATGCATGCATGCCCACTGGCCCGATCCCACTTACCCTTTGGGCAGGAACAAAGCTTCCCAGGTCAAAGATCTTGCTACCGGTCACAGAAACGCTGCTCCACACATGGAAGCAGGCTACCCCACTATTCTTACAAGAGAATGACCTACTCCTTGCAGCGCCGCTTCAGGCCCTGGCTGCCTGAACGACAAACCTGCAGGTAGACCCTTGGCTGAGACAAGGGGTTCACCATGTTCGCTCCTTATTGACTTTCGCTGTTATCAAACCATTCCCGGATATAACTAGGGAATAGCATCTCAAGCCTTGGGAAATATTCTCTTACCTACGAATCAGGAACATAGTGCAGGAATGTAGGTTTAGTTTAAGAGAGCCCAACCTTTTGCCACCATTCATTCAAAAATGTATGGGGAAACTACCAAATGTTAAAGTGATGTCCCTCTGCTATAACGCTCTCTTACTCCAAAATAAAACAGCAAAATCCCAATACATGTCGAAGTGGGAAATGGAAATAGGGAAACAATTCTCACAAGCAACATGGTACCACGCTCAAAAGAAAACAAAACAGGCCTCCCATAGTCTCACCCAGTGGGAAACGTTCTGCAAATTAACTATGCGCTGGTACTTACTCCCTACCAAACTAGCTCACATATACCCAGGGACGAACAAATTATGTTGGAGATGCCAGAATCAGGAAGGGACCCACTACCATATATTCTGGACGTGCCCAAAGATTACTACATTGTGGCAAGACATAACAACACTTTTATGCAACAGCTTGGGGATCGGGGTACCAATGAGACCGGAATGCTTTATATTACACATCTTCCCGAACACTCTTCCTTAGGATGAGATCTACCTAATGATCCATTGCTTAATGGCAACCAAAACTGCAATTGCCCACAGGTGGAAGACCACACAGACACCCACCGTGTCAGAGATTTTAGGTAGAATAGATTCAGCATATACATATGAACGCATGGCAAGCCGACTAAACGATAGACAAAACAAACATGCGATGAGGTGGCACAGATGGGTAGAATACAGGTATGGAGGGACTCAAAAAGGGCCATAGGCTATCTAGTGTGATGCAAAAGGCTGTTTAGGGTAATACAAAGGCTATCTAGTGTAATACAGAGGAATACCATGTTACAGGATATCAAACACTGTCCCCCCTTCCCTCCCCACCCTTACCATCACCACTCAGTTAGGACATGAGGTATCAGGGCTATCGCCTGGGAATGTGAATAGGAAAACAATCGTATAGATGTATCACCGCTGCGAACTATAAATGATAAACAGCCAAACTGCTACTAATAACCAATTTTTAAACAAATTGTTTAATGATGCCCATGTACAGAATGTTGTGTTTGTACCAATGTCCTCCCCCTCCCTTCTATATTTCTGTACCCCCTTGTTCTATGATGATTCATTCATGAAAAATGAAAAATAAAATACATTGAAAAAAAAAAAGAAATGGACTGTGAAGAAATCCCTCTTTTATGTTTAATATTTCTTCCCTATTCATTCGGTAGATGTAATTACTGAACAGAGACCACCCCCTGGCTCGTTAAACTTCAAAGAATGCCTCAATTGAACCCTCTACCTGTGCGGCTGGCGTTCGTACTACCGAACACCACGTGGCTGAGAAAACGGCGGCCATCTTTTTTTATGCGAACAAAGGCAGTGGGACTTGGTCGTCGAGTGTCTGGAACTAAAATCTGACACTCGACTTCCCGAACACCAGTCTCAACATGCGAACGCTGCATCTTTATTTCCCGAACAGCTAGAAGAGCGCTGTTCGGTACTTTTGTTCATTCGAATGAGGGGAACAATCGCTGCTAAGAGCCAGGGGAAACCATTCGGTTTTTGCCACTTAACGAAATAGACCGGCAAAACTACCCAAACTCATGGAATTATTTTGGGCAGCCACCTCGAGGTTAGCTGGTCACAAAAGACTTCCATATTTTTTGAGAACCCCTGAACCGATCTGGGTGAAATTTTAATATGTTGGTCACCCAGATCGGGGCTATCAGGGGACATATTGTTTGTGGGGATACCATATGCCTAAAAGGGTGTTCTGAATATTGGGAAAAATTGTAATTTTTCTGCCTGCAGATAATCAAGTTATTACTTTAATAGACTTGATTATCTCCATGTGACGAAGTGCACTTCACCACTTGGTCCTGCTTGCCAGCCTCCTGCCCTGTGACTATGGCCCCTGGGAGATTGTACGTGTTTAAACCAGCATTTGGGCATATGGACTTTTATTATATGGTGCTGGCCCTTTAAAAACAGTGTATGGACTGAAACTTTTGAGACACTTTTTCTGCCCCTTTGAATTCATGGGAAGGTGTGCCTCTTCCCCTACCCCAGCTCCATTGTTCTCCAGCAGGGAGTTGTCCCAGGGACACTACCAGACCAGTGGGAACTGGTTTGGGCAGGAAAAGCCATGCTTGCAAGTGAAAACAAAGGACTTTGACCTAACTTTTAAACCCCTGAACCTATTCAAGTGAATTTTGGATATGTTTGTCCCCAAGTTATACTGGTTAAAATAATATAAGTTTTATGTATGTACGATGTAAACTCACAAAGTTATAAAAATGTATAAAAAGTGTAACTTTTCAGCTTGGAGATAATTGAGTAGATACAGTAAATGACTCAATTATCTCCTAAGCAGAGGGGAAGAATATAATGGGTGTGATTCTATTGTCCCATTGTGTCTGATTGGCTGCTGTTCTTGCATTGTATATGTTGTAATGTGTTTATTGGTTGTTCTGAAAAAACCCTGTGGGTGGTACTATGTGTGGAAAACCTGCATAAAAGAAGGCCCTTTGGTGCCAAGTATTACAGATCCTCTTGACCCTCAATATGTAGCCTTGTCTTGTTATTGGAGGGAACTGCTATAATCACACTGGGGATTGCTATGCTCTGCATACTCCCTTGAGCTTGTAATCACTTAGCTCTTTTAAGAGCTGTTCTTGTTACGCTCTCCTGGAGGAGAGGTCTTCCCCACACGGTCCTGGAGGACAGAAGCTGATCCAGGGTGGACAGAAGACGGTGAGACTCCTGCTAAACTACGGCGGTTGTGGAGTCTGTGGTGGTTGTGGTGTCCGGTGCGGTGCTTGTGTTCCTCAGCGCAAGCTAGGAAGCATCCATCAACGGAGGGTACTCGGTCGGAGTATGGGGAGCTCCGTTACACTCCAGGACTAGGGGAGGGAATTGTATGTTTGTGCTGGGAGTGTTTTACGTTTTTTTCCTGTAAATGATGGTAAAAGCAAGTTCTGTTGCACCCTTCTTCTAGACTTCGGCTGATGTTTGGGGATTCGTATGCTTTATTAAGGGAATCATCTTATAAAGCTATTGTATTCGTATGGATTTCGTTTATTTCATCTACCGAACGGAGCGCTATAATCACTGATGCTCTGGCAATTCGGGAGGAAACTACCGGATGAGGATTGGATATCCTAGGTTTCCTAACATGGATCAATTAAAGTTTTATATATAGAGAAGATAATCAACTAGGAGCCTATTATGACACAATACAAAAGGTGTTGCATCATAATGGTCCAGATTATCCCAGCATCGATCAGAGATTCCAGGAATCTCACTTATGGCTTAACCCTTGAAGTTGCAAAAGTCACAAAGAAAAGAGTTAATCAGGTACACATTAAAGTGGCCCTGAAGCCCTTTCCTGGAAGTAAATACAGTAGTCTACTATTAGTCTGTAAATAGATGTAGAACCAACCGTAGCATAGGCATCTAGAGATATAAAGCTAGAGTGTACAACCGATAAATGCAATCATAACTTTATAATGGTTAACTCCTATGTCTAGAGTGGAGACTCTGAATATGGTCTCAATCATCTTTCTGGTATAGATAATTAAAAAGAGCTTTACTGAAGTGGCTCTGATAGGACATAAGAACCAGAAATGGTACAGGTGGTGTATACATGTAGACATATAAGTACTGTTAAGACCTTGCAGTGGTTATGGTACTGCGGTCTTCTATTCCTTTCCCAATAAGTGATTATAGCTGCAGCAGGGAGTGGAGGAATAGTGTAGATGAATGCAGTTTCCAAGACGATTCTCCTCAGCAAATAGAATATCCCCCAAACATGAGCCTAGACTTCATGAAGGGTGTAACAGGAATGAAGTTTATTGAAAACACACTGGCTTTTATGAGAAATCCTCCTGCAAGAGGACCTCCCACAGCAAACAGACAATAACCAATCACCATACAGATTTACAGTAATACCCGTCCTCTCTCTGCCTGAGAGATATTGAGATAAGTTAAGGAATAAATCAATTATCTCCAGGCAGAGGGCACACAGTTTTCCCAAAAGTTGGAACACCCCTTTCCACACCAGGTATCCCTACAAATTATATCATATCCCCTGATAGCCCCTATCTGGGGGACAAACATACCCAAATTTCACCCAGATCAGTTCACCCAGATCGGTTCTTAAAAAGTATGGATGTCCCATTTTACTGACCACACACGAGGTTCCTGCCCAAAACAGTTCCACGAATTCAGCGTGTGCAGTCGGTCAATTCAGAAAAAGGTAAACGAACAAAGTACTGAATAGGTCCTCCTGGCTCATAGGAGCGATTGCTCCCCTTGTCCATACGAACAAAACTACCGAATGGCACTCTCCTGGCTGTTCGGCAACCGAAGGAAGTAGGCGTTCGGTAGTTTTAGCGGTGGTTTGTGAGGTCGAGTGTCCGATTTTAGTTTCAGACACTCAACGACCAAGTACCGCTGCCTCCCCTCATGCGAACAAGATGGCCGCCATTTTCTGTTCCATGTGGCATTCAGCTAACTAAGAGAGCACTTTATAGATGGTTCCTTTGAAGTTAATGAGCCAGGAGGGTGGTCGGTGTTCGGTAGTTTCAAACTACCGAACCAATAAATTCAATATGCATACAATACTTGTAGGAAAAAGCCAGAACAAAGAAGAAAATACCGAACAAAAGTCTATTTTCTTCACAATACTCCCCCTCAGTTCCATGGGTCGGCATACCCGCCTAGACCCTGCCGGGTTGGCTTGGGGATGTCCGGGTAACATAATTAAACATCCAAGTCGGTTTGGCGGGAAAGCCCATCCGCATTGCCGTTCTGCTTGCCCGGGTTGAGCCAAATGAGGGGACTGTGGTCAGTGAGTAGGGTAAAAGAACGGCCATAAAGGTACGTTTGGGGTTTATTTAAGGCCCATACTAGAGCCAGGCATTCTTTTTCCACGGTGGCATAGCTGACCTCCTGAGGTAATAATTTACTACTGAGATATGCCACCGGATGTTCCATGCTATCTTACCCCACTTGGCTCAGCACGGCTCCCAGCCCAAACATGGAGGCATCTGTATGAATGAGAAATGTTTTATTAGGGTCTGGGGCCGCCAATACTGGAACTTCACTCAAAGCCGTTTTAAGTCTCTGGAACGCTGTTGCACACTCCGGGGACCACGCTGCCTGCTTGGGTAGGGACTTTTTGGTCAGGTCGGTGAGGGGTTTTGCTATGATGCTATACTCAGGGACGAACTTTCTATACTACCCAGCTGTGCCTAGGTGCGGGGCTGGGGCCAATTGGCTATGGCCTCTACTTTGGCTGGTTTGGGGCGCTGTTTCCCAGACCCTACTCTATGCCCTAGGTGTTGTACCTCTGCCATACCCACATGGCATTTCTCGGGTTTCAGAGGGAGGCCGGCTTCTTGTAACTTCCCAAATACCGTAGCCAAGTGCGACAGGTGTGCCTCCCATGTGCCGCTATAGATGTCAATATCATCTAGATAGGCACATGCGAAGTCCTGCATTCCCTCCAGTAGTCGATCCGCCATCCTTTGAAATGTAGCTGGGGCATTCTTCATCCCAAACGGCATAACCCGAAATTGGTATAGCCCAAATGGGGTGACGAATGCCGACTTAGAGATGGCGGCCGGGTCTAGCGGAATTTGCCAATATCCTTTGCACATGTCCAGGGTAGTTAGGAAGTGCCCGCTGGCCATGCGATCGAGCAATTTGTTGATCCGTGGCATGGGGTATGCGTCAGTGATAGTCTGGTCGTTCAGTTTCCTATAATCAATACAGAAGCGAGTCGTACCGTCTCGCTTCGGTACTAAAACCACCGGGGACGCCCAGGGACGCCCAGGGACTTTGGGAAGCCTCAATAACCCCTAATTCTAACATTTCTTGGATTTCTTTTCACATGCTGGCCCGTACTGCTGCTGGGATACGGTACGGCTGCTGCCATAATGGGGTCTCCCCCTGCATTTCCACCCGGTGCACTGCGGCGGAGGTATACCCGGGTAGAACCGAGAACAGCCCACCGTATTCCCGCAGCAGTTGTTTTGCGTCTGCCAGCTGGATGGGATCTAGTTTCTCCCCCAACCCGACCTGTTCTAAGGTACCTTGGTTAGCTGCCAGCAGGTCAGGTAAGGGGAGTCCTTCACTATCATCAGTGGACGGGGCACAGATAGCGTCCACGTCCTCAGAGCACTCGAAGTACGGTTACAACATGTTCACATGAAAGGCTCGTCTGACCCTTTCATTTGAACATTTGGCTACAATATAGGTGGTGTCGCTAATCCGTTCCACCACCTTAAATAGCCCCTGCCAAGCTGCCTGGAGCTTGTCCTTTTTGGAAGGTCGGAGGGGTAGTACTTTCTGCCCTACTTCCAGGTTCCTATCTCGTGCTCCCCGGTCGTACCATTGTTTCTGTCGTTTCTGTGCCGCCTGCAGGTTCTCCCGAACGGATTTGGTTAGGGCCTGCAAGCGGTCCCGGGAACTCCAGCATGTGTTGCCCTCCCTGTGCTCCCGTATGAGTTCCAGGGGTCCCCGGACTTTTCTCCCGTATAGGAGTTCGAAGGGGGAGAACCCGGTGGATGCCTGGGGCACTTCCTGGTAGGCAAACCGGAAATGAGGCAGAACTTTCTCCCAATGACCGTAGGACTCTGTGAACGCTGTGAGCATCTGCTTAAGCGTGCAGTTGAATCATTCAGAGACCGTTGGTCTGAGGGTGGTAGGGGGAGCTGAATAACGGTTTTACCCCGCAGCTCTGCCACAACTGTTGAGTTACAGTTGCCGTGAACTGTGTTCCCTGGTCTGAAAGTATTTCCCGGGGGAACCCTACTCGGGAAAAGATCCTGACTAGAGCCTGTGCTACCGTCTCCGCCTCAATGTTGGAGAGTGCCACAGCCTCAGGGTACCTGGTGGCGTAGTCCACCACCGTGAGGATGTAGCGCTTACCGGAGGAGCTGGGTTTGCTGAGGGGCCCTATCAGGTCTACTGCCACTCTGTAGACTGGTTCTTTTATTATAGGTAAGCACCGTAACTTGGCCTTAGGGTGATCCCCCCCTTTTCCCTATCCTTTGACATGTGTCACATGTCCTGCAGTACGTCTGCAAATATTTTGATATCCCTGGCCAGAAGAACGTCTGGGTAAGACGGTCCTTGGTTTTCATGATACCCAGATGTCCAGCTAGCGGGATATCATGGCCTAGCTTTAGAAACTCTGCTCTGTATTTGCGGAGTATGACCAACTGTCTTTTTATAACTTGGGCTGCCCCCTTTCCCACTCCCCCTGTGACCCCTGTCCCTTGTCCCAGTGGAAGTTCTCGTGGGCATTACCTTCCTTAGGGGTACCCACTGCCTTCCTGTAACCTGCTAAGGTGGGATCTGACTGCTGGGCTTGGCCAAATTTTTGGGAGTGCCCCAGAAGGGGATAGGGTTAGGGCATGCTACGGGGATTTCGGTTCCTACCTGTGGTTCCTCGGAGTGTGTTGGTCCAGCTCGGGGGTCTTGTGCCCTGGTAGTCACGGGGCAGGTTCCAGCGGGATCGGGGTGAATCAGCTGTGAAGTTAGGCACCCCAAGTCATTCCCCAACAATACTTCCGCAGGTAGGCCAGACATAATGCTCACTTCCATCTGCTTGGCTCCCGTGCCCCAATTTAATTGTACTCGAGCTGTGGGTAACTTGTGGATGGCGCCTCCTGCCACTCTTACTGCAACAGTCCTGTTGGTGTGCGCCTTTGCAGATATGGTGTGAGGCTGCATCAAAGTAAGGGTGGCCCCAGAGTCTCGTAGTGCCTCAGCCTCTTTTCCATCTATGGTGACCCATTGTCCCCCTCAGCTTGTGCTAGGTTCACCTCATGTAGTACGGCCCATTGCTCTGAATCCAGGCTGTGATCTTCCAGCGGCTCATGTTGATAGTGGTGAGCGGCTCCGCTGAGGGCAATGTATTTTGTAGTGCCCTGGCTGATTGTACTGGGGACATACCAATGGTGGTCTCCTGTTAAAATTAGGCCGTGTCGTGGGTGGTACCGCGTTTGTCTGGGGTTGGTTACAGGACCTGGCGTTGGAGCGCTGGACCTTACCAGAGGACGGTTTCCACTAACCTCTGCTTTTCAACCCTCGTGATGCTCATCTCCAAGCTTGGCCACTTCCTCGACTGTGGCCGGCTTCCTGTCTCTGACCCAGTCCCTAGTGTCTGCAGGTGTGTGGTCAAAAAAATTGTTCTAGCAAGAGGAGTTGCAGCACCTCCTCTAGCATTGTGGCCTGGCAGCCTTCTATCCAGTTTTGGGCTGCCCGATACATCCTAAAGGCCCATTCGGTGTAGGAGTCTCGGCCCCCTTTCCGTAATGCCTGAAACTTTTTCCTGTAAGTCTCTGGGGTCACGGCATACCTGGCTAGCAGAATGTCCTTTACCCTGGCGTAGTCGTGTATGGCTGTGTCAGGAACTGCTCGGTATGCCTCTGCTGTTCGGCACGTGAGCTCTCTGCTTAAAATCACGGCCCATTGCTCTGATTTCAGACCCTCCAAAGCACATTGACGCTCAAAATCTTGTAGGTATGCGTCAATTTCCATCTGAAAAACTTTTAAAAGCAGCATAATTAATCTTTCTCCGCTGCCCTCCATTTATAGATCCAGCTAAGGAAGCGGTGTCTCCTTGGTGTAAGCTTGCCTGTTGTGCTCTGCGTTCTGCGCTCACTTGTGCCAGGACTTACGTCACCATCTCAGGTGTGGGATTTGGCCCATATAGGTTTAGCCTCCACATCACCTTCTGTTGAAATTCTGCTTCCTCCTGGCTGACATTCGCCATGCTGCTGGTTTGGTTGCCCTCCATTTGTTCTGCTATGAGGATAGCTTTCTTTTTGTTGCTTGCCACCTGACCTCGGGCTTCCAGCAGATCCTTTAGTGTAGTCCTTTTTAGTCTCTCGTACTGCTGGGCCATTCACCAGTTGTCTTTATGCGTCCCATTCAATCCCGTTGCTTGCCACCAGTTGTTAAGACCTTGCAGTGGTTATGGTACTGCGGTCTTCTATTCCTTTCCCAATAGCTGAGCATAAGTGACTAAAGCTGCAGCAGGGAGTGGAGGAATAGTGTAGATGAATGCAGTTTCCAAGACGATTCTCCCCAGCAAATATAATATCCCCCAAACATGAGCCTAGACTTCATAAAGGGTGTAACAGGAATGAAGTTTATTGAAAACACATTGGCTTTTATGAGAAATCCTCCTGCAAGAGGACCTCCCACAGCAAACAAAGACAATAACCAATCACCATACAGATTTACAGTAATACCCGCCCTTTCTCTGCCTGAGAGATATTAAGATAAGTTAAGGAATAAATCAATTATCTCCAGGCAGAGGGCACACAATTTTCCCAAAAGTGGGAACACCTCTTTCCACACCAGGTATCCTCACAAATTACATATCCCCCTTTAGCCCCGATCTGGGGGATAAACATATCCAAATTTCACCCAGATCGGTTCAGGGGTTCTTAAAAAGTATGGAAGTCCCATTTTACCGACTACACACGAAGCTCCTGCCCAAAACAGTTCCACAAATTTAGCGTGTGCGGTCGGTAAATTCAGAAAAAGGTAAAAAAAAATGAACAAAGTACCGAATGGATCCTCCTGGCTCATAGGAGCGATTGATCCCCTTGTCCGTATGAACAAAACTACCAAATGGCGCTCTCCTGGCTGTTCAGCAACCGAAGGAAGCAGGCGTTCGGTAGTTTCCGCGGTGGTTCGTGAGGTCGAGTGTCCGATTTTAGTTCCAGACACTTAACGACCAAGTCCCGCTGCCTCCCCTCGTGTGAACAAGATGGCCGCCGTTTTCTGTTCCACGTGGCATTCGGCTAACGAACAGCGGCCACCCAGAGAGCACGTAATAGACGGTTCCTTTGAAGTTAATGAGCCAGGATGGTGGTCGGTGTTCGGTAGTTTCAAACTATCGAATCTATAAATTCAATATGCATCACCTGTGGAGTGGAGAAATAATGTTCTTAAGTACAGTGACTTTTTCTTTACAAATTCATTAAAAAGGGGCACAGTATCTATCTAGTATCTAGACTATCAGGGTGTCATCAATAAACCTTTTCCATAGTTTGACGTGTCTTGTATATCCCTCTAGTCTGGTGTCAAACACTGTGGTTTTCTCCCACCAACCCAGGTGAAGGTTGGCATATGAGGGCCACAATCCGTCCCCATAGCTGTCCCTCTGACCTGGTGGTAGTACTTCCCTTGGAACAAAAATTAATTATGAGTAAGGATCAAGCGCATAAGGTGCTGCACAAATTTATTGTACGAGAAATAGAAGTTACAGGGTGCCACATTCACCAAATGGGTAATGAGACAAATCAGGGTTAAAAAAGGATAAGAAAATAAGATAATAACATAAAAATAACAAAGTTTATTGAGAAATATATAAACAGTATCAGCACCAAATATGTGCAATTGATAAAAAATATAAATATAAAAAAACCTCAATATATAGCAGTTCTATATAACATGATACTATAATCTAAAAGTGCAAATGCTAAAGTGCAGAAGGTCAAGCAAAGTGAAAGGACATAACACCCATCACTGTTAAAGATAACAACATCAAATGCTGCACAAATAATCTATAGAACAAAAGTACATGTAAAAAGAAACTGCTGATACCAAAGTACAGGGTCCAAGTGATGCTCAACGCATTTCGTCTGTGCGACTTCCTCAGGAGATTCTTCTTTCTTCCCATCTCCTCTCCCTTTTAAATCTGCCGGTTCGCCGGTCCGTCCAGCCGCTCTGTGATCACGCATGCGTACGTCACGCGCATCGACATACGTCATGACGCACGCGTGACCGATCCACGCATGCGCGGCCACTCTGGAACGCAAGATAACTTTATTGTTTATATACACAGCAGCAATCAGAATGTCCTACAACAAGAACGTTCACATACAGTGCAAACCGTGTGTACAGACCTACCTAGCACCCAGCTGATCCCCTAACATAAGTAACTACCAGCCTACATATAAATATAAATAGGACTGAAGGGGTACATTCAATATACGGTGAATGGGAATAAGAAAAATAAAATTAAATTAAGTAAACAGTAAGAATAATATACCTAAAATAAAAGATATATAAGGAATATATGTAAAAATATATATATTAAAAGGTATATATCAAATATGAAGAAAAATTCATAGAGAAAAAATGTATATATTATAAAACAATCTAAAAAAAGCCCATTTATATTTCAAATATATAATATAGGTATACATACAATACATAATCATATATACATGTTGGTAATAATCTAACCATACATCTTAAGAGGTGGAAATAGCAACAATAGGGGTGTAACATAAAATTGAATAGTAAATATGTACAATTGTACAATAGCAGATGTGTAAAAATGCAAATCACAAGGATCATAATATGGTACACATAGAGTTAAAAAGTGGAGGCATAAAACCATTACACAATAGCAGATGTATAAGATTGCAAATTGCAAAGACCATAATATGATACATATAATATGAGACATTGGAGGCATAGAACATCTAAAAATGCAAAAACCATATATAAAAAAAAAAAATATATATATATATATATATATATATATATATATTTAAACATATTTTTACATGTTTTATATATTAAAATGCATAGGAGAAAAAAAAAAAATATATATATATATATATATATATATATATATCATATATATATATATATATATAACATATGTACCTAAACGATGTGAAAAATAAAAATGAGAAAAGTTGAGAAATAAAAAATGAGAGATAAAAAGAGGGGGGTTAATACAGAATCAATTAATCCATAAAAACCAATATATCCAAATCCGTATTAAGTCCTGAGGGGACAGAGGATTTCATTTTGTATATCCATTCTGTCTCCCTCATGGCTAACAACTTTTCAGTGTCCCCACCTCTCCAATGTGGTATAACCTTATCAATCCCAATACAAATAAAATCCTTAAAATCAAACTCCTTACAAACGTTGCAATGTTTGGGTATACTATACTTTACATTCTTATTCTTAATCCCATTAAAATGTTCTAGTAATCTTATGTGTAATTTTCTAATTGTACGTCCCACGTATTGAACATCACATTTACATTGTAACAAATAAACCACAAATTTGCTTTGACAATTAATAAAGTGATTAATTTTAAAGGTTTCTTTGGTCACTGTACTGCAAAATTCTGTAACCTGATTTTTCTGGAGTTTGCATGTAGTGCACCTTCCACATTTAAAAAAACCTTTTGGTTTCTCCGATAAAAAATTGAGTAGGGGCTAAAATATTCCTCAAGTTATTTGGTCTCTTATATATTACTTTAGGTCTCTTTGGTAAAATATTCTTTAAAAATGTATCTTGTAGTAGGTATGGCCAGTTTTTTTGAAT
Source organism: Pelobates cultripes (assembly GCA_933207985.1). Lineage (NCBI taxonomy): Eukaryota > Metazoa > Chordata > Amphibia > Anura > Pelobatidae > Pelobates > Pelobates cultripes. The sequence continues at coordinate 106,059,608 of OW240920.1, read as the reverse complement.
CGATTTCTCTATTAAATTAGCTTTATTATTAAACTTTGTTAAAAAAGCTAATTCTGAACAATTCTTTACATCCTTCTTTTTTTTATTAAAATGAACGTTTGTTAAAAGGTCTTTTCTTTGGAGACTCTCTAAAATTAAGTAGAAGTTCTCTGGGATAATTTCTATCTGAAAAGTTCTCATTTAAAATCTGGCCCTGCTCGCTAAAATCCTCTTTCTCCGTACAATTTCTAAAAATTCTCATATGTTGTCCCTTAGGAATATTGGTTAACCAGTTACGGTGGTGACAACTTGAGAACTCAATAAAACCATTTCCATCCGTAGGTTTAAAAAAGGTCTTACTATGAATTTTCCCTTCTTTTATAAACAAAGTGAGATCTAAGAAATGAATACACGTATCATTAATTTCTGACGTAAATCTAAGACCATACAAATTAATGTAAGTCAAAAAATCATCTAAAAGACTCCTACTTCCATTCCAAATAATTAAAACATCATCTATATAATGTCTCCACTGCACCAGGTTCGCACCGAATGGATTATTACGCCAAATACTATTTGATTCCCAATCAGCCACGAAAATATTGGCGTATCTCGGTGCGAACCTGGTGCCCATCGCTGTCCCACATGTTTGAAGGTAATACAACCCGTCAAACCAAAATAAAATTGTGGAACAGGATGAACCTAATGAGGTCTAAGACAAAAAATGCTTGTTCTGAATTCATCTGGGGGTCATTAATTAAAACACTTTGTACCGCCTTCAAACCTATTTCATGATCTATCACATTGTATAAGGATATTACATCCGCTGTCACCCAGAGATATTCATCTTTCCACTCCAGACCCTCAAACTCTTTAATGATTTGAGTGGAGTCTTTAGTGTATGATCTAGTAATTGTTACATATTTTTGTAAATAAAAATCAATGTATTGGGAGATATTACTTGTCAGTGAGCCAATCCCACTGATAATAGGTCTCCCTGGTGGAGACCCCAGATACTTATAGATTTTGGGTAAATAATAAAAGACCGCTGTCTTTGGTGAATTAATAAATAAATATTGAAATTCATCCGTATTTATTATTTCTTTATCCAAACCCGACATTAAAATACCACGTAATTCTTCTCTAAAACCGTGAATAGGGTTATTTCCTAAAATCTTATAAGTGTTAGAGTCCCCTAATATTCTCTGGGACACTTTCATGTAATCATTTCTATTTAAAATCACAATACTCCCACCTTTGTCTGCTTGTCTGAAAACTATCTCTTTGTTATCTTTAAGGACCTTTAAAGCCTGTTTCTCCTTTTTAGTTAGGTTCTCTTTACCTCTATTTTTAGAAACATTTTCAAATTCGCTCATCATTTCGCTAAAGACAGGTATGTGATCTCCCTTTTCCCAAGTGGGAAAAAACTTTGATTTATTCTTTAGCCCTGAATGAATTATCTCTGGTGTCACAGATCCTATTTCTGGTGGTGTCCAAACTGTTATCGAGCCATTTTGATTATCATTTCATTTGAGATCTAACTCCTTTTTCTTTTCAAAAAACCTTTTTATTGTTAGCTTTCTTAAAAACTTCTGGGTATCTATAAATAGTTCAAACATATTGGGATCTGTTTGTGGAGCGAATTTTAGTCCTTTGTTTAAAATCTGTAGTTTTTCCATAGTAAAAACCCCCTTAGATAAATTCAAAATGCCTCCAGTGTTCTTCAATACATTTAATCTAACATTTCCCCTTCCTCTGCTTCCCCTAATCCTCCAGTGGCTCCCAAGAGCTTCCTTTTCTTGGGGGTGTGCGGGTTGTCTGTAAAGGGGAAAACCTGTTCCTGTGAAACCAAACATTTTGGTCTCGTTGATGAATATCCCTTTGGCGACTCTCTAAAAACGCCTCCTGTTGGTCAGGCTTATCCCTTACTTTACCATTTGTAGTGTATTTCTGAATCTCCAAATTTATTGTGTTTTGGGAATGCTACTGGACGTGTATCTAGAGAGGTTTTGAGATGGTCTAGAACCACTGTGTGAGGGATGGAACCGTACAATCCCTCAACATCAAGGCTATGCAAGATTGCATTCTGGGGAAAGTGTATGTTTTCTAGGACATTAAACGTCTGTTTAGTATCCCTCAAGAATGAGGGAAGCTTCATAAGCAATTCTCTCAGGATCTGATCAACATAAATGCTGATGTTTTGAGTCAGAGTGGATCTCCCTGAGAGAATGGTCTACCAGTTAATGTGGGTGTTTTTTATGCACTTTTGGTAGTGCATAAAAGGTAGCAATCTTGGGTTTTTTAACGTACATGAAATGAAATTCTTCCTTAGAAATTAGTAATGCAGTTAAAGCATCTTCCAGGATGGATTTTAATTCAGACAAGTGGGCTCTCCACTTAGTATTTCATAGGTCTCGTCATCTTGGAAAAAAACGTTGTGCCATCTAAATGTAGTCAACTCTATCCAAAATGACAACATTTCCCCCATTATCAGAGGGTTTAATGATCAAATCATCCATCTCTTTCAGTTTTTTAAGAGATGTTTATTCACCGGAGGCAGAGGCATACACATAACCCATGGGGCCCCGGTTCGAAACTGATCCATGGGGCCCCCCTCCAACTCACACCCCCAACAGACACACACATACAGAGACACACACACATACATACAGAAACACACACACAGACAGATACAGACAGACACATACATACACACACGACACATACATACAAAGACACATACATACATACATAAAGACAGACACACACATACACACACAAGACACACATACATACAAAGACACATACATACATAAAAACAGACAGACACAGACACACACACACGACAAACATACAAACAAAGACACATACAAACATACACACAGACAGGCACACATACAGACACAGACAGTCACTTGAGTCCCCAGCCCCTTTGTATGTATCTCTTCTACCCTAGCCCCTCTGTGTTTTTCTTTATTTCCCCGCTCTCTGTCTCTTTGTAGCCCCAAGCATTCTGTGTGTCTCTTTTATACCCCCAGGCCCTCTTTGTCTCCCATGAGTACCTTTGTGTGTCTCTTCCCCCAGCCCTCTCTTTCTTTCACAGCCCTATTGTGTGTCTATCTTCTACCCATGCCTCTGTGGGTGTCTCTTTGTCCCCCCAGCACCTCTATTCCCCCTTCCCAGACCCTCTCTGTGTCTCTTTATCCCATAACATTTGTGGGTCTCTTTCACCCCCCAGCTCTTCTATATGTCTCTCTTTTCCCCTAGCCTCTCTGTGTGTCGCTTTGTCCCCCAGCCGCTCATTGTGTCTCTCCCCCCCCAGCCCTATGTGGATGTCTTTGTACCCCAACCCCTTTTTCCCTTTCCCCAGCCCTTCTGTGTGTCTCTTCCCCAGCACCTTTGTGTCTCTCTTCCCCCAGCACCTTTGTGTCTCTCTTCCCCCCAGCCCCTTTGTGTCACTCTCTTCTCCCCAGCCCCTTTGTGTCACTCTCTTCTCCCCAGCCCCTTTGTGTCACTCTCTTCTCCCCAGCCCCTTTGTGTGTCTCTTTGTCCCCTCCAGATCTTCTGTGTGTCTCTTTGTCCCCTCCAGACCTTCTGTGTGTCTTTTTTGTCTCCCAAGCTCCTCTCTGTCACTTTGTCCTCAAGCCACTCTGTGTTTCTCTTTGTCACCTCCAGCCCTCTGTGTGTCTCTCCTCCCGCCCTCAGCCCTATGTGCACTTCTCCTCCCCCCTTCAGGTCTCTCTGTGTGCCCCTCCTCTTCCCCCAGCCCTCTATGAGTTCCTTCCTTCCTCAGCCCTCTGTGTGCCTCTTTCTTCCCCATAAGTGTGCCTGACCTCCCCCCAACTCTCCATGTGTCCACCTGGTAATCTCCCCCCTCCTCTTGTATTCTCTGCCCCCCGTGTAGTCTCTCCTCCCCTCTGTGCCATGGACTTTAGCAGAGGAGCTTCTGTATCCTTTCCAGTCTGACAGGAAGCAGTTTGGTGCGCTCATGGAGCAGTTTCTTGTCACATCAGGGAGGATACAGAAGCTGCTCCTCTACTGCGTCTAGTCCATGCTACATGATTCTGATGAAACCTTTTGGTGACATACTTAAAGAGTGGTTATATACTTTTATAGTCTTTGCTGCTATATTGATTTTATTTGTTCATTTGTAATAAAGTGTAAATCATTTTAAAATTTATTTATTTTTTAATTTATTTGGGATTTTACATTATACCCTGCTGACTTCCTGATTCCACACATCCCAGGTGGGGATTGTGCCACCAGAGCTGTATCACACCAGAACAGGTCAAATGCTATGCCACATGTGAGTAGGATACCTACCTTGTTTTGTATATGGTCAACCATTTGTTTATACTGCAGTACTGGATGTTTTTATTTTTGTCATTCCATATCGCACTTACCTTAGAGATATACTATTACCTTTGCAGAAAAATTATAAATCCTGAGACAGGGATTGTACTATCCATGCTGAATACAGCAGAGCTCTCAGTAGCTATTTAAAGTGTGAGCATGCCTTCATTTTTTGTTTAGCTGTTTATAATATACAAAATATGTTTAACACTATTGTATATTTTGTTTGTTTTGTTTTTAGATATTCAGCACTTTATAACGAAAGACTTCTTCTGACATGTATGTATTACAACAAATGAATCTATAAAAAAGATAACACGTAAGGATTATTACGGCATGGTTTATCAATTTTGTACTGGGTTTTTGCTTGTATTATATGGCACAAGGTTTGGGAATCCTTGTTTAGATTCACTGCTGCTTCACTAAAATAACAGTGAACACCTAAACCTCTATCTAGTAGTTGGTAGAATTCTTCCAGTAACTAAAACAACAACCTGAACCTGAAGCGGACGAGAGGCAGGACTGAGTCAGCAGGGGTCCAGACGTCCCGAGATGCAGGCTAAGTAGATAAACAAACTGTCAGGTGTCAAAGTGCAGTGGCTCAGAAATTGTGACACTGACTGGGAATGATGTGGAAGTTAAAGTCCAGTCAGAACTCCTAAAGGTGACTTGCCTGGCAGGGTGCAGAGATGGGGACAAGCTGTGACTATCAAATTATGCAGTTTATCTTCATCAGTTTCAGATTTATCTGAGTCTTCATATAGTGTGGATAGTTTATGTAAATATGTCTCAAGGTTAGCTAAACAAGGAGGTTCAGTTTCCAGTAACTGGAATGCCCACTTTGCAGTGTCTCCTTATAGGAGTGAAATTTTTAAATTGTCATTCATGTACAAGATTTTAAAGCAAACAATTTGCATTCATGCAAAAAACTTCTGAATAAATATGTGTCTCAAAACAAATTTGTTAGTTAAGGAAACATTTGATTCAAAAGAAGTCTAAGATTGTGATGCTAAAAGGAATTAACTTGTTTTTGCAATTTGTTTAGCCTTACATTTATTTCATGTAAAGATTGTGCAATAAATTCAACACGTTCTTTAAGTGATTCAAATGAGGGTGATATTTGTGGAGTTTCCATTGTCTATGGAACACAAGAGGGCGCTGTAAATTTATTCTATCAGTAAATATCCTAGACCTACAATTGATGGTTAACTAAGTACTGATCTGTTAACACAGAACTTTATTTTATTTTACTTATCAAATATTTTACCAGGAAAGATACATTGAGATTGTTTTACACATGTACCTTTTATCTTTCATGTGAAAACAGGAGCAGGAAGTAATCATGTGGAAACTGATATGGTTAATACGTTTTTCTTCTTCATTTCCAGAAGATAAATGATAAAGGTGTCAATTTAAATCAGTATCTTCCTTAATAACAAAAAAAATAAATAATTAAAGCATAAAAGGGTTCTGTCACTTACCTTATTCAAGTGCCGATGTCTCTTGGTGCTTGTTCAGGATCCGCCTTTGCGGCGCCTAACTTAAGCCAATGGGGGGGACCTAATGCACATGCGCGACGAGGGTGTATATTCACATTGTTTGTTGTATGTATGTATGTATGTTTATGATCCTGAAGAAAGTCCCTGAGGAGGACTGAAACGTTGATCCAGTTTTTAAAGAATTTGGAATTAAAAAGTAAATTTTTATTTAAAGAATGTGAGTGCAGCCACCTATTTTGCATTTTGAATATCGGAGCCCTTGAAGTGCACCTGTCCACGTCATTTTGAAGTAGGAGTGTGGGCTTTTTTCCACGCCCTCCTATGCACCGGCAACTTTGCTATTTTATTAGCAATTGTTTAATAGAAGCCATTGAATCATTTTTTGTATTATTGATTTTTCAACATGGATGATTTTCTAATGCAAGCTGGGGCTTATTCTGAACAAGCAGATATTTTACAAAGAAGAAGCAGATGCAATATTGTGGCACCAATCCAACTTAGAACCACCTCACCACCTTTCTACAAAAGATGTGTATTTCAAACTTTTACGTCTTCATAGAAAACACGTTGATCTAGATCTGCATGGTCTTTTCCTATCAGACTATTGTAAAGCTAAGAGGATTCCAAGAGGATTCCAAGAGGATTCAGAATTTTAAACATCCCATGATCAGATGGGCCAAAGTTACAGTCTGAGTAAACACAATGTACTGGACACAGGTACTCAATAGAGCATCTCTGGATTTAATGCTCATCCTAATAAAGGACGTTAAGAAAGATCTAGTGGATACTAACCAGAAGATTCTGGATCTGGAAACAGAGCATGCAATACTCCTATCATCACCTGAAGGTTTGAAACTTACAAATTAAAGAAAGAGATCTTAAAATACAAGACCAAATTAATCAAGTTTAAGAAACAAAAGTTTGAAAAACTATTGCAAGACTACCTGGATCATAGGGTATACAAGTGGCTAACTGGCAGTAACAACTCCTATAGACCAAGAAGACAATGTAGGAGGATTATATGCCCGAAGGTACCGAAATTAGATGTAACTTCAGGTGAATTTGCTTCAGACACTGACACGAGGAACAGTGCACAGGATAATACAACCTTTTTTAGACAACCCAGAAGTTGGTACAGTGACGAGGAGCCGAGGAAGAGGAGACGAAAGCCAAGAACATGTAGAGGCCACAAAGGGAAGAACAATGGTTCAGGGGAGATCTCCAAGCAGGAGATAATCCCCATATTCAACCTATCCCATAGACCCCTTAATGCCTACTAAGCAGGGGTTTAACATTTGTACCTACGTCAAGATCAAACCAATTCAAATGGAACATCGATTTCTATAGGTTTGGCAGGAATATGAGATTAAAAGAATATTTCTATAACCCAAGTGAGAATAATATTGGAGTGGAAACAGAAATACGTGATAAATTCCAGGTAAAATCTACCTTTGATCCAAATTCAAATAAGGCCTCAATGAAGACGTTTCTTTCTATGATCAACAAAGATGCCCAAACAGTGATGATACGTGAAAAGAACTGTCACGACTGCTAGTGAAGTCCAGCATGCAGAAGTTTGTAACATCTACATAGACAGAACAGAAAATTATAGAATGTAAACTGGTCCTTAGAATGGCAGACTAATACGTTAAACACAGAGAATGGTCAAGGGATAGCCGAGGTCAATACAATACCATTTAACAAGCCAAGTCAGGGAAACCAGAAATCAAAATAGTCAGGAATAGCCAAGGTCAAAATACTGGGAATATCAAAAACAGGACCAGAAAACCAGGAATGGAAACCACGACAGGGCAAAGAACCAGGGAATTTCAGGGATTTAAATATCCCACCTTTGATTGTGATTGGTCAGAGGGTGACCCCTTAACATGTGTGTGTGCATCGACATTGTGACGTCACATGCATGCTCGTGTGACCCTGCTCGGCGCCATCTTTAATCCGGGCAGGCAGCTAGGAGAACTCAGCGGAGACAAGAACACACAACATAATATTTCCAAACAGTAACAAAAGATAATCAAGGAATTCGCAGATGACCCATCAATTATTATCCGTTCAGCGGATAAAGGTGGTGGCATTGTAATCATGGATTACACATTCTACGCCAATGAACTAAAAGAAAAACTATCTGACCAAAGAACTTCCCTTCCATTGGAGAGGGATCCTACCAAGGATATCCAAAATAAAATTGAAGAAACATTATCTATGGGATTGAGAGCCAGTTTCATAGACCTCAAATTATATCAGTATCTAACTAAACAATACCCATACACTCCAATTATTTACTCAATACTGAAGACCCTAATAGACCACCTGGATGTCCCATAGTATCAGCGATTATGGTATCTTAGAGCCTATTGCTAAATGGCTAGATTATCTATTCCAGGGCCCAGTAGGTAAACTACATACCTGCATTAAGGACACCCAAACATTAATTATCAAAATTACTAAGATGGAATACAGTGAACCCAAACCTAACCTCATAACCATGGATTTACACAGCTTATACACAGTGATTCCACATGAATCCTTAAAATTAACTTTTCAAATCATAGTGTGAGTTTATTGGACTGTACAATAACTGTCACCAATGGCATTCTTCATTTATCTGTATATAGAAAAACCCCAGACAGGTAGAGCTACCTCCTAAATTCCAGCTTCCATCACACTATCACACCAAACAACGTATTATCTACTGTCAGGCTATCAGATATCACTGCATTTGCTCTGACACAAAAAACAGAGATCGGCACCTGAGTACACTGTCAGAGTAATTTAGGAAAGAAGGCTACAAGGAAAGGACAATATTTAAAAAAATTAAATCTGCCCTAAAAACACCAAGGGAAAGACACCTACAATACAAAGAAAATGAAAACAAAACAAGAATCCCTCTAGTAGTTACATACAACCCAACTCCAGAAGGAGTACGTAAAATTATTAAAGAGCTACAACCATTAATTTCAGAGGACCCCACACTCAAATAAATATTTCCTGAATCCCCCCATACTAGCATTCAAACAACCGCCCAACCCTTCCTCCCCTTCTCTAACGTCAGTTGTTTTAAGTGTTAAACGCTATGAGATTGATCAGTTTAGCTTCAGACCTGAAGAAGAGAGGAAAACTCTTGAAATCTTGTCTTTAAAATATTATGTTAGTCCAATAAAAAAGGTATCATTGCATAATGCAATACTCTGGTATTTTGGAATTATACAGGTGATACTCGAAAAATTTGAATATCGTGCACAAGTTCATTTATTTCAGTAATGCAACGTAAAAGGGGAAACTAATATATTAGATGCATTACATGCAAAGCAAGATAGTTCAAGCCGTGATTTGTCATAAGTGCGATGATAATGGCTTACAGCTCATTAAAAACCCCAACTCCACAATCTCAGTAAATTAGAATATTACATGCAATCAATAAAACAAGGAGTGTACATAGAACAATATCAGACCTCTGAAAAGTATAAGCATGCATATGGACTCAGTACTTTGTTTGGGCCCCTTTTGCAGCAATTACTGCCTCAATGCAGCGTGTCATGGAAGCTGAGGTGTTATGGAAGACCAGGAACCTTCAATTGCGGCCTTCAGCTCTTCTGCATTGTTCGGTCTCATGTCTCTCATTTTTCTCTTGGCAATGCCCCATAGATTCTTTATGGGGTTCAGGTCAGGCGAGTTTGCTGGCCAATCAAGCACAGTAATCCCACGGTCATTGAACCAGGCTTTGGTGCTTTTAGCATTGTGGGCAGGTGCCAAGTAATGCTGGAAAATGAAGTCCGCATCCCCATAAAGCCTGTCTGCGGAAAGAAGCATGAAGTGCTCCAAAATCTCCTGGTATATGGCTGCGTTGGACTTTATGAAGCACAATGGACCAACACCAGCAGATGACATGGCTCCCCAAATCAACACAGGCTGTGGAAACGTCACACTGGACTTCAAGCATCTTGCAGTGTGTGCCTCTCCATTCTTCCTCCAGACTCTGGGTCCATGGTTTCCAAATGAGATGCAAAAGTTACTCTCATCAGAAAAGAGGGCTTTGGACCACTGAGCAACAGACCAGGTCTGTTTTTTAGCCCAGGTAAGATGCTTCTGGTGTTGTTCAGGAGCAGCTTGACAAGAATACGACATCTGAAGCCCATGTCCAGGATCTGTCTGTGTGTGGTGGCTCTTGATGCACTGACTCCAGCCTCAGTCTACTCCTTGTGAAAGTCCTCAACACTTTTGAATGGCCTTTTCCTGACAATCTTCTCCAGGCTGCGGTCATCCCTGCTGCACCTTTTTCTTCCACACTTTTCCCTTCCACATAACTTTCCACACTTTTCCCTTCCACATGCTTTGATACAGCACTTTGGGAACACCCAACTTCCTTCGCAATTACCTTTTGAGGCTTTCCCTCCTTATGGAGGGTGTCAATTATGGTTTTCTGCACAACTGTCAGGTCAGCAGTCTTCCCCATGATTGTGATTCCTACTGAACCAGACTGAGAGACCATTTAAAGGCTCAGAAACCCTTTGCAGATGTTATGGCTTACACTGTGGGACACTGTGAGCCTAGAATATTGCACCTTTTCACAATATTCTAATTTACTGAGATTGTGGATTTGGGATTTACAAGAACTGTAAGCCATAATCACTTATGACAAATCACGGCTTGAATTATCTTGCTTTGCATGTAATGCGTCTATCTCATATATTAGTTTCCCCTTTTACATTGCATTACTGAAATAAATGAACTTTTCCTGTCACCTGTATATATACACTGCTCAAAAAAATAAAGGGAACACTTAAACAACACAATGTAACTCCAAGTCAATCACACTTCTGTGAAATCAAACTGTCCACTTAGGAAGCAACAATCAATTTCACATGCTGCTGCCATCAAGTGGAAATTATAGGCAATTAGCAAGACATCCCCAATAAAGCAGTGGTTCTGCAGGTGGTGACCACAGACCACTTCTCAGTTTCTATGCTTCCTGGCTGATGTTGTGGTCACTTTTGAATGCTGGCGGTGATTTCACTCTAGTGGTAGCATGAGACTGAGTCTACAACCAACACAAATGGCTCAGGTAGTGCAGCTCATCCAGGATGGCACATCAATGCAAGCTGCGGCAAGAAGGTTTGCTGTATCTGTCAGCCTAGTGTCGAGAACATGGATGCGCTACCAGGGGACATGCCATTACATCAGGAGACGTAGAGGAGACCGTAGGAGGGCAACAACCCAGCAGAAGGACCGCTACCTCCGCCTTTGTGCAAGGAGGAACAGGAGGAGCACTGCCAGAGCCCTGCAAAATGACCTCCAACAGGCCACAAATGTGCGTGTGTCTGCTCAAACGGTCAGAAACAGACTCCATGAGGGTGGTATGAGGGCCCGACGTCCACAGGTGGGGGTTGGCATTTGCCAGAGCACACCAAGATTGGCAAATTCGCCACTGGTGCCCTGTGCTCTTCACAGATGAAAACAGGTTCACACTGAGCACATGTGACAGACGTGACAGAGTCTGGAGACGCCGTGGAGAATGTTCTGCTGCCTGCAACATCCTCCAGCATGACCGGCAGTGGGTCAGTAATTGTGGGGGGTGGCATTTCTTTGGGGGGCCGCACAGCCCTCCATGTGCTCACCAGAGGTAGCCTGACTGCCATTAGGTACCGAGATGAAATCCTCAGACCCCTTGTGAGACCATATGCTGGTGCTGTTGGCCCTGGGTTCCTCCTAATCCAGACCTCCATGGGCTGAAAAATGTGATTTCCATTTTTTAATTTTTGTGTGATTTTGTTGTCAGCACATTCAACTATGTAAAAAACAAAGTATTTCAAAACAATATTCATTTAATTCATTCAGATCTAGGATGTGTTATTTTTGTGTTCCCTTTTTTTATGAGCATTGTATATATGTGTGTGTGTATATATATATATATATATATATATATATATATATATATATATATATATACACATGTGTGGCGGAACAGACCTCGCCACGTGTTCTTGGAGGGGGCCTCCTACCTTCTGACTATGGCCCTGGGATATATGGCATTTGAAAACACTATTTGTGCCCTGTGACAAAACTGGAGATTGTGCACAAATATGACTATTGTCCATATTTTTTATGATTCCCTTCGTTTCTTGCACTGTTCCCCATGTGTTTCATCTGTTGGTTCGGCTGGATAGACTACCAGACAAACTGTGGAGTTACTGGGTGGCCACCATGTATCAGAAGCAGATGGTGAGAACAATGGATGGGGGTCATTTTAACTCACAGACACTGTTTTGACTTTTCTACACGGTGCCATCTCGCCGGTATTTGGTGCACAAAGACATCGTCAGTAGTTTTAAACTACAGAACAGTGGACACATTTAACAGTAATTATTTTTCATATAGCCTTTATAAGTTCTGCGGAATCTGCATTAAACCGTATCTTCCAAACTACTGAACGGATCTGGGTGAATTTTAGATATGTGGTTCACCCAGATCCCCCGGTTCCGAGGATATATGGGGTTATTGCATATTTTGGGGTCCCTGTGATATGTTTTATAATACTGTATTTTCCTGCCTGTGATAATTAGGTTAGTCTATTGTGTTGAGATAATTGTATCACAGGCAGAGGGGAGGATTTCTGATGTAATGAATGGGAGTGTTAGCTGTGTTGCAATGTGTTGATTGGTTGTGCTTCAAAACCCTATGGGCAGTACTATGTTAGTAGAATGTGAATAAAAGAGGCTGTATGTGCTAGTACAGTCAATTCTACTTCATCCTAAACACGTAGTCTTGTCTCGTGATTGGAGGGGACAGCTATACTCCCCTGAGCTTTAATCACTTAGCTCTTTTAAGAGCTTGTTCCTGTTATGCTCTCCTGGAGGAGAGGTCTTCATTACATGGTCCTGGAGGACAGAAGTTGATCCAGGGTGGATGAGGGTGGCGAGACTCCAGTTAAGCTACGGCGGTTGTGGAGTCTGCGGTGGTTGTGGTGTCTGGTGCGGTGCTTGTGGTCCTCGGCGCAGGCTAGGAAGCGTCCATCAATGGAAGGTACTTGGTTGGAGTATGGGTTCCGTTACAACATGCAAATCCAAACTTTTGCACTCCAACCTCCAGTCAGAAAAATATAGTACCGGCACTCCTGGCTTTACAATCAATTTTTTTCTTTTATTGTCCATGTTTCAGTTCCTCAATGGAACTTTCATCAGGACATAAAACATATCAAACAGATAGTTGCTTTATATAGGACATATAAAACATCAATTCCTCACCAATCAGGGGCGGATCCAGAACTAAATCTTGTGAGGGGCACTGGTGGTGGACTAGAAAAGGGGGGGGGTGAAAAGGGCTGCAGCAGAGGAATAGGGGACTCTTGTTTAGGGGATAGGAGGCTGTACACATATGCGGCCACACACAGTGATATGGAAACACACTGGCGCACACACACACACATCCCTACACATACACAAAATAACACACATACCTTCACATACACACACAGATACAAGGTAATAGAATATACAGGCAAAACTCCAGGTACTGAAGGTGTATTTATTGGAGGGTAGAACACCTTAAAAGTACAAACGTGCAACGTTAATCATGTTTAGGGATGAAAAGTTGCACTTTTGCACTTTTATGTGGTGTTCTACCGTCCACTAAATTCACCTTAAGTACCTGGAGTGTTGCCTGTATATTCTATTACCTTTTATTGTTGGACTGATTAGCAGTGTCTGTCTAATGCAGAGCACCTCTGAGGCTGTGCTCTGGAGTAAAAAGCGGAACCTGAGTGCAGTGGACTACATTGTCTGTGGTACACACAGATACACACACATTCATACTCACAGATACACACTAACACTCACAGATGCACACACTGACACACAAACATACTAACAGATACACACTGACACTCACAGATGCACACACATACAAACATACTCACAGATACACACTGACACACACAGATGCACACACGTATTCACAGATACACTGTGACACTCACAGAAACATACTGACAAACACAGATACCTACACATACACACAGATACACACTGACACTCACAGATGCACACACATACTCACAGATACACACTGACACTCACAGAAACATGCATACTCACAGATGCACACACATACTCACAGATGCACACTGATACACACAGATGAACACACTAAAAGATACACACTGACACTCACAGATACACACACATACTCACAGACACACACTGACACATAGATGCACACATATACTCACAGATACACATTGACACTCACATACACACTGACACACACAGATACACACTGACACTCACAGATGCACACACATACTCACAGATGCACACACATACTCACAGATAGACACTGACACTCACAGATAGACACTGACACTCACAGATACACACTGACACACACACAGATGCACACACATACTCACAGACACACACTGACACAGATACACACTGACACACACAGATGCACACACATACTCACAGATACACATTGACACTCACATACACACTGACACACACAGATACACACTGACACTCACAGATGCACACACATACTCAGATACAAACTGACACTCACAGATACACACTGACACACACACAGATGCACACACATACTCACAGATACACACTGACACACACAGATGAACACACTTACTCATAGATACACAATGACACTCACTGACACACACTGACACACATAGATGCACACACATACTCACAGATACACACTGACACACACAGGTACACACTGATACTCACAGATGCGCACACACATACTCAAAGATACGCACATACTCACAGATACACACTGACACACACAGATACACTGACACTCACAGATCCACACAAATACTCACAGATGTGCACACACATACTCACAGATACACACATACTCACAGATACACACATACTCACAGATACACACTGACACACACAGATACACACACATACTCACAGATACACACACATAGGTGCAATAAATAGTGACACTCACAGATACACACTGATGCACACACATACTCACATACAGATGCACACTGAGACTCACAGATGAACACACATACTCACTGACACACACATACTCACAGATACACACTGACACACACACACACAAGTTTCAGCTTCCATAATGTAACAACCCTCTCCTGCTTCCATATCTTTTGGTTGCAGGGAGGTGACTTCCTGGGGCTGGCTGATCCTGATGGGAGTCTGAAGCTGAAGAGCTCTCTCTCCTCCCTCCTCCTTGAAAGGGTAAATGCTGTTCTGGACTCAACTCCCCTCGATTCTCGATCCTCCGATCACCACATCAATTGATGGGAGTTCTTGTTTAGCAAATAAGACACACAGACACGAAAGAGTGCTTAACAAGTTCTCAATGAGTATATTTTCAGGGCTAGCATTTATACACAGTTTGTCATGCAAGCAGTGAGATCTATAGTGTCCTTGTAGTTAATAGTACATACTTGTCGGACATGAAAAAGATAAGCATTTGGATAAAGACGAGACAGGAATATCCTAATGTCAAGGAAGGTCATACATCCTGTAGAGGAAAGACCTTGGTACAAAATACATCTGCCAAAGTCAGCATAATTATTTCAAACATTATTTTAAAGCATATAAAGCAAAAAGAGTTAACCATTTCACTTTCTTACATTCCCCTCTTTGAGCAATACACTTGCTCATATCATTGATAAGATCTTCCCAGGTCAGAGAAACTTCCACATGGTATTTTCAGGGGTGCTAGTCACTCCCTGCGGGACTTTCATTAATTTCTTCACCTCAATTCCCATGTGGTAAATCCTAAGGCCCAGTTTTAAAGATGGGTTGATAGCCTCCAGTGGCAGAGAGGAGAATTTTCAATTGTTTCTGTTCTGCATTATGGATTAATTTCTGTATTTTCTTCCTCAATGTACAAGTAAGATGACTGTTATATAAAATCTTACCCAATACAATCAAGACTATAATAACAAGAGGATAGAAGAATGATTTCATTATCTGGGATCCAGTAGGGGACCAACCAGTAAAAGCATTGTACCAATGATGGGCTAAATCATTCTGAATTTGTGAACTCACCTTAAGGAGTTCTCCTTTTAGGATATGTGTGGCTACCTGTGTGTGTACTTTAGCATCATTATGTGTAACAAGATGTTTAAACATATTTTGTTTTCCTTTCATTAAGGAGACAATAGTCTCAAGAGGTAGATGGCAATCTTTAAAAGGCAGAGAGCCTAAAAGGGCATTAATATGTTTGTCTAAAGTGATTGTGTCGCTGAAATAATATTGGGTGTCATTAAGATCTAACCAGGTAACATTAGTCAAACATCCTGAAATTACTAGTAATTATCTTTGTAGGGAGGTTAGTTGTCAAACAGATATGTCGTGTGCTTATTTCAGTCATGGTAAAATCATTTTCAGGATATATGTACCATATGCACTTGTTAAGTTCATTTTGGAGTAAGCATGGTTCGTAAATAGGGGACGAGTGTCGACATGCATATCCTTTGTCAGTGAGAACACAGTGTTTAAGGGAATAGGTCATATTATCTTTGGGGAAAATATAGTCCCCTTTGTATGTGGGTTAAATTCCTGGTAAAGAGATCATAAACTGATACTGGTAATGTGTTAAATTGACAAGCTAATTTAACATCCTTTGATGTATGATATAGTGTAAAATAGCATAAGCATGAAAAATGTGAAACATTACCAGTTAACCATTCATTGCATTTAGTGGATTGGGGTTTCAGAAGTAACCATTCATTATCTGTGAGGTTAAGCATCCCTCTAATCTTCTCTAGTTTAGGAATCATTAGTGTGTCTTCTAATGCCAATCTTTGTTGTTGCATCCATAAATACCTGATGGCACAAGTACTCCAGTTACCGAGATCTGTAGTGAATTTCATAGTTGCAACAGTTAAATTACCTAAATAGTTATACATTGATTTATCTAAATCCAATCCTGTAACCTGTGATTTAACAACAGTTGGAGCCCAGTTTGCAGTAGCATGGAAACCAGTCCCTATATGCATGCTGGCTGTGTTTAACTTATTCTTGAGGGTCTCTATGTCTATACTATTTAGTATACCCATAGTGGTTCCAGCACCTCCTAACAGTGTGTCATACCATTCCCTTTTCTGCCTTTTGTTTGCTGTGTTACATATTGTTACAACAGGAGTAGTGATTTTTAATGACATGTACAGCTTGTAAGAAGGCAGTTGTATTAACACATGTGGACAGAATAGGTGTGTGTGTGTCATGGTTGACTTTTGGTTCTATGGTAGAGGATAAAGGACAGTAATAAGGTGTAAAAATATAAGATAGTGTACAGTTCTCAATCGCAGTGTCGTTCATAATGACTAACATTTGTCCCCTTTTCCAATTAATGGTACCAGTTGTATAATCATTATTAAAAATAATAAGGCCTGTCTGTTTACATTGATATGCAACCTTACTAATTTTCTTATAATATATATCCCAAACCTGTGTAGGTGGTTTTTTCTTACCATCAGAACTTATATTAAATAAGGTGGCACAGATGCTGGTGTAATTAGCAACCTTAACTGTGCACATTTCTGCGTTATAAGATATAACAATTTTCCGTGAACCTTCAAACAAACATAATGCATCGGTTTCATTAGCTGTGGACACATTCCATATGGTTAACTGGTACTCATAAGGGTAATTATTTATCCAGTTCATCCATATGTGTTCAGTCAATGAGTGATTGCATATTACATGCTGATAGATAGGTGGTGGAGAAAGGTTCTTGAGGCAGCGTGTGTGACGAATGCTAGATGAGGGGCTAAGGCCTAATTGGGCTAGGGGTATTGAAGAATTGTTCATCATGTCAGAGTCATTTCTCCAGAAACAAACAGGTTTCAAACTTCCCATTGACTTGTACTCATAATGGCATTCAAGGAACAATATCAGAGGGAGTATAACAACTCCAGAAAGCATAGCGCACAACATAATCTTGGTCTCAGGTTCGTATGATCCTCTCAATCTACGATATGGTGTGAAAGCCATGATGCTTCGCTAAGGGGAAATTCTTCTCTTTCCGAGTGAGGAGTGGTGTTGTCTTCCTTGGTTCCCCTCTTTGGACACAGCTTCACTCGGGATGCGTGAATCCAGATGTCGTGGGAATCTGTGAGGACAGCGGTTCTGGTTACAGCAATCACAGTAGCACGTAGTATCCTCCTTTCTTGGTCCTATTCAGCTGACGGATATACACCTTGTCACCGGGCTGATATGGCTGATATGGATGATATGGATGAGTAGGTTCCTGTGAAGGTAAGGGAAACTGCGAAGAAACATTGCCATATATACCATTCAGTTTTATCAACAATTCCTGTACATATTGTTCTTGTATTAGCTGTAAATCCCCAGACATTATAACAAGCGGAAGATATTTTGTCCAATTTACCCATGTTCCTGCAGTAGCTTTCATAAGCTTCTCCTTAATGGTCCTATTCATCCTTTCAACTACCCCTGAACTCTGTGGATGATAGGGTATATGAAACTTCCAGGTAACTTGCAAGAATTTAGCAAGTTCTTGGGTAACCTTACTAGCAAAAGCCAGGCCATTATCAGAGTTAATCTGCACAGGGCAGCCATACCTGGGAATAATTTCAGTAGCAAGAATCTTCACTACCGTCCTAGCATCCTCCCTAGATTTCACAAAGGTCTCAGGCCATCTACTAAACTGATCAACTATGACCAGTAAGTATTGCTGTTTCTTACCAATTTTGGGTACATGAGTAAAATCAATCTGTAAGTGTGTAAAAGGAGCAGCTGGAGGGGGCAAATGTTCGTGCTGTGATTTGTGTGGAATATTCGGATGTGTTCTCATACATGGTTCACACAATCTAACAAAAGACTGTACATGCTGCCTGAGATTCCAAATATAAAATGAATTCATGAGGAATTGGATGGTGCTTGCTATGCTTTTGTGGCCAGGACCATGTGTCTGACTGATGAAAATAAAACAGCTGGCTTCAGGTATGCCTATCTTCCCCTCTTTAGAGAAAATATAATTCTGATCTTTTTCTAAACCTTATTTAATCCAAAAATCAAAGTCAGATTGCGTTGCAAAGGCTTGGAGCTGCAAAAGCAAACTGTCAGTAGGGCATGTGGGAGGTGTGAGCATAGCAGGAAACATTTCATAGTAAAGAGTCTTGGCTGCAACTTCTTTTGCCACTTTGTCAGCCAAGGCATTACCTCTGGAAATGTCGTCACTACCCAGAGTGTGTGCCTTGCAGTGGATAACAGCTACTTCAGATGGGAGTAGGATAGCATCTAGGAGTGATTGGATGAGATTTGTGTGTGAAATGGCTTTTCCATCGGCTCCTACAAAGCCTCTTTGTTTCCAAATCACACCAAAATCATGCACTACCCCATGAGCATATTGTGAGTCTGTGTAAATGTTCACTCGCTGTCCTGAGAAAAGCTGACAGGCACGTGTGAGAGCAATGAGTTCTGCAGCTTGTGCAGACGGCTGGAAAATAGTGTCAGCTTCCGGGCCAATGAGTGCTGTGGAGGAGAGGTCTGCTCTGGGAGATGTGGCAATATGTATTTGTTCAATGCAATTATGAGGCTCAGATGGTATAGACACAGAGTCAGATGCAGAAGTGAGAATAGCATGCAAAACAGACATAGGACCAGAATTAACAGGACTATAAACAATAGACAGATTCTGGGTATTAAGAAGAATAATCTCATAACCACTTAAGCGCTGGGCTGTCATGTGTTGTGTGGTGAGATTTTTTATAAGCTGAGTGACCTGGTGACTGGTATGGAGTATTGTAGGATGCCCTAGTGTGATAGTAGTAGCAGTCTCAACAGCCATTGCACATGCTGCCAATGCTCTGAGACACGCCGGCATACCCTGTACTGGAGCTGGAACTACTTTGGAAAAGAATGCTATGGGACACATACCGCCTCCGTGCTCTTGTGCACAGACCGCGGCCATGGTTTTACTGTTGTCCCGAGCATACAAATGAAACGGTTTACAATACACAGGTAGTCCTAAAACCAGGGCTTGCACAATAGCAACTTTGAGGGCAATATACGCAGCTAGCATGTCTGGTGACCAGCAGACATTTTCAGGGCTGTCAGAATGTACAGCCTCCCTTAGGATTGAGTCATAATGGGAGCATTCAGGGATCCATTGGCGGCAGTAATTAATCATGCTGAGGAAGGTGAGCAACTCCTTCCGAGTAGTGGGTTTAGGAATCCTCTGAATGACCTCAATACGTTTTGGACTCAATTGTCTGGTGCCTGAAGCCAGAACAAAACCTAAGTAATCAACCTTTGATTTACACAATTGCATTTTGTGTTTTGCAACCTTGTGACCCACAGTTGCTAAGTGTTTGAGCAAACTGACAGTATCCACAGTGCTTGCCTCATAGCTAGGGCTACATAACAACAAGTCATCAACATATTGCAAAAGGACGGAACCATGACCGGGGGTCCATGTTTTAAGAGTATGTTGGAGTACCAGCGAATAAACGGCTGGGGAATCCACATAGCCTTGGGGTAAACGTGTCCAGGTATACTGACAGCCTTCAAAAGTAAAAGCCATAAGTAGCTGTGTCTCTTGATCAATAGGTATAGAAAAAAATGCATTACTTAAATCAATGACAGTAAAGCAAGTGGCATCATGTAGAATGGCTGTAATGAGGGATGTCACATCAGGGACAATGGGTGCAATGAGCACAATTAAACCATTCAGGGCTCTAAAATCCTGAATAAGCGATAACCATTACCTTTAGGAACTGGATTAATAGGTGTGTTATATGGGGAAACTACTGGCTTTAGTATTCCCTGCTCTAGAAAAGATTGGATCATGGGGCGATCTCAACCTTGGCTTCTGACAGGGGGTACTGTTTAAGGTAGATAGGAGTTACAGCTGGTTTTAGTTTGGCTTTGTAAGGGGTGCAGTTGACAAATCCTACATCTAACTTAGATGAAGCCCACACGGAGGAAGGAACATCAGACAAATCAATAGTTTCAGAACACAACATAGACACATCAATACCACCAGAGGGCGTGCAAGTAATACTAGCTCCCAGAATACCAAGAAGATCCCTTCCCAGCAAATTAACAGGACATTTAGGTATTAGACGAAAAGGGTGCACAGTAGAAGAACCATTAAGAGGACAAAAAACAGACAGTGGTGGTGTGACAAAAGTGGGGGTTGACACTCCATTAATACCCAATGAAGGTGTAGACTTTTCCCTTGTCCCCTGATAATAGGTATCACAGAGACAGGAACACGTAGCTCCAGTATCTACCAAAAATGGCAAGGATCTACCTTCTATGACCAGAATACAAAAAGGCTGATCATCATTAGTAGAGGACAAAAGTGGAAAAGTTGGAGTGTCACCTTCAAGGCAGCCCTATTGGGGCCATGGAATGTGATGGTTGTGCTGGTCAGTGGTACCTGTGAATGGCCCTAATGCAGTTTGGGTTTGCTGGAGCAGGGGGGGGAGGGAAGTGCTGGCCAGTGGGGTTGGGAGTGGGCCTGGTGTTGTTCTTGCCTACCGGGCGTATTTTGAGAATTGTGGTGTTGTTGGGGCTGCTGGGGTGTGGACACTCATTCCTCCCTTGGCCATGCTGGCCACAGTTGAAACAAGTGTTCCTGTCTATTCCTCATTGGTTACCCCTGCCCCTATAACCCTGATTTGCCTGTCTCCATCCCCTTGCCCCTCTTTGACCACCCCTTCCACAGGCTCTATGTGCTCCATCCCATCCTCTCTCCCGGGCCTCTGTAGGTGGACAGTGTTGCAATCCCTGAGCATAATAAGCAACCTTACTTCCTGAATATTTTCTTAAATCAAAACAACCTGCATTTTCCTTCTCTATAACCTTGGTAAGAAAATCTGAGCCACCCAAATTGGCCCAGTCTGAAATCAACTGTTTCACAAGCAAAGAATACTGTGGCAACATATTACCAAGGCATGACTGTATTTTAAGGAGATCCATATCATCTCCAGACTTTAAACCTGCCTCATCCTTCCAACACTTGTAAAATCTCTTTACAAAAACACCAATCTCTTCCTTTGCACCTTGCTTACATGCCAAAGCAGTGGATATAGACTGCTTATTCTTCCATAATCTCAACATTTCAGCTTCCACTTCATCCCACATTTTAGCACATCCTGCTGAAGTACTAAGCTCATAAACACCATCACTGCAGCCACTCCAACTCCAGTACCGTTGTCTGTCTCACTGATAGAGGGCACATTAGACCAATTCCAACCAGAATCTGAATCATACCCTAATATTCCATTTATAATTAACTGTATGTCTATCTGTGTCATGTTCTGTCCTAAACACATTCTTTTCAGATACATTAGGCATGCAGAGGGATTAGTACGGGGGTTTGGGGCACCTTGAATAATGTCCTGGAGTACTCCGGGATTAATGGGTTTCATTATTAACTGATTACCAACAGTCATAAACGGGGCAGTAAGATCAGCACTTTCTAATTCTGGCATCTCTACATCATCATCACCTTGCTTATGTACATATGATTTTAACACTTTGCCACTTTTAAGTTTAACTCCTGTTTGTACTGTTAATTTAATTGTACCAGGAGGTGGCGGTGGGTATTCTATATCAGAATCTGGTGTAGATGATGATTCCTGTAATTGCTGTGATTGTGAATTAACAGCTGCAGCAATAGAAATATCTTCTATATCATCCTCTGAGGGGGCATTAGGTACAGCAGGATACATTGCTTTCTAGGGAGGTGAGGGTTGTGGTTGGGCATGGCCAGGGGCTGACTGGGCAGGGGGCACAGTTGGTGGTGGATATAGATTCTCAGGAGGGGCTTCTATAGGAAAGCGGATAGTATTACTGTCAACAGTTCCCTTTCTCTTAGCCAGGTGTTTCTTAGCTCCCTTTAAAACCTTTCCTGTTACACTACAAGGAAACCAATGAGGGGCTATCAGCAACCAATTTTCACCTCCTGCTTTCATATATTCCTTATCCCAATCTGGATCAGGACCATACCACGGCCATGACTTCCTATCTCCCAAACACAATCCTCGAATCATATTCATATGGAAATCATCATT
>OW240920.1:106019203-106031703 GCA_933207985.1 Pelobates cultripes | reverse complement strand
CTTGCCAACCAAACATAACTTAGGACAGCTGCCATCTCCCCCCTTGCTCCAACCAGTACAAGGCCTTTTCTTTTGCCTTCCATGATGTAATGCTAACTAGCTGTTTACTGATGAATTTACACATCCAGTAGACACTAATAAAAAATTTGCTATTAAAGAAACTATTACGTGCCACACAAAACATGTGATATATATGATCTCATGTACATGCAAACTATCATATGTGGGACGTACTACTAGACCGTTAAAGGTTCGAATTCAAGAGCATGTCCGCAATATTAAAAGTGGTTTCATCAAACATAGCCTGTCCCTACATTTTAAATTGAAACACAATTGTGACCCTAATTTTATGCAATTTTTAGGTATTCAAAAAGTGAATTTTAATTGGAGAGGTGACGATATTAAAACTGTTGGAGTACAGCCAAGGTACACTGTAGGTAGGGGGATAACCCCTAGTAGAAATAGGTTACAAAGAAAGAAGAGAGTGTACCTGGGGAGTGGAAGGAAGGCTATTACTAGACAGCTAGAAGTGAGGATGTAACGTAAAGCGAGAACCACTGGGTTATGAGGCAAAATAAAAATAAAAATAATAAATAACTTTATTGAGTATACTGGGATAAAAATAAAAAACACACAATAATAGTAAAAATATAGAATAAATGCTGATGTCTTAAAGATATGTCAATATTGCACACAGCACACGTTTGTGCTGTGTGGAAAGAAAAGCAGGGGGGAGACAGGATCAAGGTGTGAGATAACTAGTAGAAACCTCAAATGTTATATGAGCTAGGAATAGCTAACTTGTAAGTAGAAAAATACACATAGTAGCCAGACTAATATAATATGAATAAGCACCACGTGCGTGTTCGTTGACGCTGCTACATAGATACTAGATACTATGTTGAAAGAATGTGGCACTACCAACATGAGAGAAATACTAGATACAGTGTAGAAAAAAAAATGGCAATCTGTACGTCAACGTCTGCAGCGAATACTACAATTCTAGTGTGATAGAGAATGGAAAACTTGGGTTGCTAATACCAAATAGTTTGTCTAGATAAAGAGTACTAGTCCTAAATATAGAATCTCCCCATGTGCCTTCGTGGGCACCTAAAGCTAAACCCCGCTCAAGAGTTACTAAATGTTAAATCTCCCCGTGTGCCTTCGTGGGCACCTAAAGTAAACCCCGCTCAAGAATTACTAAAGAACATCAGTGAAAATAAAAATAAAAAATGAATAAATCAATTTGATAGATGAATAACGGCTGGATACCAAGAAAGTCCCCTGACGCTCGTGTTTCGCCCAAGCTCGTCAGCGGGGAACCAATTGCTGCCCAATGCTGCATTTAAATATGAGAAGTTAGTCCCTGATTGGATACAGAACCTGTGTTCTGATTGGATGCTGAAAAGATAGCATCATCACTGGGGGAGTGTGTCAAAGACGATATCAGACACACTTAACCCCTAGGGTGCCAGATGAACCAGGACAATGTCTAATTAAAAAATATGTTTATGTAGGAAAAAAAGGAGAAGAATTACGTGGAATGTGGTTGGCAGAGTAGGTATAAATTAAACAAAAGTACATTGTCAGAAGGAAATAAAAATAATAAATATAAAAAGACACAGAGACTGAGACCCCAAAGATATAAATAATAAATAACGTTTTCAATGTATAGTGTGTCATTAATTATTAAAACCCCTGATGGCGAACAGGAGTTAAGTCCTATAGGAAGCTACAAATGCGCCAAAATAGAAACTAGATTGTGACAAAGAACGATGTTACAGAGAGTATCCACTGTATGGTATAGCTAAAGTGGAAGTGGATACGGACCTGATATATCAAAAGAGATTAAAGAGATCGGTGTCACCTGAATGTTTCCTAAAAGAACTATAAGTATAATCGAAGTGGAATATGACACAAAATGTATATTAATACGTGATATTAAAATGGGATATGGATAGCTCAATATTAAATCCAATGAGGGCAAAAGAGAGAAGAAGAACAGAAAACAATGTATGAAATATTATTAAAGACA
Source organism: Pelobates cultripes (assembly GCA_933207985.1). Classification (NCBI taxonomy): domain Eukaryota; kingdom Metazoa; phylum Chordata; class Amphibia; order Anura; family Pelobatidae; genus Pelobates; species Pelobates cultripes. Next base: position 106,029,668 of record OW240920.1, on the reverse strand, counting down.
AAGACAAGAATAGTACAGCTATTGAAAGAATATCATGGTCCTGATCAAAAAACAGTATTCTGGGACAGTATTCTGAGTATCAACATTGCTAAAGCTGAAGCCAATTTCAAGCAAATTACGGCAAATACCCTATTCTGTATTAATCCATAAAATGGAAAAAAGTACCAAAAATATACTATATTTAAATGTAAGAAAAAATAAAAATAAAATAAAATAAAATATGAAAAGATAGAGTAATACTGAAGGGCTTCCTAGTATAATTTTGTTAAAGGGCCAAGACTGAACTGATAGAGGATGCCTCCCAATCACTAAGATATCGACAAATATAACATGGCATGTAATATGAGCTGCTGGTAATGCCCAATCAGAGATAGTGTAGCCCGATTCTCGATGCGCCGTCGGAGGACAAGGATTAACCATGTTTAATATACTTAGGTTATTTATTGGATATCAAATAGCAATTCCAGACAGTCGATACTCATGATAGTCCCTCAGATGGAACTTGGTACATGTTATAAGGTAAATCACTTTAGTAGAGTTGCAGTTGATGAATTGTTTGATTGGGTATTCTTTCCCAGTACGAGTGCTGTGAACAGTTTTGGAGGGTTTGATGAACTTGCAGGCCTTACAGTGCCCACATTGGTAAAACCCTGACATGGGGGTTAACCAAGTAAGGTTATGATTTGGTTCAATATGGCTATGTACGAGATGATCACGTAGGTTCTTGGCCCTGCGTGCAGTGATGTTAGGGAATTTGCTGATGTTTTCCCTGAGATACTTATCATAATTAAGAATCGGACAATTCTGCGCCATAATTTTAAGAACTGGTTCCCAAAGCTGATCAAATGTTCCAATGCAACGAATAGTCTGAGAGTCAGATGCTTGTCTGGTGGTATGGAGACTCTCACTTCTATTTTTGATGGATGCTTGTTGGTACACATGCTTTAGAAGTCTATTGGGATAGCCCTTCTGTTTGAACATTGTTCGTAATGTTTTTGCTTCAAGATGAAACGCAGGGAAGCAGAGAGGGCGGAAATGAGTGACGAAAGATCGAAGGAAGGAGGGGTAACAGGATTGGAGATGGGAAGAGGAGGGGAATCTGGAACGGGGACAGAAGGGGTGGTGGGGAGAGGAGAGCTAGGAGCAGGAGTAGAGGGAATAGCGAGGGAAGCAGAGAGGGCGGAAATGAGTGACGAAAGATCAAGGGAGGGAGGGACAACAGGATTAGAGGTGGGAAGAGGAGGGGAATCTGGAACGGGGACAGAAGGGGTGGTGGGGAGAGGAGAGGTAGGAGCAGGAGTAGAGGGAATAGCAAGGGAAGCAGAGAGGGCAGAAATGAGTGACGGAAGATCGAAGGAGGGAGGAGTAACAGGATTAGAGGAGGGAAGAGGAGGAGAATCTGGAACGGGGACAGAAGGGGTGGTGGGGAGAGGAGAGGAAGGAGCAGGAGTAGAGGGAATAGCAAGGGAAGAGGGGGATATGGATGCGACACGGGGAACAATGGGTGAAGGCGAGTGGGGAACAGGAGCAGCAGGAATGATAGGGAGAGGAACTAGAGGGGCATCAGGGGAGGCAACACATAAAGGTGGAAGGGGATCAGGAATAGGAGGAATGACAGGGGAAGATGGGAGAGGGGTTGTGTCGGAAGAAGTGATGGAGGGAGGTAGCAGAGGGACGGCATCAGTAGCGACAAGGGACGGTAGAAGAGGGGTGGGATCAGAGGGAAGTGGGAGGGGGACCAGAATAATGGGAAGTGTGGAGGTAGGCGGGAGAGGGACGGACAAATAATAGGATCCATCCGCCCTGAGAACGGGGTACAGAGGGGTGGGGTCAGAAGGGCCTATGACAATTGGAGGTGGCAACTGGGCAGTGACTGAAGAGGCGGGGCGAGTGGCCGGGGAACATCAAGAGACGAATCATCATTACAAACATTTCTGTGATATACATAAATCGTTTGTCCTTCAAAATCTATTTCTTCCTCTGACCAACCCTCCCGCTTGAGTCCTCTAGCTACCCGATACCAAGCCTCTATGGCTTTTGTCAACCCATTATCCAATAGCAAGCCCTCTTTATCAATAAGCAATTTGGACACAGAGAGAGAGAGGAAAAAGAAGGAATGTCTACAGTGCTCGACTGCCACAAGGAATTGATCCCTGTGCGTATTCCCTAAAAGTAGACTAGTCACAGGATCTGCCCACCCGAGATGGTGGCCACGGATCTGAGCAGGCGAGCGTGGGTGACTAACACAGCTCTGGGCAACAAGTGCAGGAGAGGTAGAGGATAAGGGAAAAGGTGAACGTGTAGAGACTAATCAGAAGACATTTACAGGAGTCACAGATGTAGAAATGCCACACAGCACAGACACACACAACTAGGGTACCCACACTATGACTACAACTGAATAGAAAACATAATATAACAAAGCACAGTAAAACTATGAACATAGTAGTAACTAAACAGTAAATGAACCCTGTTCTACTCTGAACAGTACAGCAAAATTCCCAGCCTTTCTCTAGGCGGATGCGTTCCCTGCCCTCTAGGGAGTCAAGCTACAATAAATCTCCAGCCTTTCTCTAGGCGGTTCCCAGCCCTTCACTGGGCGGACAAAATTCCCAGCCTTTCTCTAGGCGTTTCCCAGCCCTTCACCGGGCGGACAATATTCCCATCCTTTCTCTAGGCGGTTCCCAGCCCTTTACCGGGTGGATGCGTTCCCTGCCCGCTAGGCAGTCAAGCTATAATGATAATAAAGCATAAACCACACACATACATACACTCATAAACATACATAAACCATACACATACACATAAACCATACACATACATAAATCTTACACGCATACATACACTCAGGAGGCAGATAGGCAATCGACAGGTTCGTTTTCAAAGGCACCGGATAAGAGATTACCTGTCTTGTAGCCTTTTGGAAGCCGGAAGTGGACACAGAGACAGACTGACACAAAACAGGAGAATACAGGCATACTGCTGTATTTAGGAGGTGATCAGGCTCCGGTTGTCCCATTTTCCGGAGGTCCGCTCCTGTCCCATTTTGGGCCGTCCGAACTGGCGAGATTTGGTGCCCCACCTTGGGCGCCAAATGATGTGGAATCAATTAATAAATTGATTATCTTGCATATTTGCCCCCGGCCAAATGAAAGAAGTAATGCGTGCACGCTCCTAAAGTAATTTACATCAGACACAGGTTTCGGGTTAATGAAAAACTTGAGGAATGTTTATTCTGAGGGGACGGCATGTCCCTTATAAAGCAAAATTACATCATATGCATTGTCAGAGATAACATGGAATAATAGATCAATAATTGGTTAGGTGTTAAGTGGTTCATTTAGTGCTCTTCCTACCAGGTGTGATGTCACTGGTATCTTGGAGGTCTCCCCCAGATTCCAGCGCCATTTTGTTAATGAGGGTGTTAGTCGATGTCAAAGGGGAAACTCCCTAGCAGCCATTTTAGGTAAATCACATAGAAAGTTGAATAATGCTGATTGTAGTTATGCTGAGTAAATAGGCATTTTACTAACATGGATTGGGTTAATATTTTTGTCCACAACAGTCCCATCTCAGCAAATTCACCACGTACTAACTTAAGGAATCACACCAATCTCATACCTATCTCATATTACTCTTCTCTATTCATCCCATGCACTCTACATATACCTTTCCAGCCTATCTTCTCCAACTCCTCCCACATCTGCATGTGATATATGGAATACCCTCCTACAAAACTTTTAAATCCTACTCCCACCTTCACTTCCTTTCTATCCTTCTGCTCCTAGCTGCTGGTGATATCTCTCCAAACCATGGTCCCATCTCGGCAAACTCACCACTGTGGCAAAACTAGCCACTTCAGACTATATGTGTAAAAATGTGTTGCTGTAACTTGTGAGAACCAAGCATGTACCCTATTTTGTTCATGTTAGGTGAATGAGAGCATTCGTATGCTGGCAGCAGGAAAGCCACCAGCATTCATTCAGTAGTTTCCCGAACAGGGATTTTCAACCCTGTTCGTGAAACGAATAAACTAGTGAATGAGAGACCACACACAGGGGTCGTGTGGCTCTCATTAAGCATTGCAACAATGTATCTTTTGGTGATTATTGAGATTCAGGGTGGCCGCCGTTCGGCTACCGACCACGTGGTGGTCGGCCATCTTGGATCCTTTGTTAACCCAGCGGTATTTGGTCGTCGAGCGCCTGGAACTGAAATCGACTACTCGACGGCACGAATACCGCTGGACTTCCAGGCTGTTCGAGAGTGCCGGTCATTCGGTAGTTTGTTCCCCTATATGCATTGAGTATTTTGAGGTGAATGTAAAATAATATGTGTCTTCGTGCGGCGTTCGGTTATTTAGACTGGGATCTGAGCGTTACTTTCACGAAAGGTGCGCTCAGACCCCAGCTATCTACCGAATGGTCATTCGGTAAAATATCATGAACAATGTAGAAGGTATGGATTTTTGTGTGAAATGTTAGTTCTGCTGCACGGAGGGATAATCCACTTAACTGGGTATTCTAGTTTGAGTATCCCTCTCATGCAGCAGTGCATGATGGGAGAAATGTCCGGGTTGTTAAGTCCCCCATGTAGTCCCCTACTATACTGTAGCGAAACGCCAATATTAAATCCACGAATTCCGCTGGTTCAGGAAGTAATCCACAGTCAAGCGCTGGAAAAATCTCCCAAATCTCCCAGTAACCGGACGAAACACAGTTCTGAGAGTCAATTGAGGTCTTTTATTTCAGCTCCACAATTTATACAAGTCCCCATGCAAGGGGTTTCCTGAGTCCCTTCCCAGGGGCAGTCCCAGTCCTGAGTCCCAGTCCCAGGGACTACATGGGGGACTTATTGTACAAGCTATTTCTCCCATCAGGCACTGCTGCACGAGAGGGATCCTCCCATTGGAATATACCGTTAAGTGGATTATCCCTCCGTGCAGCAGAACTGACGATTTATATTAAAATACATAACTGTGGTAATATACGGTTTATTTGCACGAATGGACGTTCGGTAGATAGCTGGGGTCTGAGCGCATCATTCGTGAGATTACCGCTCAGATCCCAGCTAAAACAACCGAACGCAGCACGAAAAAACACATTTATAAAAAGACATGTTAAAATGACCGATTGCCTTCCAGGGAACAAAATACCGAACGGCCGTCGAGTAGCCGTTTTTAGTACCATGCGCTCGACGACCTAACGCCATCGAGGGAACAAAGGATCCAAGATGGCCGACCGCCGCATGGTCGGTAGTCGACCATGTTGCAATCGGTTAACAAGCGCCACACGCCTCTAAGTGTGTGGGCTATTACATGGGGTGTTTTCGCAAAAGTGCCGTTCGTGAAACGAAAGAAAAATCCAATACAAATAGCTATCTGCATTCGGCAGATAGCCAATACAGGAAATACCAGGTATTACAGCCAGCATACATTATACTTAGTCACACACATATCCCACAACCATACAGGCAACCCTTAAAGGTACAGTCTCTTTATATTGTCCAAGTGGCTAGGTTTGCCACATATACAACCCCTGTAATGTCAGTAGGGAAACACCTTGCATGGTGAACTGCATAAATATTGTGACCTGTGATTAAAAGAAAATGTGTCGTCTAGTTCTTGGGAAGGAAAGGATATATACAATGCTACCGGGATTATTGCATGCTGTACTGATTTTGCTTGGATTATTGTAAGCTGTTCCTGTTACCAGCGGAGACCCTGTGGATTATACTACCTCTCCGCTACAACCACGTACTAATTTAAGGAATTACACCAATCTCATACCCATCTCATGTTATTCTTCTCTATTCATCACATGCACTCTACATATACCTTTCCAGCCTATCTCCTCCAACCCCTCCCAAATCCTCTATATACATACCCTCCTTCAAAACTTTAAAATCCTTCTCCCACCTTCACTTCTATCCTTCTGCTCCTAGCTGCTGGTGATGTCTCTCCAAACCATAGTCCCATCTCAGCAAACTCACCACATACTAACTTAAGGAATCACACCAATATCATACCCATCTCATGTTACTCTTCCTCTAAATCCTCCTTAACCCCTTCAGGACGGAGTCAATAGTGCACGTTCTGATCAAAACAAAACGTAAACAAAAACTGGAATTTGCGCTATATGTCTGTCCAACCGTAATTCACCGCTGTCACATTAAGTGCCCCCACACTTATTATATATCATTTTGTTCAGGAGAAACAGGGCTTTCATTTTTCATTAACTATTCATATATGGAACATAATTTATTATGAATAAAATTTAAAACAAATTGAGAAAATAAGATTTTTGTTTTAAATTTGTATTTCCGTCTGACATTTTAGCTGTTAATGTCATAATACTGTTAGGTTTTACTGCAAAAAAATGCACATATTTGTAATCAGCGATGTCTCACGAGTACAATAGTACCCCCCATTAACAGGTTTTATGGTGTTTTAGAAAGTTACAGGGTCAAATATAGAACGTTCTATTTTCAAATTGAAATTTGCCAGATTAGTAATGTTACATTTGAGACAGTGTGGTAGCCCAGGAATGAAAATTACCCCCATAATGGCATACCATTTGAAAAAGTAGACAACCCAAGGTATTGAAAGTGGGGTATGTTTAGTCTTTTTTAGTAGCCACTTAGTCACAAACACTGGCCAAAGTTAGCGTTCATATTTGTTTTTGTGTGAAAAAAGCAGAAAACTATTATTTGGCCAGTGTTTGTGACTAAGTGGCTACTAAGAAAGACTGGACATACCCCACTCGCAATACCTTGGGTTGTCTACGTTTGCAAATGGTATGCCATCATGGGGGTAATTCTCATTCCTGGGCTACCATATGCTCTCAAAGGCAACATAATCAATCTGGCAAATTTCAATGTCAAAAAAACTAAATGCAAGCCTTATATGTGACTCTCTAACTTTCCAAAACACCATAAAATCTGTACATGGGGGGTACCGTTATTCTTGGGAGACTTCACTAAACACAAATATTAGTGTTTTAAAACAGTAAAACATATTACAACAATAATATAGTCCATAAAAGTGACGTTCGTTTGTAAAAAATGCAAAAAATGTCAATATTATTTAAAATATCATCGTTGTAATACAATTTACCAGTTTTAAACATTAATATTTGAGTTCAGCAAAGTCTCCTGAGTAAAACAGTGCCCCCTATGTACAGGTTTTATGGTGTCTTGGAGAGTTACAGGGTCAAATATAGTGCTTGCAAATTAAATTCCCTGCACTTTCTCCCTGTGTTGTCAGGCATGTCAATCAAATTTTATTTAATCAAATCACATAACTATGTTAAAAGATTACTTAAATATACACGTAGAATTTTAATATATATGCATGTATAGGTATTTAAATTCTACATGTATACTAATGTAATCTTTTATGTAATTATATGTTTTTATCTATATATATTTGCAGTTATTTGTATTTTATACATAGATATATATAGAATGTCATTCTAAGTGTATTTTGTTACTAGTGATGTCGCGAACCCGAAATTTTCGGTTCGCGAACGGCGAACGTGAATTTCCGCAAATGTTCGCGAACCGGCGAACCGCCCGAAACGCCATTGACTTCAATGGGGAGGCGAATTTTAAAACACACAGGGACTCTTTCTGGCCACAATAGGGATGGAAAAGTTGTTTCAAGGGGACTAACACCTGACTGTGGCATGCCGGAGGGGGATCCATGGCAAAACTCCCATGGAAAATTACACAGTTTATACAGAGTCTGGTTTTAATCCATAAAGGGCAGAAATCACCTAACATTCCTAAATCACAATCAATATGGATTGACACCTGACATATGACATATTGACACCTTGACATATGGATTGACACCTGTCCTCAGAGCCCCTGATGCACACGGACACAGAGCAGAATAGAGACTGGTCCCCCTACATAGGGTCACTTGGCAGATATGGATTGACACCTGTCCTAAGGATCCCTGATACACACCGACACAGAGCAGAATAGGGACTGTTCCCCCTACATCGGGTCACTTGGCAGATATGGATTGACACCTTGTTACAAACTGCTATTTGTAACGGGCCCTTTAAATGGCAAATTGCCCTGCTTCCCTGGGCTGTGGAGAAGCCTACTTGCCAGCCTCCTCCCGCATGACTATGGCCCCTGGGAGATTGTGAAAATGTATGCACTTTTATTTGGTGTGTATGGCCCTTAAGACTGTCGGTGGGCATATTGGGGCTTATGGACTCTTTATGTGACTGGTGCTGGCCCTTTAAACACCTTTTTTGGGACATCAGGAAGATTGGGACACTGCCCCTTTAAGGCCGTGTCCCCAGACTTGTTGGGGACACGGCCCCTTTGAGACGGTGTCCCCTGTGTCCCCAGACCTGGTGCAAACCCTTTGTGCCTGCCTTGCTATTTCCCACTTGGTTCAGTAAATGGGAAATTATTTCAGCTGCAGAGACTAAGTCCCATTCGGCGATGGGACTTAGTCTTTTTTCAGCCGTTTTTTTCAGCCTTATTTCAGCTGCAGAGACTAAGTCCCATTCGGCGATGGGACTTAGTCTTTTTTCAGCCGTTTTTTTCAGCCTTATTTCAGCTGCAGAGACTAAGTCCCATTCGCGATGGGACTTAGTCGTTTTTTCAGCCTGAAATAGACCGACCTCACAGCCCAAATCTATGGAACTGTTTTGGGCAGGAAAATGTGCTTGCGGTCGGTCATAAAGGGACCCCCAGCTAACTTTTTAACCCCTGGATGGATTTGGCTGATTTTTGGTTATGTTTATGTTTTAAGTGTGCTGATTCCAAATATGTAATTATGAAGATGGGATGTGTAGTTTTAAAGTTACAGGGAATGGCTAAAAACTGTATTTTTACTGCCTGTGTTTAATTATGTTAATCTCTTCCCAAACGCCATTTCGTTCAAAGTGGAGAGAATGTTAAAAAAATATATTTTTGTTCGGAGTGTGAGAAATGCTTTTCAGCCGCTTCTAATCTTAAGCATCATTTGAGGGCCATACAGGAGAGAAACCTTATTTGTGGTGTGTTTAGTATTGTTCTGATCAGTTTAATACCTTCCGCGTCTCCTATCAGTGGACGTGTATATGGCAGCCATTTTAGGAACCGTACACCTGGGACCCGAGCAAGGTCACCTCGTTCAACAGGCGACAACATTTGTCCCTGGAAAACTATCCTGGACATTCTGTACAATTTGTATGGATATGGCAGTGATTTCTGTAACAGGGAGATGGAAGAAGATGCTTGGTCGGTCCTCTTAATTCAAATTTGGGGCACTGCGCGGTCAAGCTAATGTGCCACCAGATAGGAGTGGTGTGTTTAGTACTATTTTTATCAGTTTAATACCTTCCGCGTCTCCTATCAGTGGACGTGTACACGGCAGTTGATTTTTGTAACAGGGAGATGGAAGAAGAGGCTTGGTCGGTCCTCTTACTGCAAATTTGGGGCACTGCGCGGTCAAGCTAATGTGACACCAGATAGGAGTGGTGTGTTTATTACTATTTTTATCAGTTTAATACCTTCCGCGTCTCCTATCAGTGGTCGTGTACACGGCATTGATTTTTGTAACAGGGAGATGGAAGAAGAGGCTTGGTCGGTCCTCTTACTGCAAATTTGGGGCACTGCGCGGTCAAGCTAATGTGACACCAGATAGGAGTGAATTGTGTTTTAGTATTGTTCTGATCAGTTTAATATCTTCTCCGTCTCCTATCAGTGGTCGTGTGCTCTGCATTGATTTTTGTAACAGGGAGATGGAAGAAGAGGCTTGGTCGGTCCTCTTACTGCAAATTTGGGGCACTGCGCGGTCAAGCTAATGTGACACCAGATAGGAGTGGTATGTTTAGTACTATTTTTATCAGTTAATACCTTCCGCGTCTCCTATCAGTGGACGTGTACACGGCATTGATTTTTGTAACAGGGAGATGGAAGAAGAGGCTTGGACGGGCCTCTTACTGCAAATTTGGGGCACTCTTTGGCTGTCAGCTAATGTGACACCAGATAGGGTGATGTTTAGTACTATTTTATCAGTTTAATACCTTCAGCGTCTCCTATCAGTGGATCCTGATACACACTGACACAGAATAGGGAATGTTACCCCAACAATGGTCACTTGGCAGATATGGATTTGACACCTGTGGGCGTGTGTACCTGGCATTGATTTTTGTAACAGGGAGATGGAAGAAGAGGCTTGGTCGGGTCCTCTTACTGCAAATTTGGGGCACTGCGCGGTCAAGCTAATGTGACACCAGATAGGAGTGGAGTGTTTAGTACTATTTTAATCAGTTTAATACCTGTGTGAGAAATGCTTTTCAGCCGCTTCTAATCTTAAGCATCATTTGAGGAGCCATACAGGAGAGAAACCTTATTTGTGGTGTGTTTAGTATTGTTCTGATCAGTTTAATACCTTCCGTCTCCTATCAGTGGACGTGTATATGGCAGCCATTTTAGGAACCGTACACCTGGGACC
>OW240920.1:106006925-106019103 GCA_933207985.1 Pelobates cultripes | reverse complement strand
GTTCTTGGTAAACTGGACCCACATCGCCCGATGGAGCTCCCACATGGACTGAGGGCCCTGCACCGAGAGCACCCACGTCCCCCATCCCGATAGATTGCAGAGAGGACGGAAAAACACGCCGTGCTGAGGTGCCAGGTGAGCCCCAAAGAAAACCAGCGGCCAAAGCCCATCCGGCCCCAGGCCAAGAAGGGTCGCACCGCCAACCGTTGACGAAAGTGCAAAACGTACCTCCACCAACCCAGCTCCCGATACGCGTCCCGAGAGTTTCCTGACCGCAGAACCACGCAGCGCAGACTCGGGGAGCCCTGTCCCCGACCATGCTATCCAGAAACCGGGGTGCATCCGAATATGCGCCCTGGGGTGTATCCGACCACAGCATGCTCCCCACGACCCTCCCGTAGCCCCTAATGTCCCCTTTAGTTAAGGGACAACCGTGGCAGGAGGGAACATACCTGCAATAAAAACCCATTCTCCATCTGCTCCCTAGTGTTACGCACAAGCCAAGCGGGCCACATGAGCTCAGCAGCACCCAGAGTCACGTGAACCTGGGAGGCATCGCCGGCGCTATCAGCTGCGCCAGACGCTGCGGGAAAGCGTACCTAAATGTATGATACATACTGAAAACGGAGGGGGGTACCTAAATTTTGTTTTATTTTGGATTCTATCTCATATTTTTTTTTATTATTTATTCTCCCCCTTGTACTTGACGTTGGATTCCTTTTTTTTTTTTTTTGTCCAATAGGTAATTTACATTTTATTTCTGTCCTGTAATTTTTTCTCTGTTTGTATCAATTTTTTTTTTTTTATTCTTTCTTTTTCTGTTTTTTGTTTTTTTTCCAGGAAGAAAGGAAGAAAGAATGTACGCACGCGAAGCGCTAAAATAAGGGGGGGGGAATGTACTCACCGGACGCAGCCTGGCGATCCAAGCCCGGCACTGCGCTCACAGAAGGCTGAGGCAAAGAAACACCAGTTCCAGCATCCACAGAGGACATCAGCTGTGATCCAGGCGCCACCTGCTGGACGGGTCCATGAACTGCAGCAGCATGCTGAGAAGAAGCAGCAGAGAAGATGAGCCCACGCCCCAGAGGAGATGGCCGAGGTAAGTGTCCTGCAAGGGGGGAGGTGGGGGAGGAGGGTTCAGGCAAGCTAGAGGGCAAGGTAGAGGGGGGGGAGAGAGAACCGAGAGGATGCAGATGGGGAGGGATAGAGAGCGGGGGGAGGATTAGAGCAGGAGGGGGGGCGGATGCAGAGAGGGGGGGAGAAAAACGGGCAAGAGGAGGGGGGACCAGAGTGGGCCCAGGCAAGGGTAAGCTGGGCCCCCAGGAAGAAAAGAAAATAAAGTCAGCCTAATAGGGAGGGAAGGGGAGACAGAGCCCTGGGAGCCTTCCTCACTTGCAGAGGAGGCTCCCGATGGGCAAGGGGACCCCCCAGACCCTCACAGCGGTACAAGGTACCCCGCGCGGCCCGCGATGGCCCACTCACCTCCCCGCCGGCCACGGGGGACCTGCACAGTTGCCGGGCGGATGGTGTGGAGGGGGGAACTTGCATAGGCCGCGCGGCAGTTGCAGGCCGCATCCCTTGCCTGGAAGTAGCAGGCCGGGCGGCCATGGAGGTAGTAGGCCACGCGGCAGTGGCAGCTGCAGTAGGCCTCAAATCTCGACCCCCAGTAGTAGGTCGCGTGCCTGGACCCCCAGACACGCGGCCCCTGCGGTGCCCCGGGCCCGGGCTCCTGCTCCTCAACCGGGCCCGAGGGGTAGGATCCAGAGACAGCCTGGCAGGCGGGCGGGAATGCCTGCCAGTGCTGGTGCGGCCCCCAGGGGCAGGGACCGCATGGGAGGCAGCAGGGGAGACCGCAGGGGGTGCTCCAGGGGGAGGGTAGGCCACGGGGGGTGCCCACACCGGCAGCCATACCTCCAGTAATGCTTGTAAATTGCCTCCACAGGTGCCGGCCACCATCCACGCTGCAGCAGCCCTGAGGGACGCCAGGATCGCCTCAACCTCCATCCCTCAAGCTGTGTCAATCTGCAGGCCCAGGCAAACAGGAGCTGGAGGACAGGAAGCTGTTTGCTGGCCCGAATCCCAAGTGGCACTGAGGTAAGACCTCCCCCACACTAACTTACACAGAACATAATCCCACCCACACACTCTTTTCCAACCAATCCCATGCATCTATCCCCACACTCCTACATGTGCCCTTGTCCGCTTAGCTACGCTATCTCCCCAGGGCCTACACCTTCTGCAATTGGTTGTATAGGGAAAGGTATTAACAGTAGAAAGAGTGAAGTGTTCATGCCATTGTACAGAACACTGGTGAGACCTCACTTGGAGTATTGTATGCAGTACTGGAGACCGTATCTCCAGAAGGATATTGATACTTGAGAGAAGAGCTACTAAACTGGTTCATAAGGATAAAACTGACAAGGAAAGGTTAAAGGATCTTAACATATACGTTTAGCTTAGAGATAGGGGGAATAAAGAAAGAAAACTTTTATACAAGAAAAAGACCGTGAGTGCAAGCCTTCATTTACTAATTTGTATGATATTTGACTTTGGCTGGAATGCACCCGGTGTTTGAAATAATTGATAGAGTGTGTGCAGGGACCAAATGGAATAATATATATATATATCCAAAAAACGGAATGCACTCCAGGGTCTTTGTAAAGTAAAATTTAACTTTTAATTCATATACAAAATAAAAAAAATGAACATCAACGTTTCGGCTCACATCTGGAGCCTCCTTCAGGATGGCAGATTTATTTTTGAGCAAGACGACACATAGAATTCAAAGTTGAGTTGTGATACAGGGGTTATGATGCACTCATGTCACTTTAACCCCTGTATCACAACTCAACTTTGAATTCTATGTGTTGTCTTGCTCAGAAATGCTTCAGACTTGAGAAAGGGAGGTTCTCCCGAAAGCTTGTCATTCGCTTGTTAGTCCAATAAAAAAAAAAAAAAGGTATCTCAAGATACAAATTTTATCTGTTTTTTACATCTATATTTCCTGGCCATATCCATGGCAGCACACCAATGGGTAGCTCCTCCCCTATCTCTAATTAGACAGGAACCAATTAAAAGAAAGGTAAAAATATCCCCTCCTCCCTCAGTCTTTAGTTCCTGTCCTATCTCTATAGGACCAAATTAGTATATTTCAGGACTATAATCAGTTTTTCTTTTTGGCTTACCTGAGGGTCTTTACCTTCTGTCCCAAGGGAGTTCAGCCTCTCTTCCTTGGGAAGCTTCAGTATCCGGCCTGCGCAAAGGTGTCCCCCTGAAGATACCCCCTTAGTGACTGGGGGTTTACTTGCTGTGACCCTAGGGGTAGCAAGAGAAAAAATACCAAAGATCTTACTCCCTGCAGTGACCAAAAGGTAGCAGGAAGTGGCAATAAGATTTTATTCTAGAAGATTTTATCCTGGAAATATCTTTATATTTCTCCATATTGAAGACCTACATGTATGTATACATAAAATACTTTTATATTATGTATTTTGTATGCCTCTATATGTGGGTTCTCCATCCTGTCTATTTACCTTCATTCCTTTCACATTTTTCCATCCGTACAAAAGGATGTCTGAAAGTTTAAAAAGTATCTTTTCGGCGTCCTAGTTTTTGTTCCGCGCATGCACACGAGATTCGCGCATGCGAACGAGATTTGGGCATGCACACGGTATCTAATATCATCCCAATTAAAAAGGGGAGCTAAATCTATTATTTCCCTGTCTCAAATGTTCGCGTACAACGAAATCAAGCACCCGCAAGGTAGTAAATTACAGGGATTACCTTTGGGTTTCATCTTGCCGGTCTCCGTTTTTCGCGCATGCCCAATGGCCAAAACTGCAGCGTTTCGATCTGAGCATGTGCAAGGAATATCGGTGAGGTCACGAATGACGTCACATGCCTATTTAAGCGGCAAAATTGAATTTTACATTACCTGTTGTCCAGTTCAGATCCCAGGACATTCCAGAGCAGCAGTTTTGTTCAAATTTGAGCAGTTTTGAATTTTACAATTCTCTTCATTCTCAATGTATGTTTCCTTTTTTAAAGGTATATACAAATTCAAAAAAATTTTTTTACCGTTCCTCTTCTTTTGCATACTGATTAATTCCTTTTTCTTAGTTATTCTATCATACCAATATGGAGAAAAAAAAGGGTAACAATCTCTTCTGATTCAGACTCCTCTGGATATTAAAATAGGTCACATTCAAAGAGCTATAGGTAAGCCATGTCATCCCTTCAATTATTTATGTCAAATAAGTTAAAAATAAAAACAAAAGATTGTTTCCCTGTCATGATAGTTCTACGGGACAGAAAACGGTGAGATCATCCAAAGGAAAATCACCAAAAAAGAATCGGTGTGATAAAAGACCTCTGGAAGGCAAACGTTTATGTGCAGAATGTTTATCGGAAGCAGCCGGAACATCTAATCCTTCCTCTGATATTATGCAGTTTATAAAGCAAGCAGTTTCTCAAGGTATTAAAGAAGCAGGCACAAGAACCAAAAGACCCAGGTTCAATGACCCTTTGGATTATTCATCTGATGAATCCATTGATATGGAGTCATACCAAGAGAAATTCTTTTATCATCTTATATCCAAGGTCCGAAAATCATTGAGTCTTAAAGAAACAGCAAGAGAGGAGCCATCAAGTTCTAATCGTTACTTCTCCGACTTAAGGAGAAAAAGAGCAACATTTCCGGTACATGACACTATTAAAGAATTGATCAAGGATGAATGGTCCAATACAGACCTCTACCCATTTGGGAAATCTAACTCCTGCCACTGCGACAATGCACCAAAGGTGGATGCTGCAGTAGTTAGACTGGCAAAGCACACCAGTCGACAATGCAGGCTCATTCAGGCACCCAATGGACAAAAAGATGGATCTACACCTTTCAAAAGCATATGTAGCAGCAAGTACAGGCTGTCACTAGTGATGTCGCGAACCCGAAATTTTCGGTTCGCGAACGGCGAACGCGAACTTCCGCAAATGTTCGCGAACCGGCGAACCGGGCGAACCGCCATAGACTTCAATGGGCAGGCGAATTTTAAAACACACAGGGACTCTTTCTGGCCACAATAGTGATGGAAAAGTTGTTTCAAGGGGACTAACACCTGGACTGTGGCATGCCGGAGGGGGATCCATGGCAATAGTCATATGGAAAATTACACAGTTGATGCAGAGTCTGGTCTTAATCCATAAAGGGCATAAATCACCAAACATTCCTAAATCACAATGGATATGGATTGACACCTGACATATGACATATTGATACCTTGACATATGGATTCACACCTGTCCTCAGAGACCCTGATACACACTGACACAGGGCAGAATAGGGACTGTTCCCCCTACATAGGGTCACTTGGCAGATATGGATTGACACCTGTCAACACACTGACACAGAGCAGAATAGAGACTGTTCCCCCTACATAGGGTCACTTGGCAGATCTGGATTGACACCTGTCCTAAGGATCCCTGATACACAATGACAGAGCAGAATAGGGACTGTTCCCCCTTTACATAGGGTCACTTGGCAGATATGGATTGACACCTTTCCTCAGAGACCATGATACACACTGACACAGAGGAGAATAGGGACTGTTCCCCTACATATGGTTACTTGGCAGATATGGATTGACACCTGTCCTAAGGGTCCCTGATACACACTGACACAGAGCAGAATAGAGACTGTTCCCCCTACATAGGGTCACTTGGCAGATATGGATTGACACCTGTCCTCAGAGACCATGATACACACTGACACAGAGCAGAATAGAGACTGTTCCTCCTACATAGGGTCACTTGGCAGATATGGATTGACACCTGTCCTCAGAGACCCTGATACACACTGACACAGAGCAGAATAGAGACTGTTCCTCCTACATAGGGTCACTTGGCAGATATGGATTGACACCTGTCCTCAGAGACCATGATACACACTGACACAGAGCAGAATAGAGACTGTTCCCCCTACATAGGGTCACTTGGCAGATATGGATTGACACCTGTCCTCAGAGACCATGATACACACTGACACAGAGCAGAATAGAGACTGTTCCCCCTACATAGGGTCACTTGGCAGATATGGATTGACACTGTCCACAAGGACAAGTTGCAGGCTTCCTGGCAGGGCCCATACAAGGTGGTAGAGCAGGTTTGTGATACCACCTTTGTGATCGGTGCGGTCACAGGCACGGGAGGCAAGCGCATGCTCCATGTGAACATGCTCAAGCCATACCACGAGCGCATGGAAGAGGTAACCGCGATCTGTGCACCTGCCACTGAAGATTATGATAATTTGCCACTCCCAGATCTCCTAGACCTAGAGGGCCAGAGCGGAGACCTGGGAGAAGTACAGTTAGGAGAACGGTTAGACCCCAGGAGCGAACCCAGGTCCAAAGACTAATCCAGGACAAGGGGGCCACGTTTTCCAACCTACCTGGGTATAGTCCGTTAACCACTCACAAAGTTGAAACCCTAGACCAGACCCCCCTTTGCCAAACCTACCTATCGCATAACCGAAGCAGTTAAAGAAAATATGCAGAAAGAAATTGAGGAAATGATGCAGTTAGGGGTGATAGAACACTGACAGCCCCTGGGCCTCCCCGGTAGTACTAGTACCGAAACGGGATGGCACGACCCGTTTCTGTGTAGACTATCGAAGGCTAAACGATAAAACAACCTCAGACGCCTACCCTATGCCTCGGATAGACGAGCTCCTAGACAAAATTGCCAGAGGCCAGTACCACACCACAATAGATCTGTGCAAGGGGTACAGGCAAATTCCATTAGCCGAGGACACCATCTACAAGTCAGCATTTGTCACCTCGTTTGGCCTGTATCAGTTTAAGGTCATGCCATTCGGGATGAAGAATGCCCCGGCTAACTTTCAGAGGATGGTAGATCGCCTACTGGATGGGTTTCAGGAGTATGCCTGCGCCTACTTGGATGATATAGCCATTTTTAGCTGCTACTGGCCCGAACACCTGACCCACATAGGAGCTGTACTAGACCGGATTAGGGAGGCCGGACTGACCCTAAAGCCCAGTAAGTGCCATATAGGAACGTGTAAAAACCTCCCCAAGATAGTAGTATGGGCCCCAGAGTGTGAACAGGCCTTCCAGCAGCTCAAGACGGCGCTCATTAAATCACCTGTACTTTCTGCTCCTGATCCAACTAAACGCTTTCTCGTCCATACAGACGCTTCTATGTTTGGATTGGGAGCAGTACTGAGCCAAGTCGGAGCAGATGGCAGCGAGCAACCCGGGGCTTATCTAAGCCGGAAACTTTTGACCAGGGAAGTAGATACACTGCCATTGAAAAGGAGTGCCTGGCGGTGGTGTGGGCCCTCAAAAAGCTGCAACCTTACTTGTATGGACAACCGTATACCTTACTCACAGATCACAACAAATTTGGGGCACTGCGCGTGCAATCTAATATGCCAACAGATAGGAGTGGTGTGTTAAGTAGTACTATTCTTATCAGTTTAATCCCTGTTACGTCCCCTATAAGGGGACGTGTATATGGCATCGATTTTACGAACCGGGACATGGAAAAAGATGCTTGGTCGGTCCTCTTCTTCAAATGTGGGGCACTGCGCATGCAATCAAATGTGCCACCAGATAGGAGTGGCACTGTGAACTGGCACAGTATCCACTGTGAGCCTGACACACCCGCTTTGAGACAACTAACTGCTATTCAATCTATAACAGTGAAAAAAGTTTTTTGGTTTTAAATGCACGCTATTGTGACACCAGTGAGTGAGTGGTGGCACTGGGCACAGTATCCACTGTGAGCCTGACACACCCGCTGGCAGACAACTAACTGCTATTCAATCTATAACAGTGAAAAAGTTTTTTGGTTTTTAAATGCACGCTATTGTGACACCAGTGAGTGAGTGGTGGCACTGGGCACAGTATCCACTGTGAGCCTGACACACCCGCTTTGAGACAACTAACTGCTATTCAATCTATAACAGTGAAAAAAGTTTTTTGGTTTTAAATGCAAGCCATTGTGACACCAGTGAGTGAGTGGTGGCACTGGGCAAGTGCGTAAGCACAGCATCCACTCGTGAACCTGACACAAACTTTGAGACAACTGACTGCTATTCAAATCATTGTGCAAAAAGCTTTTGTTTTTAAAGGCATTCTATTGTGACACCAGATATGAGTGGCACTGTGAACTGGGCGTGTCCATGAGATCAGATACACACCGCTTTGAGAGACAACTAACTGCTATTCAATCTATAACAGTGAAAAAGTTTTTGGTTTTAAATGCACGCTATTGTGACACCAGTGAGTGAGTGGTGGCACTAAAAATAGTATCCAGTGGAGCTCATTAAATCTGCTTTGAGACAACTAACTGCTATTCAATCTATAAATGCGAAAAAGTTTTTTGTTTTAAATGCAAGCTATTGTGACACCAGTGAGTGAGTGGTGGCACTGGGCACAGTATCCACTGTGAGCCTGACACACCCACTTTGAGACAACTAACTGCTATTCAATCTATATCAGTGAAAAAAGTTTTTGGGTTTTTAAATGCACACTATTGTGACACCAGTGAGTGAGTGGTGGCACTGGGCACTGTATCCACTGTGAGCCTAACACACCCGCTTTAAGGACACTGACTGCTATTCAATCTATAACAGTGAAAAAAGTTTTTTGTTTTTAAATGCAAGCTATTGTGACACCAGATATGAGTGGTGGCACTGACTGGGCAAATGGGCACAGTATCCACTGTGAGCCTGACACAGAAGCTGGCAGCAGTGGCAGACAACTGCTATTCAATCTATAAGAGTGAAAAAAGGTTTTTGTTTTTAAATGCTAGCTATTGAGAGAACAGGGAGTGAATGGTGGCACTGGGCACAGTATCCACTATGAGCCTGACATATCCGCTTTAAGGACACTGACTGCTATTCAATCTATCACAGTGAAAAAAGTTTTTTGTTTTTAAATGCAAGCTATTGTGACACCAGATATGAGTGGTGGCACTGACTGGCAAATGGGCACAGTATACACTGTGAGCCTGACAAAGAAGCTGGCAGCAGTGGCAGACAACTGCTATTCAATCTATAAGAGTGAAAAAAAATTTTTGTTTTTTAAATGCAAGCTATTGTGACACCAGTGAGTGAGTGGTGGCACTGGGCACAGTATCCACTGTGAGCCTAACACACCCGCTTTGAGACAACTGCTATTCAATCTATAACAGTGAAAAAAGTTTTTGGGTTTTAAATGCAAGCTTTTGTAACACCAGATATGAGTGGTGGCACTGACTGGGCAAATGGGCACAGTATCCACTGTGAGCCTGACACAGAAGCTGGCAGCAGTGGCAGACAACTAACTGCTATTCAATCTATAACAGTGAAAAAAGGTTTTTGTTTTTAAATGCAAGCTATTGAGAAAACAGGGAGTGAGTGGTGGCACTGGGCACAGTATCCACTGTGAGCCTGACACATCCGCTTTGAGAAAACTAACTGCTATTCAATCTATAACAGTGAAAAAAGTTTTTGTTTTTAAATGCAAGCTATTGTTACACCAGTGAGTGAGTGGTGGCACTGGGCACAGTATCCACTGTGAGCCTGACACACCCGCTTTAAGGACGCTGACTGCTATTCAATCTATAACAGTGAAAAAAGTTTTTTGTTTTTAAATGCAAGCTATTGTGACACCAGATATGATTGGTGGCACTGACTGGGCAAATGGGCACAGTATCCACTGTGAGCCTGACACAGAAGCTGGCAGCAGTGGCAGACAACTAACTGCTACTCAATCTATAACAGTGAAAAAAGTTTTTTGTTTTTAAATGCAAGCTATTGAGAGAACAGGCAGTGAGTGGTGGCACTGGGCACAGTATCCACTGTGAGCCTGACACATCCGCTTTGAGAAAACTAACTGCTATTCAATCTATAACAGTGAAAAAATGTTGTTTTTAAATGCAAGTGTGACAGAACCATCTGTCTGCTTGTATTTTAATTGCATTCGTCTGTTTGTCTCCCGTTAGTATGGATGGCTGGTTTCTATAGCCCAGCCATTCGAATTACTCTTTTTCCCGAACAAACCTGCCGAACGAACGGCCACCCACGAGAGAAGTGTGCTGCTGGTTAACCTATTGATCCCAATTAGAACGTTGTGGTTAACCGCAGACACTTCTCAATTAAACCGAAATCAGGGTGGTCGTCGTTCGTATGTCGACCACGAGGCAGCAGCCATTTTAAACCAAGCGAAAGCCCAGCGGTTTTTGGCTCTATTTCTATGGAACTAAAAACTGACACTTTTTCTGCCGAACACCGCTTTAACAACGGAACGCCTGGCTGCCTCCACGAAACCATACGAACACCGGCCGTTCTGGAGTTTTGGAGCATACGAAAAGACAACCCATATAGCCTTCCCATGGAGTCATTCGTATACCGAAAGACTGTAAGAACTTTGACTCCATGGCGATTGAACTATGTGTGTGGGATCTGAGCGCTATTCGCTAATAATATGCACTCAGATCCAGGCTATCTGGGGATATGTGATACGAATGGGAAATGCTCGGTTTTTGTGAAGTTATATATTTTTATGTCTTTTGTGATTTTATATTTAAAATGGCGACTGGCTTTGTCCTGGAGTTAATTGAGTTACTTGGTAATTAACTCCAGGGCAGAGGAGAGGGAATCATAATGCACTGTGGGTAAAATCTGTGACTGTGTGTCTGAAATGTCCCCCTGTCTGTCTGTTATTTAAGTCTCCCATTTGGTCCCCTAGGGGAGTGTCCACCAGGTGGGAGACCTGCATAAATACAGGCAGGTAGCCCACAGTAAAGCCAGATCCTGTTTGACCCTCAATGCGGAGCTTCTGTCTCGTTATTGGGGGGGATTTCTTCTTCACGTTTAGAGACTGCTGGATGGAACGGAAGCCGCTTGGTGAATATTGTTGTTCGGCGGTTAGCAGCAGTTCGTGTATTGCCGTTGGGGAGTTTGGAGCCGTTCACGGATCTCGGTCGGGAGATTGCTGCTTCCCCTGCATTTGGTTCGTATACTACAGATTAAGCGAACGGAGACTGTTACTGCAGACGGGGAAGGTCTACTAAACGGCGGTTTTGCCTAAAGACACTGTAAGTGTCTTAACAGCAAGCTATTGTGACACCAGTGAGTGAGTGGTGGCACTGGGCACAGTATCCACTGTGAGCCTGACACACCCGCTTTAAGGACACTGACTGCTATTCAATCTATAACAGTGAAAAAAGGTGTTTTTTTTTAAATGCAAGCTATTGTGACACCAGATATAAGTGGTGGCACTGACTGGGGAAATGGGCACAGTATCCACTGAGAGCCTGACACAGAAGCTGGCAGCAGTGGCAGACAACTGACTGCTATTCAATCTATAACAGTGAAAAAAGTTTTTTGTTTTTAAATCCAAGCTATTGTGACACCAGATCTAAGTGGTGGCACTGGTCACCGTATCCACTGTTAGCGTAACACACCCGCTTGAGACAACTAACGCCATTCAATCTATGTAACAGTGAAAAAAGTTTTGGGGTGCCTTAAATGCACGCTATTGTGACAATTCAGATATGAGTGGCACTCGTGAACTGGCATATATCCACTGTGAGCCTGACACACCCGCTTTGAGACAACTAACTGCTATTCAATCTATATCAGTGAAAAAGTTTTGGTTTTAAATGCACGCTATTGTGACACCAGTGAGTGAGTGGTGGTACTGGCACAGTATCCACTGTGAGCCTGACACACCCGCTTTGAGACAACCAACTGCTATTCAATCTATAACAGTGAAAACGATTTTTAAGTACATAAATTCTAAAAAAAAACAAAATGAAAGTGTAGGTACACTAAAAACTGAAACGGAGGTGTTAATTAATGAAGACCAGGAAAAGGCAGGAATTTTAAATAACTATTTCTCCTCCGTATATATTAAGGAAGAACCCATGGCAATAGATGTGCAAATGATTGCTACTAAAAACTTGCAGAATAATTGTAATTGGTTAACTCAAGACAAGGTGCTGCAGCAACTAAAGAAAGTTACTATAAACAAAGCTCCAGGGCCTGACGGTATCCATCCACGTGTACTTAAGGAACTAAGTGTAGAAATAAGTGAACCTCTGTTTTTAATCTTTCAAGATTCTTTCAGGAAGTGTTCCGGAGGATTGGAGGAAGGCAGATGTGGTTCCTATATTC
>OW240920.1:105994218-106001718 GCA_933207985.1 Pelobates cultripes | reverse complement strand
CGGAACTACAAAGGGATGAGATCATTGTCATTAAAACAGCCGATAAGAGTGGAGGCCTCGTTATCCTGTCAAAAGAAATGTACGAAGAAATGGCATATAATCAACTAAATGATCCTAGCACATATATGAAACTAGATAAAGACCCCACTCCAGATATTAAAATGTTATTAAAACTATTTTTAGATAAAGGACAACAAACCTCTATTTTAAATACAGATGAATTTAACTATTTAAATATTTTACACCCTAGAATCCCTGTAATTCATAAAGATATCAATAAACCCCCTGGGTGCCCTATCGTTTCTGGCATTAGCTCAATCCTTTGAAATGTGTTGGAATATATCGATATTGTGCTACAACCCTATGTTAAAAAAGCTAAATCCTATCTGAAAGACACTATTGACCTTCTTAATAAATTATAACTTATAACTTGTGAAGTTCAGTCACTGTACACAATAATTCCACACAAAGAAGGTTGCAGTGCTGACAAAAAAAATCTTCGAAATCGAGGCTAAAATGTCACCTATCCAAATAAGTTTTATAAATGAAGGGATCAAAATGATTTTAACTAACAACTATTTTTGGTTTAATTATGCTTTTTATAAAAAAAATGGTACAGCTATGGGGAACAGGTTTGCATCCAGCTGTGCCAACCTCTTCATGACTTAGTGGGAGGAAAGATAGGTATGCAGGGGGCATAGCTTGGTGGGAAGCCTGGTTGCATACTATAGATACAAGGACAATCTCTTTTTAGTTTGGGATGGTACCATTCCTTCAGCACAAGATTTTATTAAATATTTAAATAATAACATTGGTGGGATTAAACTAATTGCAGATTTTAGCACACTAATGTTACTTTTTTAGATCTAGATATTTTTATTAAGGAGAATTAAATCCATATAAAAACACATTTTAAGAAAGTTCGAGTCAATAATTTTATAGGAACTGACAGTTGTCATTATAAAAGTTGGCTGGATAGCATACCAAAAAGTCAACTGCTTAGACTAAGGAAAAATTGCTCAGAAATCAATACATTTAATACTCAAGCAATCGAGATAAAAAATACATTTATTGAAAAACATTATAATTCCAAATCAATAGATAAAATTATAGATATAACAAAGCAAACTGTTAGACATAGCCTGGTAAAAAATGAGGGGTTTGACCATAACATCAAAAAAAAATAAAAATCATTTTAACAATAATACTGAACTACAATACTAAAAATAAATAGATTAGAAAGATCATTAAAAAAAACTGGCATCTACTACAGCAAAAAAAGGAACTATTAAAACAAATTTGATTCCAGACAATCTGAGAATCATTTTTAGTGGGGTCCTAATTTAAAAATGCAACTTACAAGAAATTATACACGAAAAATTAATTCTAAAACCATTTAAAAAAAAAAAAAAAGAACCAAGGCTTTTTAAAGTGCAATTGTTGCACTGCTGTCACGGGTGGCGCTCCAGAGACCGGGACCCCTGTATGCCTAATTATGAAGATAGGAGTCACAGCGTGGAAATGGACTATCAGGGCCTGGTGCAGGGTAACCACATGCCCCCAGATGCCAGAAGTTAGATGATAATATGCAGGCCTCCTAGGATCTGGATTAGGAGGCTCTGCAGCAGAAATGTATTCAGTACTAGAAACAAGGCAAGACTAGAACAGGCACCAAACAAGATAATAAGACAAGACTAGAAGAACCCAGAAGTGGAGCAGGACAGAACCCAGAACACAATACATGAGGGAAACATGAACAGGACATGGACAGGGCAGCACAGGACAGGACGGTACATGAACTGGGAATACAAGACAAAATAAAACAAGACAATAGATACACAATACATGAGGGAAACATGAACAGGACATGGACAGGGCAGCACAGGACAGGACTGTACATGAACTGGGAATACAAGACAAAATAAAACAAGACAATAGATACAAGGCAAAACAAGAGGAGACATAACCAAGTACTATATATGTAATAAACATTGGAGATTTAGACATACATAAATGGCCAAGATGTATGCAGCCCACCACAGTGCCAAAGTACTCCAATTACGGTGGGTCCTAACTGCCTAGATATGCATGACTAAAAGCACAATAATAAAACACAGGCTGTCCCTGGATCCTACTCCCCGGGCCCGGTTGAGGAGCAGGAGCCTGGGCCCGGGGCACCGCGGGGGCCACGTGTCTGGGGCTGCAGGCACGCGGCCTACTACTTGGGGCTGGGATCTGAGGCCTACTGAGGCCGCGCGCGTGGCACAGCCTTCAGACACGAGAGAGATAAATAGATAGATTCACACACACTCAAAAAAAAAGGTATATACAAGATATATACATAAATAGGTATACCACCTATTGTAGACGTAAGTATGTTGGTTACATCTGAAAAACAAATGGAACATACATAGTGCTTTCCATATAAATTAAAATAAACACGAGGCCTGCCACTGCCGCGCGGCCTGCTACCCCCATGGCCGCTCCGCCTACTACTTACTGAGCCACCCGGCCGGCCTGCCTGCTCCTTCCTGGGCCGCCCACTACCTCCAGGCGGGGATGCGGCCTGCAACTGCCGCGCGGCCTACTCCTCTCCCCCCCCTCCACACCATCCACCCCGGTCCCCTTGCCCATCGGGAGCCTCCTCTGCCAGTGAGGAAGGCTCCCAGGGCTCTGTCTCCCCTTCCCTCCCTGTTAGTGCTACTGTATTTTCCTTTTCTTCTGGGGGGCCCAGCTTACACTTGCCTGGTCCCCCCTCCTCTTGCCCAGTTTTTCTCCCTTCTCTGGTGGGCCTGCACCCCCCCCTCACCTCCCTCATCCCCCCCCCCTCCTGCTCTAATCCTCCCCCCTCTCTATCCCTCCCTACCTGCATCCTCTCTGTTCTCCCCCCCCCGCAGGTCACTTACCGCAGCCATCTCCTCTGGGGCGTGGGCTGATCTTCTCTGCTGCTTCTTCTCAGCATGCTGCTGCAGTTCGTGGATCCGTCCAGCAGGTGGCGTCTGGATCACAGCTGATGTCTTCTGTGGATGCTGGAACTGCTGTTTCTTTGCCTCAGCCTTCTGTGAGCGCAGTGCCGGGCTTGGATCGCCAGGCTGCAACCGGTGAGTACATTTCCCTTCTTTTAGCGCTTTGCGTGCATACGTTCTTTCTTCCTTTCTTCCCCCCCCCAAAAAAAACAGAAAGGAAAGAATAAAAAAAAAAATTGATACAAACGGAGAAAAAAATTACAGGACAGAAATAAAATGTAAATTACCTATTGGACTAAAATAAAAATTTTTAAAAAAAAGGAATCCAATGTCAAGTACAAGGGGGAGACTTAAAAAGAAAAAAAAATGAGATAGAATCCAAAATAAAACAAAATTTAGGTACCCCTCTCCGTTTCCAGTATGTATCATACATTTAAGTACGCTTTCCCGCAGCGTCTGGTGCAGTTGATAGCGCCGGCGATGCTTCCCAGGTTCACGTGACTCTGGGGCTGCTGAGCTCATGTGGCCCGCTTGGCTTGCGCGTAACACTAGGGAGCAGATGGAGAATGGGTTTTTATTGCAGGTATGTTCCCTCCTGCCACGGGGGTCCCTTGACTAAGGGGGACATTAGGGGCTCTGGGAGGGTCGTGGGGAGCATGCTTTGGTCAGATACACCCCAGGGCGCATATTCGGATGCACCCCGGTTTCTGGATAGCATGGTCGGGTAGAGGGCTCCCCGAGTCTGCGCTGTGTGATTCTCCGGTCAGGACACTCTCGGGACGCGTAATGTCCCTGGGATGAGCTGGGTTGGTGGAGGTGCGTTTCGCACTTTTGTCAATGGTTGGCCTGGGGCCGGATGGGCTTCAGCCGCTGGTTTTCTTTGGGGCTCACCTGGCACCTCAGCAAGGCGTGTTTTTCGTTCTCTCTGCAATCTGTCGGGATGGGGGACGTGGGTGCTCTCGGTGCAGGGCCCTCAGTCCATGTGGGAGCTCCATCGGGCAATGTGGGTCCAGTTTACCAAGAACACTTGATAAGTTTACTTCCCGATCATTTAGGGTGCCCCTGGAGTCCGCTCTGTGGGGCCCCCCTTGGGTTATGGTGCCCAGGGAGGAGCAGGGTCAGTATCGCCAGATTCCTTATTTACTCAGTTGTCGTTTCCTTCCAGGGGCTAGGTTTGGGATGGTGGCTCAGCGCAGCGGGCTGCGTGGGTGGGGCTGCGGGGCCTTGCTGACAAAGGCGGCTGTGGAATCTGTTTTCCGGCTTCTGCCGGTACGCCCGTCGGGTTGATTGTTTCCAGGTTGTGTTTCCGACGGTCAGGATTGGGTGGCTATGTGCCTCCACGTGGGTTGCTCCTGATGTCGTTTATGTGTGGGGCCGTCGGTGCCGCATGTCCGCACTCTGCTGCTGCTGTGTTTTTTCCTGGGGTAGTTTTATGAGTTTCGGAGTTCCGTGGCCCAGGCCATATCCGTAGGTTGGGATATGGGCTGTAGTTTCCTTGATAGTTGGATCGATTCCTGCAACGGGACGTCGGTTGCCCCTGACTGCGGTTTGGGACATCGGGTAGGAGGCGTCGGTGGTTTTGAGGGGCGTTGTGGGTTTAGGCTGCACTACCTTTGGACTCTCCTGGGTATGCTGTGCTTTGCTTGTTGGGGTTGCCCTTGGCACTGTATGGGATTCCTTCTGGGCCTCCCTTAACGGTGGCTTGTGCACTCTTGCCCCCTAAGTCTTTTCCGCTGACTTCCAGCTGTTTGCTGCTGCAACAGGTTTTGGGCCATTTTGGATCTCAATGGTGTGCTGACTCTTGCCCATTACACTGGCAAGCATCGGGGTTCTGGCGGACTCTGGTGTTCTTGGAGCTTCCCCTTTCTGGTGGCTGGTAGGCATGGGGTGCCCAGCTCTCAAACAGGTTGGTGGGTTTTCCTTTGGGACCATCGTGGGGCGGTGCGGGCTGTCTTGTCATGTGACAGTACCCTTTACCCGGTGTTACTCTGGTTGCGGCGCCTGACTTGCCGCTGTTTGAGTCTGGGGACGGCTGGTCAGGAGTTTTGTGTCCGGTTATTCCCGATGTGGTGGCCGACGCTCTGTCTTGGTCATTATAGGGCGTACTTCGGGCAGAGGTGTCGCGGGGTCAATGTTAGGGCAGTGGAGGTGGTCGCTTGGTCCAACGGTCTGATGAAGCTGGTCCGTGGGTCGACCTATGAGGTGGCGTGGGGCCCGCTCCAGTATGGTGGGAGTGATCGGGACGGATGGGAACGTTTCCTTGGGGGTTCCGGGAGTGGACTGCTCATCTACATGTTTGGTTCCGCTCCAGTATGGTGGGAGTGATCGGGACGGATGGTTCCGTCTGTTACTTGGGGGTGATTTCTGCGATTGGCAGGGCTCGGCTTCCTGTTCATGTTACGGTCGTCGGCAAGTGGTGGGGTGTTTTGGTGGACGGACTTACTTCAGGTTTCGCCGCTCGACGGCTGTTGTTGTTGGGACGGGTAAGTCAGTTGGGTGTGGCTGATTCGGCGATGGAATCGGTGCAATTCTTGGATGTTGCGGGGTTGATGTGCCCTGGCTTTTCTGCATTCTCCTATGGTAACGGTTGGGCTCCTAACACGATGTAAGGGGTTCCCAGGATAGTCTGACAAATTACGTTCCGATCAGGGGTGGTGCAGGTTTCCGTCATTTGCCTGAAGGATGGTGGGGAGTTCAAGGGGCATTTATTCTGGTATTGGACGGCTACGGTCGCCGCCAGGCTTGGCGTGCCTGCGCCAATGGTTCAGGGGGCTCGAATGGTGGGAGTCAGGGTGGTGGGTTCCTTCAGGTTCTCACTGCAGTTATGGTCCTCCCGGAAAGGGGATGGTGGGATGCTCATATGTAATTTGGGCTAGGAGGTGGGGTCAAGTGGTTGGATCTTACGCCTTCGGGAGCGGAGGTTCAGTGGTCTGGCACCTGTTACATGGAGGGGG
Source organism: Pelobates cultripes (assembly GCA_933207985.1). NCBI lineage: Eukaryota > Metazoa > Chordata > Amphibia > Anura > Pelobatidae > Pelobates > Pelobates cultripes. The sequence goes on along the minus strand of OW240920.1, from coordinate 105,995,798 downwards.
TGTGGTCCTCCTTGTACGGGGTCAGCTGTCCCACCTCATGGAGGTACCAGGGGTTTTTGTCATCTCTGGGTGGAATGATGCGCTTGCTGGAGGTCGGAATAGGCCTATGTTAATCTAGCGCTGCAAGAATTGGTGGAACAGGCATGGCTGGTTATGGTGGGGTCCCCCGCTGATTTTAGGTGTAAAACAGCGGGGTTGTGGCGGGGTATGTCCTTGCCAATTGAGTTTGAGTGGTTACGTTTAAGTATATAGAATGAGATGAACAAGTTTTTTTAGGTCTCAACCTCCCCTGCTTCAAAAGGTTAAACATTAGGTTGCCTGAGGTGTTGTGCCCATCGAGCGTGGATAAGGTCGACCTGTGGCCTGTTCATCCATACTAAGTGGTCTGTCGTTATTGGGGGGGGGTAAATGGGTTTAGATTTGTGCTAGGCTTCCCTCCCGCCTGCCCTATTGGTATATTTCGTCACAGCTAGCCGGGAGTATGTCCTTGCCAATTGAGTTTGAGTGGTTACGTTTAAGTATCTCGAATGAGATGAACAAGTTTTTTTAGGTCTCAACCTCCCCTGCTTCAAAAGGTTAAACATTAGGTCGTGACCATCGAGCGTGGATAAAGTCGGCTGATGGCGGGCATTGGAAATATATGATTTTTATGAAGAGGGGGGAGGTAAGAGGAAGTGGTGATTAGGAACCACTGTATGTTTATTGGCAAGGACGGTTGGGTCACTGTATAACACTATGGGTGGAGTTATATATGTATATATGTTAATTTATGCTTATTTATGTCTAATGTTTTGGTTACAGAAAGAAGAGATTTAATAAATAAAGTTATGAATGTGTTATGCAGTAACTTAGTTTGTGATAATAAATGCTGTGGCCTGTTCATCCATACTAAGTGGTCTGTCGTTATTGGTGGGGTAAATGGGTTTAGATTTGTGCTAGGCTGCATCACGATTCCCCACTACGTACATACATGCAATATTGATTGCACAGAAGTTCTCATATGTGTGTTCGTCTATGATGTGCCTGGTTGTGTATAGCGCCTTATAATTACCTCTGCTGGTAGCACTGCATTTTCCATTATTTTTGGTACTTTATATATTTTTTTTTTGTTTTGTTATTTTTCCATTGTATTTTATATTGTTTCTTACATGCTTCATTTAGATTATTTATTTTCTCTGCTTACAGCAGCATTCTGGAATAGAGTTATTTCTGCCATTAAGTGATTTCAGTTTAGTGCTATAGGTTTTTTTTAGTCTCTCTACCTAGCTTACTCAGTCTGGTTGCTACTAGCTTTGTTTTTGTTCATCTCCTAGCAACTAGACCAGTGTCCATGATGACGGTGGGATGTCAAAAAGGGCTGCTTTACTCAATTATGCAAGGGAGGTGTTGGAAATTATGGTCTGTGCTGTCTATATGGGTTATGTATGTAATGGTGAGTGCACTATTCTTTTGTAAGGACATGCATTGATAAAGGGGATAACCCGAAACATTTGTACCTTATGTCCTTGTAAAAAAATCTTTTTGTAGCACTTGATGTGCACATTTGCAATTGTTTGCGCTGCCCTAATTTTTTCTATTTT
>OW240920.1:105970942-105986595 GCA_933207985.1 Pelobates cultripes | reverse complement strand
GAAGATTGAAGGAGGTGGATCTGTATTTTCATCCTTTAAAAAGGCTTTAGAAGAGATACATGGCATGATGGATGAATTCTACTAATTTTACGGTGACGTTACTGATTATTCAAAGTATCAGAAATGGACTGTGAAGGGGGGCGTGTCCAACTTCCGGCACGATCGGACGCATGGAGTAGGAGCTCCGCACCAACCCGGGCTGGATAACCGATTAAATATTACAAATACCCAAAATTAAAGCTCCACAACCAAGGGGAGAAGCCCAAGAGGGACTCCATGTCACCCTCGAAACAAACAAAACTAACGGACACCGCCCGACAGCACAAAAAAGAACGGCAGAAATAGGCCCAAGATGGCGCCGTTAGCAGAACCCAGTCCCCTGAGACTGATAGCTACAACGAGACGCCCTCACAACAAGTGGCGGACAACGGCCAAATTACTAAAGACTATTTCAAATTAATGCTCATGGACCTGAGAGCTACAATTAAAGAAGACTTCACGACCATTGTATCAGGCATCCACCAAGAATTGGAGGAATAGGGAGACCGCACAGATCAGATCGAACGAAAGACGGAAGATCTCTGCTCAGCACATAACACAATAGCAGATAAACTACAGAAACTTGAGGATGAAAATCCCTAACTATGGCCAGAAGAAAAGAATTCTCCTCTATTACCAAGACTCTACGCAAACACAAGCAGGCATACAGATGGGGTTTCCCCACTAAACTTACGGTGTGGAGGAACAACAAGTTTCACATCATAGATGACCCAATAGGAGGATTGACTACACTTAAAAATTGGGGCCTATGGAATGCACAGGAAAACATCTCTATAATGGCGTATACAGCAGTCTCAATGAAGAGAATCCGGCCCGAATGGAAGATGGTCGGCCTTCAATCTCGCTAAGGCAAGGACGGGGACAACGGCCCTCTGGACCCAGCAAACAACAAGACTTACAACACCACAAAAAGACATTTCAACTGACTGGTATTACATTCACTTGAAACATTAACTGAATTATTACGGACTGTCACCTGAAGAACCCACACTCTAAACCAAGATTACACTTTACCGCAGCGAAGGTGGCCAATGACAACAGACGACAAGAGTGGTATTTATACGGGGGCTCACGTCAGTGCAGTAGGTTACTGGCGGAGAAAAAAAAACATTTCAAGCGTTTGTGACCTTATAAATGTTTAATCTCACTGTCACTGTTTAATATGTAACAATGTTGCCCCCAGTGATATATAGAACCATGCATGCACTGACGATGGACTCTAAAATTATGTATTATATGTCTAACACTAAATGGAGACTAGCCAATTTTACCTACCTGATAGACTTAGATAGATAAGAAGCGTACATAATGCATATATTGTTGAAAACAATAAGGAGCTAAATGTCATTTATGTTTTAGGACAAAGTGAAAGTGTTAAAAGTGTTTGACATAGATGTTACCGACTACCACAACACCAAAGCTAGGCCACCAACGCACCACAAGCAAGAGTACTACCTATCCCTCCACCAATAGAATAGAGCACTAGGGAGAGAAGTTGTATTTCCTGTGGGCTGGAGGGTTGGGTTTGAGTATTACATAGGAAATTAAAAAAAAAAAAAAAAAATTTATAATAACAGCAAGGTACCCTTGATGAAGAAACACACCGTAAATTAGATCACGTCCTACAACATTAATGTAATGCCGAAATGCAATTATTAAAAGAGAGACTGTTGTCCACAACCAAACTCCCCCTCGGAAGTTACCTATAATAATGCAATTTAGCAACAAAAATCTGGCCCGGGTGTGGACCCGCTCCGCACAACCCCCCCACGGGAATTTCAATGGACAAGGAGCGCAAAGGCTCCCCATTGTATCCCATGCTAAACTCTCACGTTCGAGTAATTGTACATACTTAATTTCATTATTTTTTTTATTTTTTGTTTTAACCCTGTCAGTCATCTAACCCATACTCCTTCAGCAGCAACATCCTGTACCCATATAGGACATCGCCAGACACTAGGGCACTGCAAAATACCTGCTGTGACGAGACCAATCTCGCCACATTGCATTGGAGAAGTTGGTTGCCCGTCTGTTGCCTTTGAATTATGGCCCCATGTTAAAAGATTTATTTTCCCCTGCAGAAAAGGCTTATTCGTGCCTTTCTGCCCGGCGGTCAGTAGATTCAATCTACCGAACTAACGCACGCATGACTGGACCACCTGGGAGCTGGAGTGTGTCGGCAATTAATCCCAGAAGCTGCCGCAGCTTAATTGACGAATGCTTTGATCAGTTGCCGAACACGTGGCGGCGGCCATTTTAAATTCCTGAACGGCCAGCGGTGTTCAGCGCCCAAACTATGGAACTGTAAACGGACACTTATTTGCGTGAACACCGCTGAGCCGTCAGCCTCCTTGCTTCTGCATTCGGTCAGTTAACCGAATGCCTGTTCATTCGGTAGTTCAAACCGTATGAACAGTATTACCCCAGATAGCCATCCCGTGAAGTCTATTCGTATGGAGAACAGACTTTGTGAACACTTTAACTCCACAGCAATTGGACTGTGTGCATAGGATCTGAGCGCTATTCGGTACTTTTGTGCGCTCAGATCCCAGCTATATATTTTGTGTGATAAATGTAATATTGTGTATTTTATTGTGTTTTAGTGTTTTACTGTAACCATGTGGGTAATGGAGTTTTGCCTCTGTCCTTGGAGATACTTGGATTACTTCCCAATTATCTCCAGGATAGAGGGGAGGGATTGTAATGTATTGGGGGAGTGTTTTAACCATGTCTGCCTGTGATTGGTCATTGTACTATTTGTGTCCCAGTCTCCCATTTGGTCCCCTAGGGGAGTGTCCAGCAGGTGGGAGACCTGCATAAATACTGAGCAGGTAGCCATCATTAAAACAGACCACTGCTTGACCCTCAACACGGAGCTCTGTCTCGTTCTTGGGGGGATTTACTGTATGCTGATAGAGACTGATTGCTAGGAGTGTAAGCCGCTTGGGTGCTTTTCCTATTCGTCTGCTAGCAGCTATTCGTGAGGTTCCAGTTCGGGAGTTTGGAGTGCTATTTTGTATGCAGTTCGGGAGTTTGGAGCATTCCATTATATGTGGTTTGGGAGTTTGGTGTTCTGCAGTAGCTGTGCCTGTATCTATGGAAGGGGAAGATCTTCTAAACTGTGGTTTAACCCTTTTTATGCTGAGGGTGGCGTAACACCTGCCTTACTGCAGACTACCTCAGGGGCCATATTCATCTATAACCGAAGACCCACTTCCAATGAGCTGTCCAGAAAATATACACCTTAATAATGGCATACCAATTTAAATGCTTTTCCATGAACGTAAATGGCCTAAACAGCTTATTTAAAAGAAGCTCAGTGATCAAAGAAATGCACAAGTCTAAGGCAGCCATAGTATGTCTTCAAGAGACACACATGTGTAAGAAAAACTCTCCCAACCTTATATCCTCCAAATACCCCCAAGTGTACCATGCTCTCTCACCAAATAAAACAAAAGGAGTAGCCATACTATTTCACGTAGATTGGGTTTTCCAACTAAACAAGACATACATGGACGAGCAAGGAAGACTTCTTATTGTGGTGGGCTCCCTGAATGGAATGCAACTCACGATTGCATCCATATATGCACCCAACAACTCCCAAGCCTCCTTTATAAAAATATCGCTAAACAAGATAATTAGCTTACGTGTGGGACATACTATAATTTGTGGGGACCTTAACTGCACATTGAACCCCGAATTAGATATCAAACGAATCGAGAGTAAACATCCATTACAGCAAGCCAGTACTATGAGCTATAACCTTAGCACACTACTCCACACAAACGATCTCTATGACACATGGCGCACCCTACACCTGAAGGAGAAAAATGATAACTATTTTTCACGGGTACCCCATACATATTCTCGTATAGATATGTGTTGGGTGGACAAGAGCTCTATAACGAATGTCATAGAAGTGCAAATAGGGGACAGGACTTGGTCCGACCATGCGGCTGTAATTACTACGTCCAGGGCCATGTACCCAGCTCGAGGACGGAGTGCATGGCGCCTGAATGAATCCCTCATAGATAACGCGGATACAGCAGCCAAAATACGCATAAATATCAAGACGTTTTATGAGAATCACCAGAAAGATCCCTCACGCATTGACACTAAATGGATGGCCCTCAAAGCAGTATTGAGAGGTCTACTAATCCAAGCAGGGTCGATAAACAAATGGAAGGTCTACAACGAAACAGACAAACTGCTCACACAACTCAAAACACTAGACAGGGATAATAAATTAAGACCAACTAGAACGCTATCCCCATAAATTGAAAAGACAAGAGAAGAGCTACATGCACTGTCCTTAATAACTATGGAAAGACAGCTGCGCAAGTTGAAGCTCTCCTACTATATGCAAGGGAATAAGGCAGGAAAAATGCTCGCAAGGCGCTTAAAATCCCAATATATACAATCCAAACTCCCATACATGACATCAGACGCAGGGACAAAACTATTTAACCCACAAGACATGGTGGACGAATTGGCGACCTTTTATAATAAGCTATACAATCTCACACAGGATAAAACTCTATACCAGCCAATAGAGTCAGAAATAGATATCTTCCTAAAAGAGGTGAATCTACCACGTCTGACTGCCCACCAAAGCTCGATACTGACAGCTAGATTCACAGAAGACGAAGTGCAAAACGCAATACACACATTTGAGGCACATCTAACACTGTACCTTACAGAACTTTTTAACTTTTTTAGGGAATCAGGGTCCATACCGGAGGAGATGCTGCTAGCCCATATTGTTACGCTTCCCAAACCAGGCAAACCTCCCACCGAATGTGCCAACTTGAGGCCCATTTCGCTGCTAAATGCAGATACAAAACTATATGCCAAGCTACTAGCTACGCGCCTTCAACCCATCTTACAAGATTTAGTCTCTCCAGAACAAGCAGGATTTGTCCCGAATAGGCAGCCAGGGGATAACACACTCCACTTTTTAAACTTAATCACATGGGCCCAGACTACTAACCAAAAAGGCATACTTCTAGCTTTAGACGCGGAAAAAGCGTTTGATCGCTTAAATTGGACATACATGCGGGCTGTATTGTCACACATGGGTATCCCTCTAGAATTCTCTAAATGCATTATGGTCCTATATTCCAGACCTGCAGCCAAAATATTTAACTCCGGGTTCTTTTCGCGATCTTTCCAAATAACAAATGGTACCAGGCAGGGGTGCCCATTAATATTCATTTTGTGCATGGAACCCCTAATCAGACACATTAAAAATGAACACAATATTGGGGGCGTAGAAACACCACTAGGGGACCAAAAAATAGCCCTTTTCGCAGATGATGTTCTCCTATTCTTAACACACCCGGAGACTTCCTTACCAAACCTGCTAGCATTGCTGGAGAGATACGGGAAGATGTCTTACTATAAGAACAATGCCAAAAAAACACAAGCGCTGGTGATAGGGCTCGCACCCTCCTCTCTAACACACCTGAAAACACTGTACCCTTCGATTCGTGGAAAACCTCTCTTTCATATCTGGGCATAAAACTGCTAGCATTACAATCGGCGATAATACGGGAAAACCATACACCACTCATTCACAGATAAGAACAACAACTTAAGGCACGGGAGGACAAAGATCTCATGGTTAGGGCGGATCCACACCATAAAAATTATGGTATTACCACACATACTATACCTATTTCGCACCCTGCCCATTACAATTCCAAACCCCATATTAAAGAACTTTCAGGCTACAATTAACGCACACATTTGGAAACGGAAACCCCCAAGGATAGCACAAAACTCATTGTGGTGCCCATTCACAAAAGGTGGACTGGGCATACCCAACATAAAACTATACTACAAAGCCTCAATATTGGCACAAGGCCTCACGATCCTTGAGCGTTCATCTCCTCCGGTATGGCTAGCGTAAGAAAATGCATGCATGCCCACTGGCCCGATCCCACTTACCCTTTGGGCAGGAACAAAGCTTCCCAGGTCAAAGATCTTGCTACCGGTCACAGAAACGCTGCTCCACACATGGAAGCAGGCTACCCCACTATTCTTACAAGAGAATGACCTACTCCTTGCAGCGCCGCTTCAGGCCCTGGCTGCCTGAACGACAAACCTGCAGGTAGACCCTTGGCTGAGACAAGGGGTTCACCATGTTCGCTCCTTATTGACTTTCGCTGTTATCAAACCATTCCCGGATATAACTAGGGAATAGCATCTCAAGCCTTGGGAAATATTCTCTTACCTACGAATCAGGAACATAGTGCAGGAATGTAGGTTTAGTTTAAGAGAGCCCAACCTTTTGCCACCATTCATTCAAAAATGTATGGGGAAACTACCAAATGTTAAAGTGATGTCCCTCTGCTATAACGCTCTCTTACTCCAAAATAAAACAGCAAAATCCCAATACATGTCGAAGTGGGAAATGGAAATAGGGAAACAATTCTCACAAGCAACATGGTACCACGCTCAAAAGAAAACAAAACAGGCCTCCCATAGTCTCACCCAGTGGGAAACGTTCTGCAAATTAACTATGCGCTGGTACTTACTCCCTACCAAACTAGCTCACATATACCCAGGGACGAACAAATTATGTTGGAGATGCCAGAATCAGGAAGGGACCCACTACCATATATTCTGGACGTGCCCAAAGATTACTACATTGTGGCAAGACATAACAACACTTTTATGCAACAGCTTGGGGATCGGGGTACCAATGAGACCGGAATGCTTTATATTACACATCTTCCCGAACACTCTTCCTTAGGATGAGATCTACCTAATGATCCATTGCTTAATGGCAACCAAAACTGCAATTGCCCACAGGTGGAAGACCACACAGACACCCACCGTGTCAGAGATTTTAGGTAGAATAGATTCAGCATATACATATGAACGCATGGCAAGCCGACTAAACGATAGACAAAACAAACATGCGATGAGGTGGCACAGATGGGTAGAATACAGGTATGGAGGGACTCAAAAAGGGCCATAGGCTATCTAGTGTGATGCAAAAGGCTGTTTAGGGTAATACAAAGGCTATCTAGTGTAATACAGAGGAATACCATGTTACAGGATATCAAACACTGTCCCCCCTTCCCTCCCCACCCTTACCATCACCACTCAGTTAGGACATGAGGTATCAGGGCTATCGCCTGGGAATGTGAATAGGAAAACAATCGTATAGATGTATCACCGCTGCGAACTATAAATGATAAACAGCCAAACTGCTACTAATAACCAATTTTTAAACAAATTGTTTAATGATGCCCATGTACAGAATGTTGTGTTTGTACCAATGTCCTCCCCCTCCCTTCTATATTTCTGTACCCCCTTGTTCTATGATGATTCATTCATGAAAAATGAAAAATAAAATACATTGAAAAAAAAAAAGAAATGGACTGTGAAGAAATCCCTCTTTTATGTTTAATATTTCTTCCCTATTCATTCGGTAGATGTAATTACTGAACAGAGACCACCCCCTGGCTCGTTAAACTTCAAAGAATGCCTCAATTGAACCCTCTACCTGTGCGGCTGGCGTTCGTACTACCGAACACCACGTGGCTGAGAAAACGGCGGCCATCTTTTTTTATGCGAACAAAGGCAGTGGGACTTGGTCGTCGAGTGTCTGGAACTAAAATCTGACACTCGACTTCCCGAACACCAGTCTCAACATGCGAACGCTGCATCTTTATTTCCCGAACAGCTAGAAGAGCGCTGTTCGGTACTTTTGTTCATTCGAATGAGGGGAACAATCGCTGCTAAGAGCCAGGGGAAACCATTCGGTTTTTGCCACTTAACGAAATAGACCGGCAAAACTACCCAAACTCATGGAATTATTTTGGGCAGCCACCTCGAGGTTAGCTGGTCACAAAAGACTTCCATATTTTTTGAGAACCCCTGAACCGATCTGGGTGAAATTTTAATATGTTGGTCACCCAGATCGGGGCTATCAGGGGACATATTGTTTGTGGGGATACCATATGCCTAAAAGGGTGTTCTGAATATTGGGAAAAATTGTAATTTTTCTGCCTGCAGATAATCAAGTTATTACTTTAATAGACTTGATTATCTCCATGTGACGAAGTGCACTTCACCACTTGGTCCTGCTTGCCAGCCTCCTGCCCTGTGACTATGGCCCCTGGGAGATTGTACGTGTTTAAACCAGCATTTGGGCATATGGACTTTTATTATATGGTGCTGGCCCTTTAAAAACAGTGTATGGACTGAAACTTTTGAGACACTTTTTCTGCCCCTTTGAATTCATGGGAAGGTGTGCCTCTTCCCCTACCCCAGCTCCATTGTTCTCCAGCAGGGAGTTGTCCCAGGGACACTACCAGACCAGTGGGAACTGGTTTGGGCAGGAAAAGCCATGCTTGCAAGTGAAAACAAAGGACTTTGACCTAACTTTTAAACCCCTGAACCTATTCAAGTGAATTTTGGATATGTTTGTCCCCAAGTTATACTGGTTAAAATAATATAAGTTTTATGTATGTACGATGTAAACTCACAAAGTTATAAAAATGTATAAAAAGTGTAACTTTTCAGCTTGGAGATAATTGAGTAGATACAGTAAATGACTCAATTATCTCCTAAGCAGAGGGGAAGAATATAATGGGTGTGATTCTATTGTCCCATTGTGTCTGATTGGCTGCTGTTCTTGCATTGTATATGTTGTAATGTGTTTATTGGTTGTTCTGAAAAAACCCTGTGGGTGGTACTATGTGTGGAAAACCTGCATAAAAGAAGGCCCTTTGGTGCCAAGTATTACAGATCCTCTTGACCCTCAATATGTAGCCTTGTCTTGTTATTGGAGGGAACTGCTATAATCACACTGGGGATTGCTATGCTCTGCATACTCCCTTGAGCTTGTAATCACTTAGCTCTTTTAAGAGCTGTTCTTGTTACGCTCTCCTGGAGGAGAGGTCTTCCCCACACGGTCCTGGAGGACAGAAGCTGATCCAGGGTGGACAGAAGACGGTGAGACTCCTGCTAAACTACGGCGGTTGTGGAGTCTGTGGTGGTTGTGGTGTCCGGTGCGGTGCTTGTGTTCCTCAGCGCAAGCTAGGAAGCATCCATCAACGGAGGGTACTCGGTCGGAGTATGGGGAGCTCCGTTACACTCCAGGACTAGGGGAGGGAATTGTATGTTTGTGCTGGGAGTGTTTTACGTTTTTTTCCTGTAAATGATGGTAAAAGCAAGTTCTGTTGCACCCTTCTTCTAGACTTCGGCTGATGTTTGGGGATTCGTATGCTTTATTAAGGGAATCATCTTATAAAGCTATTGTATTCGTATGGATTTCGTTTATTTCATCTACCGAACGGAGCGCTATAATCACTGATGCTCTGGCAATTCGGGAGGAAACTACCGGATGAGGATTGGATATCCTAGGTTTCCTAACATGGATCAATTAAAGTTTTATATATAGAGAAGATAATCAACTAGGAGCCTATTATGACACAATACAAAAGGTGTTGCATCATAATGGTCCAGATTATCCCAGCATCGATCAGAGATTCCAGGAATCTCACTTATGGCTTAACCCTTGAAGTTGCAAAAGTCACAAAGAAAAGAGTTAATCAGGTACACATTAAAGTGGCCCTGAAGCCCTTTCCTGGAAGTAAATACAGTAGTCTACTATTAGTCTGTAAATAGATGTAGAACCAACCGTAGCATAGGCATCTAGAGATATAAAGCTAGAGTGTACAACCGATAAATGCAATCATAACTTTATAATGGTTAACTCCTATGTCTAGAGTGGAGACTCTGAATATGGTCTCAATCATCTTTCTGGTATAGATAATTAAAAAGAGCTTTACTGAAGTGGCTCTGATAGGACATAAGAACCAGAAATGGTACAGGTGGTGTATACATGTAGACATATAAGTACTGTTAAGACCTTGCAGTGGTTATGGTACTGCGGTCTTCTATTCCTTTCCCAATAAGTGATTATAGCTGCAGCAGGGAGTGGAGGAATAGTGTAGATGAATGCAGTTTCCAAGACGATTCTCCTCAGCAAATAGAATATCCCCCAAACATGAGCCTAGACTTCATGAAGGGTGTAACAGGAATGAAGTTTATTGAAAACACACTGGCTTTTATGAGAAATCCTCCTGCAAGAGGACCTCCCACAGCAAACAGACAATAACCAATCACCATACAGATTTACAGTAATACCCGTCCTCTCTCTGCCTGAGAGATATTGAGATAAGTTAAGGAATAAATCAATTATCTCCAGGCAGAGGGCACACAGTTTTCCCAAAAGTTGGAACACCCCTTTCCACACCAGGTATCCCTACAAATTATATCATATCCCCTGATAGCCCCTATCTGGGGGACAAACATACCCAAATTTCACCCAGATCAGTTCACCCAGATCGGTTCTTAAAAAGTATGGATGTCCCATTTTACTGACCACACACGAGGTTCCTGCCCAAAACAGTTCCACGAATTCAGCGTGTGCAGTCGGTCAATTCAGAAAAAGGTAAAAAACGAACAAAGTACTGAATAGGTCCTCCTGGCTCATAGGAGCGATTGCTCCCCTTGTCCATACGAACAAAACTACCGAATGGCACTCTCCTGGCTGTTCGGCAACCGAAGGAAGTAGGCGTTCGGTAGTTTTAGCGGTGGTTTGTGAGGTCGAGTGTCCGATTTTAGTTTCAGACACTCAACGACCAAGTACCGCTGCCTCCCCTCATGCGAACAAGATGGCCGCCATTTTCTGTTCCATGTGGCATTCAGCTAACTAAGAGAGCACTTTATAGATGGTTCCTTTGAAGTTAATGAGCCAGGAGGGTGGTCGGTGTTCGGTAGTTTCAAACTACCGAACCAATAAATTCAATATGCATACAATACTTGTAGGAAAAAGCCAGAACAAAGAAGAAAATACCGAACAAAAGTCTATTTTCTTCACAATACTCCCCCTCAGTTCCATGGGTCGGCATACCCGCCTAGACCCTGCCGGGTTGGCTTGGGGATGTCCGGGTAACATAATTAAACATCCAAGTCGGTTTGGCGGGAAAGCCCATCCGCATTGCCGTTCTGCTTGCCCGGGTTGAGCCAAATGAGGGGACTGTGGTCAGTGAGTAGGGTAAAAGAACGGCCATAAAGGTACGTTTGGGGTTTATTTAAGGCCCATACTAGAGCCAGGCATTCTTTTTCCACGGTGGCATAGCTGACCTCCTGAGGTAATAATTTACTACTGAGATATGCCACCGGATGTTCCATGCTATCTTACCCCACTTGGCTCAGCACGGCTCCCAGCCCAAACATGGAGGCATCTGTATGAATGAGAAATGTTTTATTAGGGTCTGGGGCCGCCAATACTGGAACTTCACTCAAAGCCGTTTTAAGTCTCTGGAACGCTGTTGCACACTCCGGGGACCACGCTGCCTGCTTGGGTAGGGACTTTTTGGTCAGGTCGGTGAGGGGTTTTGCTATGATGCTATACTCAGGGACGAACTTTCTATACTACCCAGCTGTGCCTAGGTGCGGGGCTGGGGCCAATTGGCTATGGCCTCTACTTTGGCTGGTTTGGGGCGCTGTTTCCCAGACCCTACTCTATGCCCTAGGTGTTGTACCTCTGCCATACCCACATGGCATTTCTCGGGTTTCAGAGGGAGGCCGGCTTCTTGTAACTTCCCAAATACCGTAGCCAAGTGCGACAGGTGTGCCTCCCATGTGCCGCTATAGATGTCAATATCATCTAGATAGGCACATGCGAAGTCCTGCATTCCCTCCAGTAGTCGATCCGCCATCCTTTGAAATGTAGCTGGGGCATTCTTCATCCCAAACGGCATAACCCGAAATTGGTATAGCCCAAATGGGGTGACGAATGCCGACTTAGAGATGGCGGCCGGGTCTAGCGGAATTTGCCAATATCCTTTGCACATGTCCAGGGTAGTTAGGAAGTGCCCGCTGGCCATGCGATCGAGCAATTTGTTGATCCGTGGCATGGGGTATGCGTCAGTGATAGTCTGGTCGTTCAGTTTCCTATAATCAATACAGAAGCGAGTCGTACCGTCTCGCTTCGGTACTAAAACCACCGGGGACGCCCAGGGACGCCCAGGGACTTTGGGAAGCCTCAATAACCCCTAATTCTAACATTTCTTGGATTTCTTTTCACATGCTGGCCCGTACTGCTGCTGGGATACGGTACGGCTGCTGCCATAATGGGGTCTCCCCCTGCATTTCCACCCGGTGCACTGCGGCGGAGGTATACCCGGGTAGAACCGAGAACAGCCCACCGTATTCCCGCAGCAGTTGTTTTGCGTCTGCCAGCTGGATGGGATCTAGTTTCTCCCCCAACCCGACCTGTTCTAAGGTACCTTGGTTAGCTGCCAGCAGGTCAGGTAAGGGGAGTCCTTCACTATCATCAGTGGACGGGGCACAGATAGCGTCCACGTCCTCAGAGCACTCGAAGTACGGTTACAACATGTTCACATGAAAGGCTCGTCTGACCCTTTCATTTGAACATTTGGCTACAATATAGGTGGTGTCGCTAATCCGTTCCACCACCTTAAATAGCCCCTGCCAAGCTGCCTGGAGCTTGTCCTTTTTGGAAGGTCGCAGGGCTAGTACTTTTTGCCCTACTTCCAGGTTCCTATCTCGTGCTCCCCGGTTATTCCATTGTTTCTGTCGTTTCTGGGCCGACTGCAGGTTCTCCCGAACTGATTCGGTCAGGGCCTGCACGCGGTGCCGGAACTCCAGCACATATGGCAAAACTGGGATCCCTTCCTCTCCTGTGTTGCCCTCCCAGTGCTCCCGTATGAGATCCAGGGGTCCCCAGTCTTTTCTCCCGTATAGGAGTTCGAAGGGGGAGAACCCGGTGGACGCCTGGGGCACTTCCCGGTAGGCAAACAGGAGATGAGGTAGAAATTTCTCTCATTGACCGTAGGACTCTGAACGCTGTGAGCATCTGCTTAAGTGTGCTGTTGAATCATTCACAGAGACCGTTGGTCTGGGGGTGGTAGGGGGAGCTGAATAACGGTTTTATCCCGCAGCTCTGCCACAGCTGTTGAGTTACAGTTGCCGTGAACTGTGTTCCCTGGTCTGAAAGTATTTCCCGGGGGAACCCTACTCGGGAAAAGATCCTGACTAGAGCCTCTACTACCGTCTCCTCCTCAATGTTGGAGAGCGCCACAGCCTCAGGGTACCTGGTGGTGTAGTCCACCACCGTGAGGATGTAGCGCTTACCAGAGGAGCTGGGTTTGCTGAGGGGCCCTATCAGGTCTACTGCCACTCTGTAGAATGGTTCTTCTATTATTGGTAGGGATCGTAACTTGGCCTTAGGGTGATCCCCCCTTTTCCCTATCCTTTGACATGTGTCACATGTCCTGCAGTACGTCTGCAAACTTTTGATATCCCAGGCCAGAAGAACGTCTGGGTAAGGCGATCCTTAGTTTTCTTGATACCCAGATGTCCAGCTAGTGGGATATCATGGCTCAGCTTTAGAAGCTCTGCTCTGTATTTGCGGGGTACGACTAGCTGTCTTTTTATAACTTGGGCTGCCCCCTTTCCCACTCCCCCTGTGACCCTATATAACAGTCCCTTGTCCCAGTGGAAGTTCTCGTGGGCATTACCTTCCTGAGGGGTACCTAATGCCTTCCTGTAACCTGCTAAGGTGGGATCTGACTGCTAGGCTTGGCTAAAGACTTGGGGAGTGCCCCAGAAGGAGATAGGGTTAGGGCATGCTACGGGGATTTCGGTTCCTACCTGTGGTTCCTCGGAGTGTGTCGGTCCAGCTCGGCGAGCTTGCGCCCTGGTAGTCACGGGGCAGGTTCCAGCGGGATCAGGGTGAATCAGCTGTGAAGTTAGGCACCCCAAATCATTCCCCAACAATACTTCCGCAGGTAGGCCAGACATAATGCCCACTTGGCTCCGGTGCCCCAATTTAACTGTGCTCGAGCTGTGGGTAACTTGTGGATGGCGCCTCCTGCCACTCTTACTGCAACAGTCCTGTTGGTGCACGCCTTTGCAGATACGGTGTGAGGCTGCACCAAAGTAAGGGTGGCCCCAGAGTCTCGTAGTGCCTCAGCCTCTTTTCCATCTATGGTGACCCATTGTCTGTGGTGCACCCGGTTGTCCTCCTCAGCTTGGGCTAGGTTCACCTCACGTAGTATGGCCCATTGCTCCGAATCCAGACTGTGATCTTACAGCAGCTCATGTTGATAGTGGTGAGCAGCGGCCCTCTGTGGTGGCGGTGGCCGCTCCCAGTTACCTCTGCTCCGCTGAGGGAAATGTATTTTGTAGTGCCCTGGCTAATTGCACTGGTGACATGCCAATGGTGGTCTCCTGTTAAAATTAGGCTGTGTTGTGGGTGGTACCGCGTTTGGTCTCAGGTTGGTTACAGGGCCTGGCGTTGGAGCGCTGGACCTTACCAGAGGACGGTTTCCACTAGCCTCTCCTTTTCTTCCCTCGTGATGCTCGTCTGCCAGCTTGGCCGCTTCCTCGACTGTGGCCGGCTTCCTGTCTCTGACCCAGTCCCTGGTGTCTGCAGGTGTGTGGTCAAAAAATTGTTCTAGTAAGAGGAGTTGCAGCACCTCCTCTAGCGTTGTGGCCTGGCAGCCTTGTATCCAGTTTTGGGCTTCCCGACACATCCTAAAAGCCCATTCGGTGTAGGAGTCTCGGCCCCCTTTCCGTAATGCCCGAAACTTTTTCCTGTAATTCTCTGGGGTCACGGCATACCTGGCTAGCAGAATGTCCTTTACCCTGGCGTAGTCGTGTATGGCTGTGTCAGGAACTGCTCGGTACGCCTCTGCTGCTCGGCTCGTGAGCTTGCTGTTTAAAATCGCGGCCCATTGCTCTGATTCCAGACCCTCCAAAGCGCATTGACGCTCAAAATCTTGTAGGTATGCGTCAATTTCCATTTCTCTATCCGAAAAACTTTTGAAAGCAGCATAATTAATCTTTCTCCTCTGCCCTCCATTTATAGATCCAGCTAAGGAAGCGGTGTCTCCTTGATGCAAGCTTGCCCGTTGTGCTCTGCGTTTTGCGCTCACTTGTGCCAGGACTTGCATCACAATCTCAGGTGTGGGATTTGGTCCATATAGGTTTAGCCTCCACATCACCTTCTGTTGAAATTCTGCTTCCTCCTGGTTAACATTCACCATGCTGCTGGTTTGGTCGCCCTCCATTAGTTCTGCTATGAGGGTAGCTTTATTTTTGTTGCTTGCCACCTGACCTCGGACTTCCAGCAGATCCTTTAGCGTAGTCCTTTTTAGTCTCTCGTACTGCTGGGCCATTCACCAGTTGTCTTTATGCGTCCCATTCAATCCCATCGCTTGCTACCAGTTGTTAAGACCTGCAGTGGTTATGGTACTGTGGTCTTCTATTCCTTTCCCAATAGCTGAGCATAAGTGATTATAGCTGCAGCAGGGAGTGGAGGAATCGTGTAGATGAATGCAGTTTCCAAGACGATTCTCCCCAGCAAATAGAATATCCCCCTAGACTTCATGAAGGGTGTAACAGGAATCAAGTTTATTGAAAACACACTGGCTTTTATGAGAAATCATCCTGCAAGAGGACCTCCCACAGCAAACAAAGACAATAACCAATCACCATGGTTTCACAGTAATATCCGCCCTCTCTCTGCCTGGGAGATA
>OW240920.1:105946729-105970842 GCA_933207985.1 Pelobates cultripes | reverse complement strand
CTCCAAACTCCCGAACTGGAACCTCACGAATAGCTGCTAGCAGCGGAACAGGAAAAGCACCCAAGCGGCTTACACTCCTGGCAATCAGTCTCTAACAGCATACAGTAAATCCCCCCCAAGAACGAGACAAAGCTCCGTATTAAGGGTCAAGCAGCGAACAGGCAGAGCTGTGGGTTCATTGTTCTTATATACAAATTAGTACCACCCACAGGGTTTTGGAACACAACCAATAAACACATACAATACACTCAGACACTCCCGCACAAAATCCTCCCCTCTGCCTGTGATACAATTACCTTACACAATGGGTAATGTAATTATCACAAGCAGAGAAATAATTTTTTTCAACATAATTCATAACTTGAAAAGTATGCATCACATTCACATAAAACTTACATTTTCAGAATCAGCATACTCCAAATACAAACATATGTCACAATCATCCAAATTGGTCCAGTGGTTCAAAAGATAGATCGTAGTCCTTTGTGACTGTAACGAGAATATACCCCAACACGCAGGATTTAGCTAAACAAAAGACAACACAGAGGAGAGATACGTCTACCGGACCTTAGAATGGCCGGACTCGACGTATATGAGAGGAGACAGAGTCAGGAACAATCCGAAATCAAGGGCACAGAGAGACAGCGTAAACTAGGACAAGCCGGGGTCTGGTACACAGTAAACAACAAGCCGACAACCAGAACAGATAAGGATAAAGAGAAAACGTAGTCAGAAACAAAGCCAAGGTCAATACGGAGAAACACAACTGAACACAACAAGCGCTAAAGGGAACTGATACAGAAACCACGATAGGGCAAGGAACAAAGGAAAGAAGGTGAGTATAAATACCTAAACATCTACTTTGATTGGTCCCTGTCACATCCACGCCCCCAAAAGGTAAGTGTATGGGGAGTGTGGCATGACAGGGACCAATGGGATGCCTTTTCCAATTTAGGCACCCACTGTCCCTTTAAGAGCGCGCCCGATACCCGCGGCGCGCTCTTAGAGTAGGTGGAACATGTGACCGCTACTAGTCACAGCGGTCGGCTGAGCCGCGCGCGGCTCGTGCAGCAGCAGGACCGCGCGCGGCTCGAACAGAGGACCCCGGCCGGCCCCTGGAAAGGGTAAGTACCGCTACATTACCCCCCCCTGAGGACACGCCCTCCGGGCGGGGAGGGCCAGGCCTGGCAGGAAAACGAGAATGGAAAGAGCGCACAAGACGAGGAGCGTGAACCGCGTCAGCGGAAATCCAACTATGCTCCTCAGGCCCATAGCCCTTCCAATGCACTAGGTACTGAGTCGGCCCCTAAGGAAACGAGAGTCAAGAACTGCAGAAACTTCAAATTCCTCATGACCCTCCACAGAAACAGGAGGGGGAGGAGGTGCATGTCGGGTGTAGCGGTTGCGTACGAAAGGCTTCAACAACGAGGTGTGAAAGACATTAGGAATACGCAGATTCTTAGGGAGACCCAAGGCATACGAAACAGGATTAACCTTATGCAGAATACGATAAGGACCAATAAAGCGGGGAGCCAATTTCATAGAAGGCACCCAGAGGCAAATGTTTCGCGTAGAAAGCAGAACCCTGTCCCCCACAACATAAGAAGGAGCCGCCCTGCGATGCTTGTCAGCCTGCACCTTCTGGCGAGCAGCGGAATCCACCAAAGAACGCTGAACCTGCTCCCAAGTATTACGCAAATTAGCCAAATGTTCATCCAGAACTGGCATGCCCTGTGAGGAGAAAGCAGCCGGAAGAACAACAGGATGTTGGCCATATACAACGTAAAAAGGACTCTTGCCGGAAGAATCATGAGTAGCGTTATTCCGAGCAAACTCAGCCCAAGGAAGAAGGTCAGACCAATTGTTCTGATGGTGGGATACGAAACAACGAAGGTACTGCTCCAGAGATTGATTGGCACGTTCGGCAGCTCCATTAGACTGGGGGTGGTAAGCGGAAGAAAATGAGAGAGAAATACCCATTTCCGAACAAAAGGCTTTCCAGAACCTGGAAATAAATTGGCTACCCCTGTCAGATACAATAGATACGGGAATGCCGTGTAATCGAAACACCTCTCTGGCGAAAACAAGTGCTAGTTCCCTGGACGTGGGCAACTTGTGAAGAGACACAAAGTGAGCCATCTTGGAAAACCGATCCACTATCATTAGGATAACTGTGTTACCATTCGAGGGAGGTAATTCAACAATAAAATCCATGGACAGGTTAGACCAAGGTCTCTCGGGAATAGGTAACGGATGCAACAGCCCACAAGGAACCCTACGAGAAGATTTCATACAGGCACAAGTAGTACAAGCACCTATATAGTCAGTGACATCCTTGCGTAAGGAATCCCACCAAAAATACCGAGAAACTGCTGACACCGTTTTGGAAATACCAGGATGTCCAGCAGTCTTAGTGTCATGATACAACGACAGAATCTCCCGTCTCTCGGGAACATCAACGAATAGTTTATCAGTAGGTCTCTCGCTAGGTGCCATGTTTTGTTTCGCTTGTATGGCCTGCAAGAGGGACGAAGAAATAGACAAAACAGTGGTAGCGATTATCCTTTCTGGGGGAATCACAGGAGTAACATCAATCTCCTGTTTGTCAGCAGTTTCGAACTGTCTGGACAGAGCGTCTGCTTTAGTGTTGCGGTCACCTGGCCTATAGGTGATAATGTAATTGAAATGGGACAAAAATAGTGACCACCTAGCCTGCCGAGAAGACAGTCTTTTGGCCTCACTAAGGTAGGATAGGTTCTTATGATCCGTAAATATGAGAATAGGATCTTTAGTTCCTTCTAACAAATGTCTCCATTCTTTCAGTGCTAAAATAATAGCAAGGAGTTCGCGATTACCCACATCATAATTCTTTTCTGCTTTGGACATTTGTTTGGAGAAGAAGCCACAAGGATGCAATGGCTTTTCAGGCGACTCTCTTTGGGATAAGACAGCACCTACCCCGATATCAGAAGCATCAACTTCAAGAATATAGGGCAGTGTGGGGATAGGGTGCTGTAAAATAGGTGCAGAAGCGAATGTGGTTTTAAGAAACTCAAAGGCCTGAAGTGCCTCGGGAGACCAGACACGAGTATTGCCTCCCTTTCTTGTCATACGGGTGATAGGCGCTACAATAGAGGAAAAACCTTTAATAAAGCGTCTATAATAATTAGAGAAACCAAGAAAACGCTGAATGGCTTTCAAACCTTGTGGAAGAGGCCATTCCATGACAGCAGAAAGCTTCTGGGGATCCATACGAAAACCTTTAGCGGAAATTAAATACCCCAAAAACTGGACTTCGGATTGGTCAAATAGACATTTTTCCAGTTTACAATAAAGACCATTAGCAAGAAGGGTCTTCAGAACTGTCGTAACATGCCTGTGATGAGTGTGTAAATCTGTAGAGTATATTAATATGTCGTCTAAGTACACAATTACAAATGTGTGAATAAAGTCTCTTAAAACGTCATTGATAAATTCTTGAAATACTGCTGGGGCATTGCATAGACCAAATGGCATAACAGTATACTCGTAATGGCCAGATCTAGTGTTGAATGCCGTTTTCCATTCGTGGTCTTTCTTAATACGTATTAAATTGTATGCACCTCTAAGATCCAATTTAGTGAATACAGTAGCATGTTTGAGTCTGTCAAATAATTCCGTGATTAAAGGTATAGGATATGCATTTTTGATGGTGATTTTATTTAGACCTCTATAATCGATACACGGTCTTAAATCACCTTCTTTCTTTGATACAAAGAAGAACCCCGCTCCAGCCGGAGAAGAGGATCTCCTAATAAACCCCTTTTCTAATGATTCCTTAATATACTCCTCCATGACACGGTTTTCTTGAACAGATAAAGGGTACACCCTGCCCTTTGGAGGTATTGTGCCAGGCAATAAATCGATAGCACAATCGTAGGGTCTGTGAGGTGGTAATTTGTCAGCCTCCCTTTTATCGAAGACAGTTTTGAGAAATAAGTACTGAGAGGGTATAACAGTGGACAAAGGAGGAGTTGTAGGGACATTAATAGAATTCAAAGGGGTGACTTCAATAGTACAGGACTCATGGCAGGCATCGCTCCATGATTTTATTTGCCCTGACTCCCAATCGAAAATGGGATTGTGAGTACGTAACCATGGGTACCCTAACACAATGTGAGAAGAGGGAGATGTGATAACCTGGAATCGAATGGTTTCAAAGTGTAAAACCCCTGTATACATGTGTAATGGTACAGTTTCATGAGTAACAATTGGAGAACTTAATGGTCTACCATCTATGGCCTCAATGGCCAAGGGTATCTCCCTTTCTCTGACGGGAATGTTATTTTTCGTAACAAACTCAGAGTCAATAAAGTTCTCAGCAGCCCCAGAATCAACCAAGGCTAATATGCACTCTGCTATACAACTCACCCCCATATGAAGGGAAACAGGGAGAAGCAAACGATTAGGAGGCAATTTAGGAGACTTAGAGATCACACCCAAGGCCAGTCCCCTATAAGGTCTTAGGTGCGAGAGTTTTCCGGACGCAAAGGACATTCCCTTACCATATGGTCTCGCCTACCACAGTATAGGCAGAGTCCATTCCTTCTTCTAAGTAGTTTTTCAGTATCCGAGAGTTTGGCAACCCCTAATTGCATGGGTTCCTCCTCGGGTACTTTAACACTCTCAGGTTTATCAACTCTGGGGTTAATAGATGTGACCAGGCGTCTATTCTTGTTTTTGGTATAGAGCCTGTCGCGAATTCTATTATCTATATCAATGAGGTAGTCAATAAGATCCTCTAATGGGATAGGAAGCTCCCTTGCCGCTACCTCATCTAATATAGTGTCAGATAAACCTTCCATGAACGCAGTAGTTAACCCATTATTGGTCCAATCTACCTGTGAGGCAAGGGTACGAAACTGAATAGCATAATCCGCCACAGACCTAGACCCCTGTTTAATCCTCATTAATGCTCTTGCGGCATTCTTTGACCTCTTTGTTGTGTCAAAAGTTCTACGAAAAGCCGCAAGAAAACTATTGAAATCATGAACCATAGGTCCATTGGCCTCCCAAATAGGATTTGCCCACTCTAGTGCTTTGTCAGTAAGTTGATGCATCAAAAACCCCACTTTAGACCTATCAGTGGGAAAGGAATGAGGATACATCTCAAGGTGGAATTCTATTTGATTAATAAAACCTCTGCATGTCTTGGCTTCCCCTCCATACCTAGGAGGAGGTGTTAAATGGGGCGAAGCATTGGTTGAATTGGATACTTCGGGAGGATGAGGTGTAGGAGGGTTCGGTGCGGTTGCAGGAATGGTTCTAGACAAGAGCGTCTGGAGAGCCTGTGCTATCTGATCCATACGGTGATCCTGCTCTACAAACCTTGCCTCGTGAGAAGCCATTTGCTGAGCCAAATCTGCGGGGTCCATGGCCCTATCGTAATGTAACGAGAATATACCCCAACATGCAGGATTTAGCTAAACAAAAGACAACACAGAGGAGAGATACGTCTACCGGACCTTAGAATGGCCGGACTCGACGTATATGAGAGGAGACAGAGTCAGGAACAATCCGAAATCAAGGGCACAGAGAGACAGCGTAAACTAGGACAAGCCGGGGTCTGGTACACAGTAAACAACAAGCCGACAACCAGAACAGATAAGGATAAAGAGAAAACGTAGTCAGAAACAAAGCCAAGGTCAATACGGAGAAACACAACTGAACACAACAAGCGCTAAAGGGAACTGATACAGAAACCACGATAGGGCAAGGAACAAAGGAAAGAAGGTGAGTATAAATACCTAAACATCTACTTTGATTGGTCCCTGTCACATCCACGCCCCCAAAAGGTAAGTGTATGGGGAGTGTGGCATGACAGGGACCAATGGGATGCCTTTTCCAATTTAGGCACCCACTGTCCCTTTAAGAGCGCGCCCGATACCCGCGGCGCGCTCTTAGAGTAGGTGGAACATGTGACCGCTACTAGTCACAGCGGTCGGCTGAGCCGCGCGCGGCTCGTGCAGCAGCAGGACCGCGCGCGGATCGAACAGAGGACCCCGGCCGGCCCCTGGAAAGGGTAAGTACCGCTACAGTGACCAAAGGAAGCATGGCTTTTCTGCCCAAAACCAGTTCCACAGAGTCTTCTATCCTGGAGATAATTGGGAAGTAATCCAATTATCTCCAAGGACAGAGGCAAAATTCCATTGAACACATGGCAGCAAAAGACAATAAAACACATAAAAACATTTAACTGTGCAGCCATTGTACAAAACAGGTACATTCAACATATCCCCAGATAGTTCAGATCTGAGCGCACATTATTACTGAATGGCGCTCAGAGCACACACATACAGTTCAATTGCCATGGAGCCAAAGTCTTTCTCATAGTCTTTCATTATACGAATGGGCTCCATGGCATAGCTATCTGGGGTATCACCGCTCAAACAGGGCCAGCACCGAATGACCCGGCTTTCGTGTCTACGCAGGGGAAAATCAAGCGTTTCAACATGGGGCCATAGTCTAAAGGCAGCAGGCGGGCAACCAGGCTCCCCCAATGCACAGTGGCGAGATTGGACTTGTCACATAACGGTCTCTGTGAGCTTTTCAATGGTACCCTGAAACAGTTACTGCGGACCTTTACAGATGAATACAGAGACTGGGAGCGATTCCTACCGCACCTCTTATTCGCATATCGAGAGGTGCCCCAGGAATCTAATGAGTTTTTCCCCTTTGAACTGCTCTATGGGAGGAGGGTGCAAGCACCCCTCGATCTCATTCGCGAGCACTGGGAAGGGGAAAAGGAACATGAAGGGGTCCCTATCGTGCCATATGTCCTTCAACCTTGGGATTGCATGGAGCAGTTGGCCCGGTTGGCAAGGGATCATCTCCATGCGGCCCTGAGCAGACAGAAACTGTGGTACGACCGGGGTGCTCATCAGAGGTCATTCCATGTGGGACAAAAAGTCCTGGTGCATAGGCCAGTCAAGGGGAATAAGCTCCAAGCCTCCCAGCAGGCCCCTTACAAAGTGGTAGCGCAGATCTGCGATACCATCTATGTCATTGCCAGTGCCGAGGACAAAAGGATATGCAAATCCTTTAATGTAAATTTATAAAAGGAATATCACGAAAGACCTGAGAACGTAGCGGCCATATGTAGCCAACCCTGTCCCATACAGCTAGGGGAGCGACTAACCCCACAGAGAAGGGCCAACTGAGACAGTTACTCTCCGAGAAAGAGTTAAATTTTTCCCAAGAACCTTAGCGACCCACCATGTAGAAACCCCTGGGCAAGCCCCGCTCCGACAAACTCCTACCGAATCTCTTAGGGGATGAGAAAGGAAATCCAGGAAATACCCACTGACAGCCCCTGGGCTTCCCCCGTAGTTCTAGATTCTGCATAGATTATAGACGCCTTAATGACCGGACAGTGCTTACCTGATGCCCCGGGTAGATGAACTCCTAGATCGTATCGCCAGGGGACGTTATCTGACCACCATCGATCTGTGCAAGGGCTATTGGCAGATCCCCCTGGCCAAGGAGGCTATCCCCAATTCATAGTTATGCCAATCGGGATTAAAAATGCCTCAGCCACATTCCAGCGTTTTGGTGGATAAACTCCTTGATGGCTTCAAGGACTTCGCTTATGCGTACCTGGATGTGATAGTGATTAGAGTTGAGCATACACCTGGATGTTCGGGTTCGGCCGAACTTTGAGAAAAAGTCCGGGTTCAGGATCGAACTTGACCCCAAATTTGACCCCGAACCTGAACCATATTGAAGTCAATGAGGACCCGAACTTTTGGGCACAAAAATGCCTCTAAAAAAGTCCTGGAAAGGGCTAAAGGGCTGCAAAAGGAAGTAAAATGGGGGTAAGAGTAGGACAAGTGCCCTGCAAACAAATGTGGATAGGGAAATCACTTAAAAAACATAAAATACCTAAAAATTTAAAATACAGCTGAGCCATAAAATAGCACTAGATGGAATCTTTGATTTTAGCTTTGGAAGAACATAAATCAAAATCTAAAGCATGGCTGTCAGGAGGATCACCAGAAGTATCCATTTGAGAGAGGGTTGGAGTGCAGGGTATTCTTTCACTGTTCAAACTGAGCTCAATTCCTGATGCATGGAGAAAAGGCCTTCACAAGCCTCTGCTATTGAGTACATAGTTTATACTAAGTGACCCATAGGTTGAGGAGGCGGTGACCATGGCTGTGGAGGTGGAAGCGGCGGTGGAGGAGGATGAGGTAGCCAACACTGTTTTTTATTTGTGCAGTAGATAAGTTGGTGCAAAAAATTAAAATAAAATATAAATAGGTTTGTAGCACCCACAATGTACCCAGGTAATAAGGTACAGAAATAATCACGAAACAGAAAAGTGTTGGTGAGCATACATATGTATAGAACCCATCAAGTGTTGAGAAGTATTTACAAACAGATGATACAGTGCAAGCAAGTGTGATCCCTTAAAGGGTGTCTACAAGCCCAGGTGTATATGTGTGTATACTTATAGCCTGCTACACTGTACAGTTGATATCTGTAGTTAAGGAGACAAAAGTCACTTGAGGGGTTCTATACATATGTATGCGCACCAGCACTTTTCTGTTTTGTGACTGTTTTTTTTTTAATTTTATTTTTTATTGGGGTAGCCCCCAAAATATTGGAACATATAAAAAAAGAAACATTTGCGACCTGCGGTGCATTTCTTGCAGTCCTGATGCATGGAGAAATGCTCAACTCCTGATACATGGAGAAAAGGCCTTCACAAGCCTCTGCTATTGTGTACATAGTGTAACGGACCGTTTTGCACATAAGGGGTAAAAAACGATTAGGCGATCATCCCCCTTTCCAGAGATGCAGGCACAGCTACTGCAGAACACCAATCCGCCGAACAGGAAACCATATGAATGCTGTAAACAGCCGAATCGGAAAAACCATATGAATAGGTTTACACTCCTAGCAGTCAAACTGGAACAGCATACAATAAATCCCCCCAAGAACGAGACAAAGCTCCGTGTTGAGGGTCAAGTAGTGAACAGCCAGAGCTGTGGGTTTATTGTGCTTATGTACACATTCTTACACATTAGTACCACCCACAGGGTTTTGGAACACAACCAATATACACATACAATACACTCAGACACTCCCATACAAATTCCTCCCCTCTGCTTGTGATTCAATTACCTTACACAATGGGTAATGTAATTTAGCACAAGCAGAGAAATACAATTTTTCCACATTATTCATAACTTGAAAAGTATGCATCACATTCACATAAACACATTACATTTTCAGAATCAGCATACTCCAAATACAAACATATGTCAAAATCATACAAATTGGTCCAGTGGTTCAAAAGATAGATCGTAGTCCTTTGTGACCACAGGAAGCATGACTTTTCTGCCCAAAACCAGTTCCACAGAGTCTTCTATCCTGGAGATAATTGTGAAGTAATCCAATTATCTCCAAAGACAGAGGCAAAACTCCATTGAACACATGGCAGCAAAAAGACAGTAAAATACAATAAAACATATGCCCAGATAGCTTAGGTCTGAGCGCACATTATTACTGAATGGCGCACAGAGCACACACATACAGTTCAATTGCCATGGAGCCAAAGTCTTTCCCATAGTCTTTCATTATACGAATGGGCTCCATGGCATAGCTATCTGGGGTATCACCGCTCAAATAGGGCAAGCACCAAATGACCCGGCTTTCATGTCTTTGCAGAGGAAAATCAAGCCTTTTAACATGGGGCCATAATCCAAAGGCAACAGGCGAGCAACCAGGCTTCTCCAAAGCAATGTGGCGAGATTGCTCTCGTCACATCTCTCCCCTTTACCAAACAGACTAACAGGGTATCTGACCTCCTGCCGGTCAGTGCCCTTGTTAGTCCAGCAGCCCACCCACAAAACACAATCAACAGCACAGCCCACCCACAATAAATGGTTACTACACCGGGGTAGAGGAGAAGCTTGTCCATATCTAGGGGCCTCACCATGGCTGTGTTGGGTACGGGTATGCTGACTTGGTGGGTTGTTGAGTGGGCAGAGACCAGCGGTACTCTGCCCTGGTGCCAGCGTTACTGGGAAGGTAGCCTGGTTGAAGCCTGGTTGTTGGAGGGGGAGACTGACTGTCTCCCTTTTAGACACACAGCCCTGCTGCTGGAGACCGACCATACATACTTCCAGCCGCGGGGGAGGGAGACCGACTGTCTCGGCTCCTAATACAGAGTCCTGCTGCTGGGGAATGGAGACTGGGCTCCCAATTCCCTGTAATTCGTACTGCCGCTGGGGAATGGAGACTGGGCTCCCAATTCCCTGCAATATCTCATGCTGGGGAATGGAGACCGGGCTCCCAATTCCCAATAAATCACACTGCTGCTGCAATATCTCCCGCTGGGGAATGGAGACCGGGCTCCCAATTCCCAATAAATCACACTGCCGCTGGGGATCTGAGCCGACTGCCCAGCATTCCTGTAGCTCACCCTGCCACTGGGGAGGGAGGACGCTGCTCTCCTGCAAGGAACACTGCCGCTGGGGGACAGGACCACATGTCTCTGCCCCTTGTAACTCAGCCTGCCGCTGGGGAATGGAGCTCGGGCTCCCAATTCCCTGCAATTCACACTGCTGCTGGGGGACAGAAGCAACTATCTCTGTCCCCTGTAACTCAGCCTGCCACTGGGGAATGGAGCTTGGGCTCCCGATTCCCTGCAATATCTCCCGCTGGGGAATGGAGACTGGGCTCCCGATTCCCTGCAATATCGGTGGAGAGACCTCGGTCCCATCTCCACCCGCCACCTGGGGTTCTTCCCAGTAAATTTCAACAATATCTTCCCAGCTGAATGGGTCTGGAACTGGATCTGTCACCTTGCTGTCCTGCTGAGCCTTCTCAATGGAGTGGAACAGATCTTGGTAGCCCTGCTCCAGCTCCATCTCTCGGGTCACCAGGTGGACCAGGTCTTGCTGAATTTCGTGAGTGTCGTCCCAGTCATACCTGCTCTCCCTCCACTCCAAGAGATCACTGAACCAGGCTTGTGAAGGGCTCCCAAACTCAGGCTATGAAAAAGCCTCCCATAACAAGCCAGGACCATCAAACTCCTCTCCCTCTGGCTTGTCATGCTGGGCTGTCCAGTGCAGGTACTGTGCCCCATACCAACAGAGCGCCTTCCAGCCAAATCTCCTGCCATACCCAGAGCTCCAATTCCTTCACCCATTCCTCCAGGGGCTGCTCTCCCAGGAAGGGCATCCGCAGGGCCACTTGCTTCTGCAACCGTTGCTCTTCACTGGGGAGACTCTCACCCCACTGGTATTGTACATTATCCAGGGCCTGGTACATGCTGTCAGCCATTTTGCTGTTTATTCATCATCTTAAAATATAATCAAAGAAGAATATTTACTCTAAGAAATAAGAAGAAACTATGTTTTATTGCTACAATTTATTAATGAATGTCTGGACTGTTTTTTGGATTGAATAAGGAAAGGTTATTTTGAAAGCGTGTCTTGTCAGATGTTGCCAGGGGGGGAAAGGTGAAATGTGTACTTAAGTTGTGAAAGAGGAAGTCAGGCTTATATGTGTTAACTCTTATCATAGACAAGCGATATTTTAGGGAAGTAAGACGCATGACTGTGGTCAAGTCATCTGTTAGAAAGATCATGGGATGCTTAAACTTTTGAACCTTAAATTTGTCAGTTATGCTAGAATTTAGCCAATAGGAAATAAGACCATATTTGGAGTTCTGATTCAAGCTAAACGAAAGGCCGGTTACGGGTCATATGTATAAAATATGAGGAATTGTAACATGATGTTAGATTGCTTCTTGCCAATCTCCATGAGATATCTCTGTGTATAGTAATGGTCAATTAAAACGCTTTTTATTGACCCTGGTAATATTTTTGTCTACTTCCACAGTTGGGGGCTATTTGTCCAGGAACAGAATACCGCAGACAGCAGCGGAACACCTGCACCTGCCAACCATTTCGTGGGCACTCAAACAGACTGGTCATATGAAAGGTAAGCCATACCATTTATAAAACATGGCATTAGTGTCATTTTTGAGTGTCCATGAAACAAAGAACGGTGCAGGTAAATGCTAGTCTGTGTGACCTGATTTCTTAGCCTTTAATTGACCATTTGTAACGTTACTACTTATGTCTATGTTGTAAAATATACTGCAGTATTAGTGTCTGTCTGAGTGATTCTAGAATCAGTGGTAGCACTGACAGGTAGTCCCCTAGGAAGACTTAAGTGACTAAACTTTGCAGACCCAATAGGGGTTTGGTGGGCCTTCAGAAGTCTAAACGTAGCTCTGTTGGTGAGAGTCTCTTTGATATGATGTATCCCTGTCATGTGATTGTGGCTAAATGTTGAGGTTAGCCACATGAATCTAATCTCCCAAATCTAAACATAGCAAAGCGAGATTAGATTATTTTGTTTTAGTGTCTTAATTTCACCCAGTCTAAACGTAACAAGGTGAAGTTAAGTTGTCTTGTATTAATTGTCTAAATGTTCAAGTTAGCCACATAACTCTAATCTCCCAAGTCTAAACGTAGCAAAGTGAGATTAGATTATTTTGTTTTATTGTCTTAATTTCACCCAGTCTAAACGTAGCAAGGTGAAGTTAAGTTGTCTTGTATTAATTGTTTAAACTCATAGGTTAAACGTAGCACTTGAGTAAGATGTATTGTGTTAAAATTGTATAACTGTGTGTATATGGTTTAAATTTTGATAAACTGTAACATCATTTGAGAAGAGATTTATGTGTAAACTCCAGTTGTCAGTCAGTATACAGACTGAAAATTGTGACTTTTCGATCTCTCAAAAGGTGATACAGTGAGTGTATACATTTGGTGTTTCAAAGTACAAGTAACAGAAATGGGGTTGAATCATGGCAAGCAGCTTGATCATGGGGATAGTATACCCAGTGATTCCCCAGTAGTGATGTCGCGAACATGAAATTTTCAGTTCGCGAATGGCGAACGCTAATTTTGGCAAATGTTCGCATACCGGCGAACTGCCATAGACTTCAATAGGCAGGCGAATTTTAAAACCCACAAGTTGTTTCAAGGGGACTAACACCTGGACTGTGGCATGCAAACTCCGATCCGCGGCTGCATCTTGCAGCCGCTTAGTAGATAACTCCCTAATTCCCACGGTATTAGAGAGCTATCTACTAAAAGGCTAAAAGACCTAAATTGGTCTTTCAGCCACATTTACTAATACTAAGTAAAGATTACTTAGTATTAGTAAATTCTGCCCCTACTCGCTATGCAGCGAGTAGGGACATGTCTAGTAAGCAGTGAGCAGCCAGTGGCTGCTCACTGTAAAAAACAAACAAAAAAAAACCCTATTGCCCCCACCCCTGTGCGACGGGGGGGCCATAAATTACAATGGGGGGAGGACCTACTGTCCTCCCCCCCTGCCCCCACTCCTGCGCGGTGGGTGGGGGCCATAAAGATAATGAGGGGGGGACCTACTGTCCTCCACCCCCGCCCCCACCCCTGCGCGGTGGGTGGGGGCCATAAAAATAATGAGGGGGGGTCCTACTGTCCTCCCCCCCGGCCCCCACCCCTGCGCGGTGGGTGGGGGCAAATAAATCACAATGGGTGGGACCTAAGGTACTCCCCCCTGGCCCCCACCCCTGAGCGGCGGGTGGGGGCCCTAAATACTAAAAAGGGGGGGGACCTAATGTCCTCCCACCCAGCCCCCACCACTGAGCGGCGGGTGGGGGCCCTAAATAATAAAAAGGGGGGGGACCTAAGGTCCTTCCCCCCGGGCCCCCACCCCTGAGCGGTGGGTGGGGGCAAATAAATCACAATGGGGGGGGACCTAAGGTCCTCCCCCCTGGCCCCCACCCCTGAGCGGCGGGTGGGGGCCCTAAATACTAAAAAGGGGGGGACCTAATGTCCTCCCCCACGGCCCCCACCCCGGAGCGGTGGGTGGGGGCAAATAAATCACAATGGGGGGGACCTAAGGTCCTCCCCCCTGGCCCCCACCCCTGAGCGGCGGGTGGGGGCCCTAAATACTAAAAAGGGGGGGGACCTAAGGTCCTCACCCCCGGCCCCCACCCCTGAGCGGCGGGTTGGGGCCCTAAAAAAAATGTCCCCCCACCCAGGTGACTAGGGGTCCCCAAACCCCTAGTCCCCCCCTCCCCCCCCAAAAAAAAATTAACCCCCTACCTACCCCCTTCACCCTAAAAATAATGAGGGGGGACCGTTAACTAAGTACCTGTAAAAAAAAAATTTAACTTACCATTCGATGTTTTCTTTCTTCTAAATCTTCTTTTTTCAGCCCCAAAAAAGGCCAAATAAAAAACCATGATAACCGACGCAATTAAAAAAAAAAAACGAGCGCAAAAAAAATAATCCATCTTCACCCGGCGAGGGCTCCGCGCAGACTGAGCTCTGCAGGGCGGGGGAAGGCTTATAAAGCCTTGCCCCGCCCTGCAATTAGGCTCAGAGCACTCTGATTGGTGGGTTTAAGCCATCCAATCAGAGTTCTCTGACAGGTAAATGAAGAAACTGACAGGTAAGTCTCTAGATTTACCTGTCACAGCACTCTGATTGGTTGGTTTGAAATCCACCAATCAGAGTGCTCTGTGTCATTTTACACAGCGTGGGAAAGTTCTTTGGAATTTTCCCACGCTGTGTAATTTGACTCATAACAACACTCTGATTGGTGGATTGAAAGTAACCAATCAGAGTGTTATGAGGGGTGGGGGCCGGGGGGGAGGACATTAGGTCCCCCCCCCTTTTTAGTATTTAGGGCCCCCACCGCCGCTCAGGGGTGGGGGCCGGGGGGGAGGACATTAGGTCCCCCCCCCCTTTTAGTATTTAGGGCCCCCACCCGCCGCTCAGGGGTGGGTGCCAGGGGGGAGGACCTTAGGTCCCCCCCATTGTGATTTATTTGCCCCCACCCACCGCTCAGGGGTGGGGGCCGGGGGGAGGACATTAGGTCCCCCCCTTTTTAGTATTCGCCAGCGAACTGTTAGGGACATCTCTACCTGTGATACACAATATTCATAACTCTAAAAGTATACATCACATTCACATAAAACATTTTCAGAATCAGCATACTCCAAATACAAACATACGTCAAAATCATACAAATTGGTCCGGTGGGTCAAAAGTTAGTTGAAAGTCCCTTTGTGACCATCTGCAAGCATGGCTTGGGTGTGGTAAGCCAATTACCTCCAGCATACAGAAAATGGCTCTATTCACAACAACAGTAAAAAACACATAAAAATACATAATTCGTATTATACTTAACAGAATCCCTACATTCAACCTATCCCCAGATGGCTTGGATCTGAGCGCTCACTATATCCGAACAGCGCTCAGATGCCACAACCACAGTAAAATCGCCATGGGGTTAAAACACAGCAAGAGCTGATGAGAGACCGAGGAGGGGCAAAACAGCAAGTTAAACTGGTCTGGCAGTGTGCCTGGGACAACGCCCTGCTGGAACAATAGACAGGAAACGGGGGAGGGGAAGAGACACATCTTCCCATGGATTCAAATGGGCAGAAGCCAATAAGCCCCAAATAGTCTTTTTAAATGGCAATACACCCCAGGGCCATAGTCATGAAGGAGGAGGCTGGCAATCAGGCTCCTCCAACAGCCAGGGGCGAAGGGCAGTTGGTCATATAAAAATCCAGTGACAAAAAGGCATTTTGTCACTATATATATATATTAAAATCAAAATACAGTTAGAATAAAATTTCATATAGATATATATATATATTTTTTTAATTTTTATTAATTTTAAGTTTTAAAATTTATTTAAATGTACTTATTATTTGTATTTCATAATATATATATAATAAATATATAGTTATTATATACCGTATTTATCGGCGTATAACACGCACTTTTTCTCCCTGAAAATAGGGGAGAAATTGTGGGTGCGTGTTATACGCCGGCCCTTTAAATACTGCTATGTTTACACTGAGGGTTAATCCAGCCTTCAGAGCCTCTAGTGGCTGTCTCATTGACAGCCGCTAGAGGCGCTTGCGTGCTTCTCACTGTGAAAATCACAGTGAGAGCACGCAAGCGTCCATAGGAAAGCATTGATGACGTCGCGAGCAAGGAGGAGAGGAGGAGTACAGCTCCCCGCCCGGCGCTGGAGAAAGGTAAGTGTTTAACCCCTTCCTCTCTCCAGAGCCCGGCGGGAGGGGGTCCCTGAGGGTGGGGGCACCTTCAGGGCACTATAGTGCCAGGAAAACGAGTATGTTTTCCTGGCACTATAGTGGTCCTTTAAGTTTTTTTTCCCTGAAATTTCAATGTTTCAGTTCCCGATCGGAGCTCTTTGTGTCCTGATGAAAGCTCCGATCGGGAGCTGAAACGTTGACTTTGCTTGAATTGACCAACAATAAATTGGATGAACTAAACCCAAGAGTGCCGGTAATGTTTTGATATATATATATATATATATATATATATATATATATTTATATATATATACATATTTATATATATATATATATATAATTATATTTTTTATTAACATTTTTATTTATTTTATTTTACACATTCAGGGAGACTGGTAGGTAGTTCCCCTGCAGGGAGACACTTGGACACCTATCGTGACCATGTGACTGCTCTGTTAAGCGATCACGTGGCCGTGGGGTATTAATTTGCCGTGGGGAGACTGCCTAGGCTGTAAGGCAGTCTCCCCACACTGGGAGCAATGCTGATCGCCGCCGGGGGAACGACGGCGATCAGGTAAGTACATATTACCGTTATGACGGTTCAGGACCGTCACCGGTCCTCAAGGAGATTTTTCCAATGACGGTCCTGAACCGTCAGCGGTCGGGAAGGGGTTAATGGTGTTGTATGCTAGTCTCAAAGCTATGTGGCAAAAAGTTGTGAATGCAACCAAAAACATTTATTACATTAAAATCCTGCACACATTTTTTAAACAGATCATACGCTCTAGCGGGGATATAACTTTTTTTATTATTAATAAAAAAATATTTAAATAAAAAAATTCACACTCACACAGAGCACCCTCAGACACACACAGCACCCTCAGACATACACAGCACCCAGACACACACATCACCCACAGACACACACAGCACCCTCAGACACACCCAGCACCCTCAGACACACAGCGCCCTCAGACATACACAGCACCCTCAGATACACACAGCACCCTCAGACATACACAGCACCCTCAGATACACACAGCACCCAAAACCATACAGCACCCCCAGACACACACAGCACCCCCAGATACAAACAGACATACACAGCACCCTCAGACACACACAGCACCCTCAGACATACACAGCACCCTCAGATACACACAGCACCCAGACACACGCAGCACCGAGACACACACAGCACCCAGACACACACGCAGCACCCAGATACACCCGCAGCACCCAGATACACACAGCACCCAGACACACACAGCACCCAGACACACACAGCACCCAGACACACAGCACCCTCAGACAAACAGCACCCTCAGACACACACAGCACCCTCAGACACACACTGCTCACTCAGACAGACACTGCTCCATCAGAAAGACAGCACCCTCAATCAAACAGCACCCACACACAGCACACTCCCACAGATATACAGCATATATATATATATATATATATATATATATATATATAGATAGATAGAGAGGGACGGACTGACAGCCTTCTGGACCCCCGGACAAAATTAGATCTGGGGCCCTTCGAAGCCAAATTATTAAAGGTGCACTATAGTGCCAGAAAAACAAACTCGTTTTCCTGTCACTATAGGGTCATTAGGTTCCCCCCACCCTCAGGACCCCCCTCTCGCTGGACAGAAGGGGTTAAAACCTTTTCAGCCACTTACCTTTCACCTGAGCCGGGCTCCCTCGGCACTGGGGAACTCTCCTCCTTCTGCCGATGTCAGATTTGAATGCGCAGCAAGAGCCATGCGCGCATTCAAACCGCCCATAGAAAGGCATTACTCAATGCTTTCCTATGGATGTCCAGCGTCTTCTCACTGTGATTTTCACAGTGAGAATGGCGGAAGCGCCTCTAGCGGCTGTCAGTGAGACAGCCACTAGAGGTTGTATTAACACTCAGTGAAACATAGCAGGTTCTCTGAAACTGCTATGTTTCAGCGCATGGCTAAAACTAGAGGGGTCTGGCACCCAGACCACTTCATTGAGCTGAAGTGGTCTGGGTGCCTATAGTGGTCCTTTAAGGACTAAGTAAATGTTAAAAATAACTTTAAAGTAAGCAGTCAAACTGTTTAAGAACCGTTTGACAGCTTACCTGGGGCTGCTGGTATATGAGACTCTAGCAGGGCATAGGAGCAGTGGTGTGTCTGAATGGTGCAATGTGTGAGGGTTGCAGTGTGTGTGAAAGGTTCAGTGTGTGTGGGGGGATGTAGTGAGTGAATGTGTGTGGGGCAACATGTATGTGTGTATGGGGGGGCTGTGTATGTGTGCGTGTTGGCAGTGTATGTGGGGCAATGCATGTATGGGGGGCAGTGTGTGAATGTGGATGGTGTGTGTGGGGGCAGTGTATGTGTGTGGTGTGTGTGTAGAGGGGCAGATGATGTGTGTGTATGGGGGAGCAGTGTGGCATAGGGGACTGTGTGTGTGTGGGATGGGCAGTGTATGCAGTGTGTGTGTATGGGTGACCTCTGTGTGTGTGTATGGGGGCTGTGTGTGAGTGTGTCTGTGTTGGCAGTGTATGGGGGCAGCAGTGTGTGAATGTGTATAGTGAGTGGGGGCAGTGTATGTGTGTGGGGGGGCAGTGTGTGCATATATGGGTGGGCAGTGTATGTGTGGGAGCAGTGTGTGTATGGGGGGCAGTGTATGTGTGTGTATAGGGGCAGTGTGTGTGTGTGTGTGTGTGTGTATGGGGGGCGGTGTGTGTGTGTATGGGGGCAGTGTTTATGGGGGCAGTGTGTATGTGGGGCAGTGTGTGTCTGTATGGGGGGCAGTGTGTGTGTGTGTATGGGGGCAGTGTGTGTGTATGGGGGGCAGTGTGTGTGTATGGGGGGGCAGAGTGTGTGTGTATAGGGGGCAGTGTGTGTGTATGGGGCAGTGTGTGTGTATGGGGGGCTTGGTGTGTGTATGGGGGCCAGTGTGTGTGTGTATGGGGGCAGTGTGTGTGTATGGGGGGCCGTGTGTGTGTATGGGGGGGCGTGTGTGTATAGGGGGCAGTGTTTGTATGGGGGCAGTGTGTGTGTATGGGGGAAAGTGTGTGTGTATGGGGGGCAGTGTGTGTATAGGGGCAGTGTGTGTGTATGGGGGGCAGATGTGTGTGTGTCACGAGGGCAGTGTGTGTGGGGGGGCAGTGTGGGTGTATAGGGGGAGCAGTGTGTGTGCATGGGGGCAGTGTGTGTATGGGGGGTGCAGTGTGTGTATGGGGGGCAGTGTGTGTGTGTATGGGGGCAGTGTGTGTATGGGGGGGCAGTGTGTGTGTATGGGGGGCAGTGTGTATAGAAGAAGCGGCCGCTGTGTTTGGGGGAGCACAGTGTGTGTGTATGGGGGGCAGTGAATGGGGGGCACAGTGTGTGTGTATGGGGGCAGTGTGTGTGTATTGGGGGCAGTGTGTGTATGGGGGGGCAGTGTGTGCATGGGGGCAGTGTGTGTATGGGGGGGCGCAGTGTGTGCATGGGGGCAGTGTGTGTATGGGGGGGCGCAGCACCCTCAGACACACACAGCCCCCAGACACACACAGCACCCAGACACACACGCAGCACTCAGACACACACAGCACCCAGACACACACAGCACCCAGACACACGCAGCACCCAGACACACACAACACAGCACCCAGACACACACAGCACCCTCAGATACACACAGCACCCAGACACACACGCAGCACCCAGACACACACAGCACCCTCAGGCACACAGCACCCTCAGGCACACACACACAGCACCCTCAGGCACACACACACAGCACCCTCAGACACACACAGTACCCTCAGACAGACACTGCTCCCTCAGAGAGACAGCACCCTCACTCACACAGCACCCACACACAGCACACTCCCACACATATACAGCACACACACACACAAACATATATATATATATAATAAATAAAATAACCCTCAGTGAGTTAACAGACAAAAAAAATTAGAAACCTAGAATGTGACGGCAGATAAAAACACATTCACACACAGCACCCCTCTTACACACACACACACACACACTGCGCCCCTCACACATACAATACGTCCAAATATAAATATATATATACACACTACAGCACCCCTCACACTACACACATTATGCTCCAGATACACGCTAGATCCCTTACCCTATATGCACTCTTAATCCTCTACACACAAACACACACACATGCAATCTCCTATACACACTCTGAGTCCTTTACACACTAGATCTCCTACACACACACTGCATCTAGCCACACATATTACACCACAAACACAAATGAAATTGACCTATTTACACAAAACCACACCACACTCTACACACACGCAATCCCACAAGCAGGCTCCAAACACATGCACCATACGCTTTCCTGGCCCTTTTGTCCACTGGTATCCCACTTGTGGAGACACCAGAGACAATTTAAAAGCAAACACAGCGCAAGCATGTTATTAAATTTGCTTGCGCTGCGCAGAACAAATACAGGGCCTTTTTCTAATGCTAGAGCTCTTTAGCAGGGCTCTGCGCATTGAACCAACATGCTCACTTTGAGAGGGGGCGTGTTTGTCTCTAGCCCCGCCCCCTACTTCGGGGGCCGCTCTGATTGAAAAATGCCCGGGCCGAATTTTTTTCCCAGTCCGGCCCTGACCTGAACTATGGATCACAATGCCTGAAAAATTTACTGGTGATTGTTTAAAGTACCGATCATTTATCTTATCCTGTGAGTTGCTTTTTGATTTACAACCAGGCATGTACCACTCTGAATCCGTCAAAGTACATACTGTGATATCCCCCCTTTCTGGCCCTCCACAAGAATTAGCACATTAATTGCTACAGGATAACGATCCTGCTGTGCTCCTTCATAGCAGTTATGACCTCCATGTTCGACAACCATAACAGGCAAGATACTCCTCAAACAGCCATCAGAGCCTTGTGACAAGGACGCCGACCAGTAGTGAAATGCAACACAAATTTCAAATGTTATGCCAAAGATACCCAGTGGGATGAAATTGGATTTATCAACGAGTTCCACCTGGGCCTCTCAGTTCCTTTCAAGGATGATTTGGCTCACTTTTGTGTTCGTGATTCACTGGAAAATTTTATGCAACAAGCAATCCAGCTGGACAGGCGTTTATGTGAGAGGCGTTATGAGAAAGCAACCTCTTTCTCTCTACCAGTAAGAGCAGTCGCTCCTCCCCCCAGGTCCCAGTCACTTTGTTCTCCACCTGTGACCAGGGCCGTCTTTAACGCGGGGCAAAAGGGGCAGCTGCCCCGGGCCCATTTATTCCTGGAGGGCCCAAAGCATCTGCTCCTTGAGCCCGAGGGCCCTTTAATTTTCAGTGGACCTGGCCGCTTCCCTGACAGACCGCGGCCAGACTCCTATCATTATATTTTACGCGGGCCCTTTAATTAAGCAATCAATGTGTTTCCCCGCGGCTGGGCCCCTCTCCCTTGCGGATCATGGCTGGGATCGCATTGCCTGCTGGGAGGAGTGAGTACAGGTCACTTCCTCCCGGCCAGCTAATAGAGAGCCCTGTGGGGAGAAGGAGGTGGCAGACAAGAGAGGTATTCTAAAGAAGGCTGACACACATCACCTTAGGTCAGCCAGCTCCCACTGGACCCCAGTGCACAGCAGCAAAAGTAAGAAAACCTAAATTATTATTTATATATGTACTTGTGTATGTAAGATTGTGCATATCTGTGTGTGTATGTGTACCTGTGTGTTTGTGTACCCATGTGCCAAAGTGTATGTGTGTCAGAGTGTATGTGTATCTGTCTGTTATAGTGTATGTGTGTTTGTGTGTCTGTGTGTCATAGTGCATGTGTACCTATGTGTCTGTGTTTGTATGTATCTGTGTGTCATAGTGCATGTGTACCTGTGTGTTGGAGTGTATGTGTGTTTGTATGTAATTGTGTGTCAGAATGTATGTGTGTTTGTATGTAATTGTGTGTCAGAGTACATGTGTACCCGTGTGCCTGTGTACCCGTGTGCCTGTGTTTTAGTACCCGTGTGTCTGTGTATCTGTGTTTGTATGTCTGTGTATCTGTATGTCAGTGTATGTGTATCTGTGTGTCAGTGTATGTTTACCTGTGTATCAGTGTATGTGTATCTGTATGTCAGTGTATGTTTACCTGTGTGTCAGAGTATATGTGTACCTGTGTTTGTATGTACCTATGTGTCCGTGTTTGTATGTATTTGTGTGTCAGTGTGTATGTCTTTATAGCTGTGTATGAATGTGTACATGTGTGTTTATATACCTGTATGTATGTGTACCTGTGCGTCAGTATATTTGCTTTTGCATGTGTATCTATGTGTCTGTGTTTTTTTGTTCCTGTGTATCTGTGTGTTTCTGAGTGTGTGTGCATACCTGTGCATGTGGCAGTGCATACATCCCAGTATTTCAATGCCAACACTGCACACAAATACACCCCTGCACCTGTGTATGTAAGGGTGTATCTGTGTGTGGCAATACATACACCCCTGCATGTTCAACACTGCACACATACACTCCACACAATGCCACCCCTTTCATCCAATAAAACTCACATTAAAGGGACACTATAGTCAACCAGACCACTTCAGCTCAATTAAGTGGTTTGGGTGCCAGGTCCCTCAGGTTTTAACCCTTCAGATGCAAACATAGCAGTTTCAGAGAAACTGCTATGTTTACATTTGGGGTTAATCCTCAGGGCACTATAGTGTCAGGAAAACCGCTTTGTTTTCCTTACACTATAGTGATCCTTTAACTCCCCTAATGCTGTCACACTCACCCTCTCTCACTCTGCCACAAACACCCTTCCATGCTTTCACACTCATCCTCCATCACTCTGTCACACTCACCCAATCACATTAACCCCTCCAACTCTGTCCCACTCATTCCCCCAATCATACTGTACACACCATGTCACATGAATCAATCCCTAATCATGTCACACTTCCTCCTCTAACCATGCCACATTCACCCCAACTCTGTAACACTCACCCCGCAACCATACCACACCACCGTGTCAATTTAATGCCCCCAAGCCTGTCACACTCACTGCCCAACTTTGTCTCATTCATACCTCCCTAGCACACTCACCTTGCACAGTAACCCCTTTAAAATGGCCCAGTGGGCCCAAGCAAATGCTTGCCCAGGGTCCAATCAATATTAAAGACAGCCCTGCCTGTGACAGAAGACTGGTTCAAGGTCATCTACCCCATGCTGAATTGCAACATAGAAGAAGCGAGGACCTACGTCTTTTTTCGAGAACATCCGCAACATACCACAAGGACCTAGCCCAAAAAAACAAGAGCTACAAGTGGTAAACAAATGTATGTAACTCTCCAACCCTCTACTTTGAATACAACAACTCCTCC
The DNA here is from genome assembly GCA_933207985.1 of Pelobates cultripes. NCBI lineage: Eukaryota > Metazoa > Chordata > Amphibia > Anura > Pelobatidae > Pelobates > Pelobates cultripes. Next base: position 105,947,373 of record OW240920.1, on the reverse strand, counting down.
CTTATCAGTCTCCCTATCCTTGCAGTGGAGCACAACTAAACATAAATGCCAGGCATCAATCGAGCAAATGGATGCTTCCTTGCTTCCTCCTTGGCTGCTACCTAAAAAATCCCAGTGGTCAATAAGGATGTTCAACTGAAAATGCAAGTGGTAGATGGGTTCTTACTGAATCAGGTCCCTTACTGAAACAACCAACCTATTCCTGTTTCTATACGGAAACATCAAGAGTACATTGTATTTCATCTTGTCCTCTCAACTCTATCTCGCCATTCCCTGGTTACGCAAGCATGATCGGGCTATCAAGTGGGCTTCGGGAAACTTATCTTTCTCCTCCACTCTCTGCATCACTCAATATCTTAAAAGCAACCCCATCTTCGCACCAAGTTGATCAACTCGTCTGGTTATCCACGCGATATCTAAAATTACCATGTCCTGCAAAGAAGTTGGGCCCAAAATACTTCCATTTGTATTAAGAAGATCATCTCATTCGTCGTAGTTCAGTATACTACGACGGATGAGATGTAGTATATCATTTCCATCCATCCTTCCATGTATCCTTCCATGTATCACTCCTCAAACCTTCTAAGGAAAATACCTTCCTATATCGTGTCATCCCTCTTCCAGCTCCCGTGATTGTCGCTGGG
>OW240920.1:105935321-105946629 GCA_933207985.1 Pelobates cultripes | reverse complement strand
GATCCCAAATATGAAATACAGGACATCCTTGACTCCCGCATTCGAAGAGGGATTTTTGAATACCTAATACATTGGTAGGGATATGGTCCAGGAGAGTGGGCCTGGGAACATGTAAGCAACATCAATGCATCTCAGACACCCTTCTCGTCCTGGTCCTGGTAGTCTCCACAGTTGACTCCTTAGATGGGGAGTACTATCAGGACCTCACTCCCACACTCACCTACCTTGTGCAATGTCGGAGCGCGACCCCCCAGACAGCACGGTCGCTCAACTATCCATGCGACCATTCACATTTATGCGTATGCAACCTCTGTTCGTGTGAACACCACTTACCAGACACAGAAGGCAGAGCTCCGTGGGTACGAACGCCACCTCTATTTATGCAAATGCCAACACAGGAGACAGAACTCTGTTCGCACAAATGCCGCCGCTTGTCACACACGACCACACAGGAGACAAAGCTTTGGGAGAATCAAAGGGCGCACACACACCAAAACAGATCCTTTTAAAAGTACAGAAGGTGGAGACCAGGGAGGAACTAGAATGAACAACACCACTCACTCTCCCTATTTAAACCACACACACCCTTCACTCTTTGCTCAGTTGTACTGTGTTCCTGATCATATAAAGACCTTCAGTGACTGTCCTGCTGTATTATGATCTTTGACCCTTGCCTGAACCATCGCTGTTGAACCTGTGCTGCCTGCTGGATCCCTGACTACTCTCTTCATCTGATGCCCTTTAGTACTTGGTCCATTGCTTTCAGCACTCCTCTGCATCTTGGATTCCTCCTGGACAGAGAAGCCCCAGGAAGACCCCAGTCAAGCCACGACGACTGGGGCAGAAGCGCTCAGGTTTTCCCCAGGATCCAGCTAGGAAGCGATCCTTGGCAGAGGTACCCAGCCGGGGTATAGGGAGCTCCGCTACAAATGGTGGCAGCAGTGGGATGGCTTCCTAGCCATGGGAAAACCAGCGCATCTTTGGGGACACCCATCCTACAGGAAGCTCGAGCTCGACAAAATTCAAGGACCTCCCGACCACCAACAAGCGCCGATGGGAACAAATGGAGTTGTGGATGCCATTCCTGGGACTACCATCAAAGGACTGGGTAATAAAACTGGAGACACTGGTCATGATGGAAGTGTGGCTGGATGACTTATACTGGGCCTTGAAGTGGCATGTGGCAAGTCTCTACCCCTGGCTGGTCGAGCACAAATGCATCGAGGGAGAGGACTACGATGGTCCTGGTCTTTTGTGGGAAGGTTTTGAACATGGTATGGTATTCATAGAGCCAGACAGGTCCCGCTTCTGGTACATCCATGATGTGAGGATAGACAGCTTGGACCTATGGAGATAGCGGAAATGCAGGCTGATCTGATCTTTCTGGCTATCCGGGAATGGAAGTTTGAACTGGACTATTTATGCCTGTTTCACTGGATAACATCACTGGTCACCGAAGTGATGGAGCTCATGAACTTGGCAACCTCCATACCCAGCAATAGTGTGAGTTCCATGGAGGGTAGACAGTCGGTCTCACTCCCAAGTGGCAGTGTGAGTTATTGGGAGTGGAGACAGTCGGTCTCACTCCCCAGTGGCAGTGTGAGTTATTGGGAGTGGAGACAGTTGATATCACTTCCCAGCAGCCACGTCAGTTACAGGGGGTGGAGACAGTTGGTCTAACTCCACAGCAGCAGTGTGAGTTATTGGGATTGGAGATAGTCAGTCTCTCTGCCCAGCGACAGATTGCAATCCAGGGAGGGGAGACAAATGGTCTCACTCCACAGAAGCAGTGCAAGTTATTTGGAGTGGAGACAGTTGGTCTCTCTCCCCAGCGACAGATTGCAATCCAGGGAGGGGAGATAAACGGCCTCACTCCCCAGAGGCAGTGCAAGTTATTGGGAGTGGAGACAACCTGTCTCACTCCCCCCTGACAGAGTGTATTCCCAAGAGTAGAGACAACCAGTTTCACTCCCCAGTGGCAGTGCAGACAAATAGTCTCACTCCCCAGCGGCAGTGCAAGTTATTGGGAGTGGAGACAGCCCCACTGATCAGCACCTTGTTCCAGCTCCTGGAGGATTCAGCAGGGAAAGTCCTTGTAAGAACTACAGCTCCCAGGACAGAGTGTAGTTCAGTACCTGGGAGGGAATAGAGCTAGTCCCTATCCTGCTCCAGGAGGACCCCAGTCAAGTCACGGTAACTGGGGCAGAATCGCTGAGGTTTTATATTATTATTGATGCCTGTCTGTTTATCTTTCATTATTTGTACTCTTTGCCGGGTGGGTTCATAAAACAAGGGGAGAGGGGAACCTTGGGATTTGAGCCTCATTTTATCTATTGATAATACACAGTCAGTCACCATATTTTGGGCTCACATAGTCTAATGTGTTTACATTAGTTATTACTCTTGATTTTATTTCCCGTACGTCTCTTCAAATGCACTCAGTGATATTTAGTCCCATGGCTATTGGATTTGAGAAGTATGAGAATGTTTTTGACAATTTGGTGGTTTCCTATATTAGGACGTTATTTTATGGGCACGTGGAATATATTATTTATGTACACAGTCTGCTTAATAATTTATTTTATTAACCTCACTTATCCAATAGGACTTTTGCTAAAGGCTTATTTTTATGTTCCTGGAATGGCCATCAATAATCACAAGTAATTTGTTGGGGATATTAAATTATAAACATCTCACTGCTCAAGAATGTAGTACCTGAACTAGGGGGATACTTGTTTTATAATATCAGTGGGGGTCACTGTTGTAACATTTTTAGTGATACCCTATGTTATTTGCAATCCACCTTAAGTGTCCCCTCTATATAACTCTTAGGTGAGATTGATGTAGTGTAGGAGAGGCAGAAGCGGTTAACTCAGGTGGGTAGAGAGGTGAGTTCCTATTCGGGTTGACTGGCAATGCAGAGGAAGAAGGGAAATACCTGCCGTCTGGGTTAAGGGCGTTATTGGCTTAACTTTGGCCCTGGTCCACTGTCCTTTCATCCATGCTTAATGGAGATTCCAATTCTAAGACCAGCATCCTGGGGGAGTTATTTTAGCTGACTACCCCTTTTCCCCCAGTATGTATGCACAGAGGCAATTTATGTGTTGTACACATCATGTTAATGTAGTTGATCAAACATGCTGGGGTTATATTGCAAAGCCAACTAGAATGCAGAACTGAACCTTGTCTAAGGAGCACAAAATGTTATTTTTGTTACATTCCATGTACTTATATAATATTCATAATTGAGAAAAAAATGTATATCTCGTTACAGACAGAAAACATATATTGCTACACTACATATGCACAGCAAATAAGAAGTGCCTATATCCTGGGAAAGGCTCATGCAGGTTCTGACACTGGTGGAAAATGAAAATGCCGAACTAAATTGCCATATCATCTCTATAGGGAGAAAAAAAATGCCTCAATTCACAGGAAAAGGATTTAATCTCCTATATTTAAGAAAATAAACATGCGGGTGGGTCACATAGGGGGACAATATGAACGCTTCATTTTTGCAAATCAAAGCACTTTTTTTTAAATATAATTTTTATTATAATTTTTTTTAATTTTTATTGAGTGATAATTCAAGATTACAACAGTTGTTTTACAGTAGTAAAGTATGGTTTTAGCGAGCATTTGAATATAATACAGTGTTATCAATCATTAGAATATAGTATGGCTTTAGTATCTGTTTGAACACAGTACAGTCTTAGCAGGTGTTTGGATACATTACAATTTTAGCGATTGTTCGAGTGCTGTATGGTTTTAGCAGTTGTTCAATTACTATACAACGTTTGTCTTGTAAGTATGCTAAGATCGTATCAACATTTCTAGGGGTGGGGTATTGTTAATAAACAAGAGGAGAATAAAAAGAGGGGTGTTAAAACTTCATGGTAACAATGGTAGGTACAGCCGTAGTGCAGAACATCGTCAGTGTAGTTTGTTGCAACGTTACATGTTTGTTTGTTTCCTGGGGTCTGTACAACTTATGAGGGTGCGTACTCATCCCCTAACAAGGGCATGAGCCATGTCCCCTTGTTATCGCACTTTGAGGTGTTGGTGCTTTGTGTGTGTGTGTAGTGTTTGCCCCTGTGTCACTGTTTGTGGGTATTTGGAGTTTGGAGAAACCTATTATATAATCGTCATTTTATCCTCTGTGGGGAGTTTGCCCAAGAAGGCCCGTTGAGAGTCCAGGTTCTTTGCGTCATGTGGTTGGCTTGATCCTTTGGGGTGGGAGGGCCATGTCGTAGTTTTTAGGTCTCATTTTTGTATGAATGTTAACCATGGTGCCCATGTGGCCATGTACTCGTCGTAAAGGAGTACGATAGTTCCTCCATTTCTCTGATAGCGTCTACCCTTTCTATCCAGGCTCTGATCGTTAGGGGTGTGGTTTGTTTACATTTGGTTGGGATGACGGCATTTGTTGCCGTTAGAAGGTGGTTGGTCAATATGCGTGTGTGTTTGAGTAGGGATACATAAAAAATAACAGGACTTTAGGGTCTTGGGGTAGTCTGTGTCCTGTGATAGTGTGTATAATGTCCATTATCTGGGCCCAGTATTCACTTATTATCGGGCATAGCCATCAGATGTGGCTTGTGGTTCCCTCTGCACTTTTGCACCTCCAACACGTGTTTGGTGCGTTGGGGAAGAATCTATTAATGCGGGTTGGTGTGTAGTTCCATCTGGCTATTCGTTTGTAGTTGCTCTCATGTGTGCTGTTGCTTTTAGATGTGTGGAAGATGTTGGTAAATATTCTATGCCACTCTTTGGCTTGTATTTGTATCCCTAGTTCCACTTCCCACTTGGCTTGTAGGATGGTAAGGTTTCTTCGGTTCGTCTGCACAATTGTTTGTAGAAGGAGGAGATGTGGACCCTCTGGATGGTGTGTTGGGCGCATTGGGTCTCGTATAGAGTGTGAGTTCTATGTCCTTGTAAGAGTGGTTGATCTGTGTTCAGAAAATGTTTGAGTTGTGAATGTCTCAGTTGTGTCATTCCTGTTTGTGATTCTGTGGGTAGCAGCTGTTCAAAGGGGATGACCCCTTGGTCATTTAGGACATCTCCCAGAGTCAGTATGTGTGCTTGTTTGGGGAAATTCTGGAAAGCTCTGTGGTCCGTACCTGGGGGAAGGAGGGGTTTCCTGTTAGGGGGTAGAGTGGTGAAGGGTGTGGTGCGAGGTACTTGTCTCTCCTAATGGTTGACCATAGTTTCAATGTGTGTGTGATTGTGGGATGAGATGTCACTGAACGCTCAGTCCTTTTATCAAGCCAGGGTATGGCGTATATTGGTAGCGTGAAGAAGCTGGCCTCAATCCGTCCCCATTGGGCTGTGTTTTTTGGGTATGAATTTTTATTATAATTTTTGTGTCAAAAACCTAAACAAAATACATCATCCCATGTCTTAACTTGGTGCCTTTGTATGGTGAGTCTTGCAGGACCCTCAGGTCTCAAATATTGGTAGTACAAAGCTATATGTTCCATTGCTGCTCACAATTGTTCAGTTACAGATATCCAGTACTGCTGTCATTTTGTAAATTTAACATTTAAACAAGAATTCTCATACAAGTTTTACCTATAAAAGATTTCTGCCATGTATGTCTGATTTTGGGTTTGATGCAAGCTAGCAATCATAAAAGAAACAATAAAAGAGTGGGAAGGGGGGAGATCATCTAGGCATCAATGTGCGATACCAATTGTGTACAATTTCAGAAGACCCAGCCCAATAGAATTTGAAAATTCTCTTTAGAGGTAGTAAATATCCAGAGCGACCAGATTAATATAAATAAATAATATAAATATAAAAAAAAATTGTACCCTACTAGCACAACATCAGAGTCTTTTCTAGAGGAGGTCAAGTTCAGCTTATACTTATGTAACCCTGGCTGAACTTGATCTCTGCTTTTTGTACAAAATGGGCACTGGGTTTAGAAGCCATTGGCTACATCCATGGATTGCATCATCTGTGGGTGGAGGTCAGATCATGTTCCTTTAAAAACATAACATTTAGACAAGTTTCAAATTTCTGATGAGGGATGCCTGATGAAACTGGCATCTTATGCATGCCTAGGAACATCTGCAAGATTTCCATGTGACCATAAAATGAATTGTAGAGTTTCTGTAGATGTTCTGATCCTGCTTTAGGACAATCAAAGGCAACTTAGATTACGTTATTAAGTGCTCATGACATTGGGTAATCATCTACAGAGATAGAATCTCAGTTCAACTCTGTGTCAATCCAGCACTGACTGTGTGAAATAAATTGAAGATTATACTAGCTTTAGTATACTAATAATCTTAATTTTAGTAATGACAGGAGGCAAGTATTTTGCATAATCTCTCAGTACTAGCTCCACAGCATCAAGGAAACACATATAACAAAAGAAGCAATCACATAGAGTAGGGTGTACAAGAGGTATAATGACCTAATCACTTTCTTTTTCATAAAGCGACATCAAGCAGAAGCATATAACAAGCCATAACAATAACTCCTAAATCCAACATCCCTAGGAGCAAACTTCCTGTGAATTCCACATGTATGTACGTAGTGGAGAATCGCGATGCAGCCTAGCACAAATCTAAACCCATTTACTCCCCAATAACGACAGACCACTTAGTATGGATGAACAGGCCACAGCATTTATTATCACAAACTAAATTACAGCATAACACATCCATAACTTTATTTATTAAATCTCTTCTTTCTGTAACCAAAACGTTAGACATAAATGAGCATAAATTAACATATATACATATATAACTCCACCCATAGTGTTATACAGTGACCCAACCGTCCTTGCCAATAAACATACAGTGGTTTCTAATCACCACTTCCTCTCACCTCCCCCCTCGTCATAAAAATCATATATTTCCAATGCCCGCCATCAGCTGACGTTATCCACGCTCGATGGGCACGACACCTCAGGCAACCTAATGTTTAACCTTTTGAAGCAGGGGAGGTTGAGACCTAAAAAAACTTGTTCATCTCATTCCATATACTTAAACGTAACCACTCAAACTCAATTGGCAAGCACCTAAAATCAGCGGGGGACCCCACCATAACCAGCTATGGCCTGTTCCACCACCACCTAGGTTAACATAGGCCTATTCTGACCTCCAGCAAGCGCACCCATCCCCTCGAGATAACTAGGCCGCATCCGGCCAAACCCTAAGGCGAACTGGAATCCCCCAAGACAAACCCAGAAACCCATCTCGTCAGAATTTTTACGGCATCGCACCAGGGCAGTCACATTGCTGAGCGCACTGCCGACAGGAACGGAGATAGCCTCAGCCTAGCCCCTGAGAACCTCAGGGAAGAAACAGAATGCGCAACATGTCCTGATTGAAGAGCACCCAATACCCAAAACCTCACTGAACCCATGTCATTCCACCCAGAGATGACAAAAAAACCCTGGTACCTCCATGAGGTGGGACAGCTGACCCCGTACGAGGAGGACCACACCCCCTCCATGTAACTGGTGCCAGACCACTGAACCTCCACTCCCGAAGGCGTAAGATCCAACCACTCGCCCCCGCCTCCTGGCCCAAATTACATACGAGCATCCCACCATCCCCTTTCCGAGAGGACCGTAACCGCGGTGAGAAATCCATTCGGAGACCAGCAGGGTGAACCTGAAGGAACCCACCACCCTGACTCCCACCATTCGAGCCCCTGAACCATTGGCACAGGCCCAAACCAGCATAAATGCCCCTTGAACATTCAGGCAAATGACGGAAACCTGCACCGCCCCCGATCGGAACGGAATTTGTCAGACTATCCTGGGAACCCCTTACATCGTGTTAGGAGCCAACCATTACCCTGTGCATTCCATCTACCTTAGGAGAATGCGGAAAAGCCAGGGCACGTCAACCCCGCAACATCCAAAAATTGCACAGATTCCATCGACGAATCAGCCACACCGCAACTGACTTACCCGACCCAACGACAACAGCCGTCGAGCACCGAAACCTGAAGTAAGTCCGTCCACCAAAACACCCCACCATTTGCCGACGACCGTAACATGAACAGGAAGCCGAGCCCTGCCAATCGCAGAAATCACCCCCAGCGCCCTTAACAGATGGGACCAAACATGTAGATGAGCAGTCCACTCCCGGAACCCCCAAGGAGACGTTACCATCCATCCCGATCACTCCCAACATACCGGAGCGGGCCCCATGCCGCCTCATAGGTCGACCCACGGACCAGCTTCATCGGACCGTTGGACCAAGCGACCACCTCCACTGCCCTAACATCGACCCCGTGACACCTCTGCCCGAAGTACGCCCTATAATGACCAAGACAGAGCGTCGGCCACCACATCGGGAATACCCGGACACAAAACCCCTGACCAGCCGTCCCCAGACTCAAACAGCGCCAAGCCAGCCGCCGCAACCAGAGTAACACCGGGGTAAAGGGTACTGTCACATGACAAGACAGCCCGCACCGCCCCACAATTGTCCCAAAGGAAAACCCACCCACCTGTTCGAGAGCTGGGCACCCCATGCCCACCATGCCACCAGAAAGGGGAAGCTCCAAGAACACCAGGGTCCGCCATAACCCCGATGCTTGCCAGTGTAATGGGCAAGAGTCAGCATACCATTGAGAGCTCAAAATGGCCCAAAAACACCCAAAACCTGCTGCCGCAAACAGCTGGAAGTCAGTGGAAAAGACTTAGGGGGCCAGATTGCACAAGCCACCGTGAAGGGAGGCCCAGAAGGAACCCCATACAGTCCCAAGGGCAACCCAAAGGTAGTGCAGCCTAAACCCACAACGCCCCTCAAAAACACAGACGCCTCCTGCCCGATGTCTCAAACCGCAGTCGGGGCAACCGATGTCCCGTTGCAGGAACCGATCCCACTATCCAGGAGACTACAGCCCATATCCTGACCTACGCATATGGCCTGAGCCACGGAACTCCGAAACTCATAAAACTACCCCAGGAAAAACACTGCAGCAGCAGAGTGCAGACATGTGGCACCGAAGGCCCCACACATAAATGACATCGGGAGCAACCCACATGGAGGCACATAGCCACCCAAACCTGACCGTCGGAAACACAACATGGAAACAATCATCCCGACGAGCGTACCGGCAGTAGCCGGACAACCGATTCCACAGCCGCCTTTGCCAGCAAGACCCCGCAGTCCCACCCATGCAGCCCGCTGCGCCGAGCCACCATCCCAAACCTAGCCCCTGGAAGGAAACGACAACGGAGTAAATAAGGAATCTGGCGATACCGGCCCTGCTCCTCCATGGGCACCATAACCCAAGGCAGAGCAGACTCCAGGGACACCCTAAACGACCGGGAAGTAAACTTATCGAGCGTTCTTGGTAAACTGGACCCACATCGCCCGACGGAGCTCCCACATGGACTGAGGGCCCTGCACCGAGAGCACCCACGTCCCCCATCCCGACAGATTGCAGAGAGGACGAAAAACACGCCTTGCTGAGGTGCCAGGTGAGCCCCAAAGAAAACCAGCGGCTGAAGCCCATCCGGCCCCAGGCCAACCATTGACAAAAGTGCGAAACGCACCTCCACCAACCCAGCTCATCCCAGGGACGATATGCGTCCCGAAAGTGTCCTGACCGCAGAACCACGCAGGGCAGACTCGGGGAGCCCTCTCCCCGACCATGCTATCCAGAAACCGGGGCGCATCCAAATATACGCCCTGGGGTGTATCCGACCACAGCATGCTCCCCACGACCCTCCCAGAGCCCCTAATGTCCCCTTTAGTCAAGGGACCCCTGTGGCAGGAGGGAACAAACCTGCAATAAAAAACCTATTCTCCATCTGCTCCCTAGTGGTACGCGCAAGCCAAGCGGGGAGGCATCGCCGGCGCTATCAGCTGCGCCAGATGCTGCGGGAAAGCGTACTTAAACGTATGATACATAATGAAAACGGAGAGGGGTACCTAAATTTTGTTTTATTTAGGATTCTCATATATTTTTAATTTTTTTATTTTTTTTAATCTCCCCCTTGTACTTGACGTTGGATTTTTTTTTTTATTTTAGTCCAATAGGTAATTTACATTTTATTTCTGTCCTGTAATTTTTTTCTCCATTTGTATCATTTTTTTTTTGGGAAGAAAGGAAGAAAGAATGTACGCCGCAAATCACTAAAAGAAGGGAAATGTACTCACCGGACGCAGCCTGGCGATGCAAGCCCTGCACTGCACTCACAGAAGGCTGAGTCAAAGAAACAGCAGTTCCAGCATCCACAGAAGACATCAGCTGTGATCCAGGCGCCACCTGCTGGACAGATCCATGAACTGCAGCAGTATCCAGGAAAGAAGCAACAGAGAAGATGAGCCCACATCCCAGAGGAGATGGCCAGGTAAGTGACCTGCGTGGGGGGGGAGGAGGAGTGGGGTTCAGGCAAGCCAGAGGGGCAAGGTAGAGGGGAGAGAACAGAGAGGATGTGGATAGGGAGGGATAGAGAGGGGGGGAGGAGTAGAGGAGGAGAGGGGGAGGAGGGGGGAAAGATGGGGGGCAGGACCACCAGAGAGGGGGGGAGAGAAAACTGGGCAAGAGGAGGGGGGACCAGGGGGCCCAGGCTGGGCCCCCTGGAAAACAAAGAAAGGAAAGACAGCACTAACAGGGAGGGAGGGGAGACAGAGCCCTGGGAGCCTTCCTCACTGGCAGAGGAGGCTCCCGATGGGTAAGGGGACCCCCCTAGACTCTCCCAGGATAGAGGGGGGGGCAGGACCACCAGAGAGGGGGAGGGGGGAGAGAAAACCGGGCAAGAGGAGGGGGGACCAGGGGGCCCAGGCAAGGGTAAGCTGGGCCCCCTGGAATACAAAGAAAGTAGCACTAACAGGGAGGGAGGGGAGACAGAGCCCTGGGAGTCTTCCTCACTGACAGAGGAGGCTCACGATGGGCAAGGGGACCCCCCCAGACCCCACGGCGGTACAAGGTACCCTGCGCGGCCCGCAAGGGCCCACTCACCTCCCCGCCGGCCGCGGGGGACCAGCACAGTTGCCGCCCGGATCGCCGGATCTGCCGCCTTCCACCCCAGGCCTGCAATCCAGTGCTGGCGGCCGGGGCAGATGGTGTGGAGGGGGGAACTTGTGTAGGCCGCGCGGCAGCCACACCAGGAGGCTGCGCGGCAGTTGCAGGCCGCATCCCCGGCCTGGAAGTAGTAGGCCGCGCGGCAGTGGCAGGCCTCGTGGCTGAAGGTCGTGCCACGTGTGCGGCCTCAGTAGGCCTCAAATCCCGGCCCCCAGTAGTAGGCCGCGTGCCTGGAGCCCCAGACACGCGGCCCCGCGGTGCCCCGGGCCCAGGCTCCTGCTCCTCAACTGGGCCCGGGGAGTAG
>OW240920.1:105901000-105935221 GCA_933207985.1 Pelobates cultripes | reverse complement strand
GATCCAGAGACAGCCTGGCAGGCGGGCGGGAATGCCTGCCAGTGCTGGTGCTGCCCCCAGGGGCAGGGACCGCAGGGGAGGCAGCAGGGGAGACCACAGGGGGTGCTCCAGGGTAGGGTAGGCCACGGGGGGTGCCCACACCGGCAGCCATACCTCCAGTAATGCTTGTCAAGTCCGCCCTTAGGTGCCAGCCACCATCCACGCTGCAGCAGCCCTGAGGGACGACCGGATCACCTCAACATCCATCCCTCAAGCTGTGAAGACTACAGGCCCAGGCAAACAGGAGCTGGAGGACAGGAAGCTGTTTGCTTGCCCGAATCCCAAGTGGCACTGAGGTAAGACCTCCCCCACACTAACTTACACAGAACATGATCCCACCCACACACTCTTTTCCAACCAATCCCATGCATCTATCCCCACACTCCTACATGTGCCCTTGTCCGCTTAGCTGCTCTATCTCCCCAGGGCCTCAAATAACCAAATGTCTTCAGGGTTGATTCAAACTAAAAAGAGAATGTGTGACAGGTTTAAACACATAGTCATTGTAACGGATCACCTGGCACCTCGACTGGGTACCTCCATTGATGGATGCTCCTAGCGTTTCCTGAGAGCTCCAGGAACTCCACCAGACACCATAACCACCGCAGAACCCACGAACAAGAAATAAGAACAAGAAATAAGAGACAGGACTCTAGATTGCGGGTTAAGTAGAACTGGTTTAACCCCTTAAGGACACATGACATGTGTGACATGTCATGATTCCATTTTATTCCAGAAGTTTGGTCCTTAACGGGTTAATGAGCACAAACACATTTCTTATATACAGTTTTCCCCACAAGGTTACCACCCACGTGGACCTTGTGGAGCACAGGACACAAAGTCACAACAGCCAATCAACACAGTATTGTACAGTTAGACACTCCCAGCTAATGTACACAATCCTTCCCCTCTGCCTGTGATACAATTACCAAACACAATGGACTAACTCAATTACCACAGGCAGAAAATACCCAAAGTCCTGAAACACCCCAAAACAACAACATATTCCCAAATCCTACATCCCTAGATAGCCCTGATCCGGGTGAACAACATATCCAAAAATCACCCAGATCAGAGCAGGGGTTCAAAAGTATTATGGAAGTCACAATTGACCAACCGCAAGCATGGCTTTCATGCCCAAAATAGTTCCACAGATTTAGGCTGTGTGGCCGGTCTATCTTCTCCTTTATTCTGGAGATAATTGGCTTAAGTTGATGTGGTAAGCCAATTATCTCCAGGTACAGGAAATATCTCTAAATCCAAAAACTGTTACAAAAATCCCATGAAAATACATAACTCATATAATGCAATGTTTAACCTATATGTAGGGATCGACCGATTATCGGTCTGGCCGATATTATCGGCCGATATTTGGTATTTTCGGCAATATCGGTATCGGCCAATTCAGATACCGATATTGCCGATAATATATAACAGGACCGCCGGGCCCATTAGAAGCCCGGCGGTCCTGTGGGGGCCAGCCGCAAGCGCTGACTTACCTTGCATGCAGCTCCCTGTGTAAATCTCGCGAGACCCGCGGCCGCAGAGCGTTGCCACGGGTTACCATGGCAACGCTCCGCGCGGCACTAAGAGCCGCGAGATTTACACAGGGAGCTGTAGGAGCTGCTTGCAAGGTAAGTCAGTGCTTGCTGCTGCTGAGCCACCACTGTACTTAACAAGCCACTGGACCACCAGGGGATACTATATCCCCCTCCCTGGTAAAAAGCAGGGAGGGGGGACTAAACAAAACAAACCCAAACATTTAAATATTAAAAAAAAATATTAAAATAAAAAAATTACACAAATTACATCACTACACACACACACTGCACACATACTGCATTACATACACACTACACAAACTACACAAACACACACTGGGGGGAGACTAAACAAAAAAAAAACATTTAAATATTAAAAAAAATATTAAAATAAAAAATTACACAAATTACATCACTACACACACACACACACACACTGCACACATACTGCATTACATACACACTACACAAACACACACTACACAAACACACACTGGGGGGGGACTAAACAAAAAAAAACATTTAAATATAAAAAAAATATTAAAATAAAAAATTACACAAATTACATCACTACACAAACACACACACACACTACACAAACACACACTGCACACATACTGCATTACATACACACACACTGCATTACATACACACTACACAGGCACACACACTGCATTACATACACACACTACACAGACAGACACTACACACACACCACAAACACACACTGCACACACTACACTGCACACACACTGCATTACATACACACTACACAAACACAGTACACATACTGCATTACATACACACACACTGCATTACATACACACTACACAGACACACACACTGCATTACATACACACTACACAAACACACACTACACAAACACACACTGCATTACATACATACACACTACACAAACACACACACACTGCATTACATACACACACAAAAACACACTGCATTATACACACACACACACTACGTAAACACACTGCATTATATACACACTACACACACTGCATTATATACACACTACATTCATTATACACACACTACACAAACACACTCTGCATCCACTACACACACACACACACACACACACACTACACAAACACACACAGTTCCCCTGTCTAAATACACTTCATCCACTACATGTGGCATGTATATTTTGTGCATTTACCTTTCGAATTAGTTTATTTATTCAAAAGAGTAAATGTACAGAATATCGGCAAGATATCGGCTATCGGCCTGAAAGTTCGCAGATTATCGGTATCGGTATCGGCTCTAAAAAATCAATATCGGTCGATCCCTACCTATATGTCCAACATATCCCCAAATAGCTTGGATCTGAGCACTCAATATGTCCGAACAGCGCTCAGATCTCACAAATACAGTTGGATCGCCATGTGGTTAACGTTGTCTCTTTTGACCGACCACAAGCATGGCTTTCATGCACAAAATAGTTACACAGATTTTGCACTATAGTAGGGTGAGGTCAGAAAATAGCAAGGGCTGATGGGAGATTGAGGAGGGGCAAAGCAATGGCAACACCCTGCTGGAGAAACAACAGGACAGCAAAAAGGGGGAGGGGAAGAGGCACATTTTCCCATGGATTTAAAGGGGCAGAAAAAGTGTTTTAAAATCCAATAAACTCAAATAGACTTTTTAAATGGCAATACACCCCAGGGGCCATAGTCGCAGGGCAGGAGGCTGGCAAGCAGGCCCCTCATAAAACTCATGACAAACTCCCTTAAAAAAGGGATGTAACGGAGCTCCTTGTACTCCGACTGAGTACCCTCCGTTGATGGATGCTCCTAGCACTTCCTGAGGACTCCCAAGCACTGCAGCAGACACCACAACCACCGCAGACTCCGCAACAGCCTTATCTTGACTGGAGTCTCGCCGTCTTTCTTCCACCCTGGATCAGCTTCTGTCCTCCAGGACTGTGTGGTGAAGACCCCTCCTCCAAGGAGAGCGTGTCAGGAATAAGCTCTTAAAAGAGCTAAGTGACTCAAGCTCAGGGGAGCATGCAGAGCATAGCAATCCCCAGTGTAATTATAACTGCTCCCTCCAATAACAAGACAAGGCTACATTTAGAGGGATCAAGAAGAACTGTCAAAACCTTTATTTCCCTTGGGACCAGGCAATAGGGTCACCACAATAACATTGTTGTGAAACCTCAATAAAATCACAAACAGTCAAACCATATCAAGCAACACACAGTGACTTATCACAACACAATGGCACATTTTTAAAGGGGTGGGGGGAGACAATATTTAACAGTAAATATCTCACCTGCCTGCAGAATTAGCAATATGCAAATCTACCCGAATATGCAAATGAACCAGTCTTGCAATTCAGGTAGTGCATATTGCTGTTGCTACCAACAGAGGGCACTAGACAAGCTCCATAGCCAAACCCACCTAGTTGGTAGCAAACCTCAGCAATACAAGACAGCAGGCAATACATTACACAGTACACACACACACACTATAAACAATTACATTACACACACCCTGCACCTATAATGGGTACAGGGTGACTAAAACATAAGATAAATAAAGCAGCCTACATAAATAGTCTGTCTGAAGGTAGACTAGGGAATTTAAAGCCAGATACATGAAAGAGTCATAGTCACAGGGGAGGAGGCTGGCAAGTAGGCCTCTCCAGGACCAAGTGGCGAAGGGCACTTCGTCACAAGGGAGTTTGTCACAGTCATTAACGTGGAAATCCAAGTAACACACATTGTAGTAATTTGTAAACTACAATCTGATAACTGAACAACAATCATGTAAAACTCCAATGACAATTCCTTACCAATGGAAATAAAATCATCCATGTAACACAAAACATAAAGAGCCCAACCTACCTTAGACCAGCGATACATATAAAGAAAGCAAACAGAAAGGGTAGGATAGCAAAGCAGGATGGGAAAATACTCGCCTCCTGTCATTACCTTAAATTAAGATTATTGGTACACTAAAACTAGTATAATCTTAAATTTTACAACATGACAGGAAGCTTTATATTTTGCAATTTTAACGCTGAGAAAATAATAGAAAACTAATAAAGAATCCCAATAGTGCGACAAGAGACATAGAGCGTCGGGAAATAAGGAAAAACACCCACATCGAACACTCAAACATCCGGAATATTAAGGAAAAACACCAGATTAGGCATAAAAGTCTGTCAGTAGACGCCCAGTCCTGTAGAGGGACTGAGAATGATCTCCACGTCCCATAAACCCGAGGTGGATGTCGCTGGGTAGTTGGTATACAAGAGGAGGAGGGAAAAGCATATGCCCCTGTGGGAGGCCCAGCTGGCAGGAATGTGACCACCATGTGCACTCCAGATCCAACAGCCAATTAAAGAACACTGAATTCTGGCAGTCCCTTTGAAGGTTGGAGAACCAATCTGTGTAGAGATATGTCTCCCGCGGGAGTTAGAGATCCTGTGAGGAAGGCAGAAATCGAAGATGCCTTTCATGATGTCTGATAGGAGACGGGAGCTGGCTCTGTCCAGGCAATTGATATACCTGACTGTCGATGATCTGTCCATCCAGAGTAGGATGCAACAAATGGAGAAATCCTTTGTCAGTCTGCAGGTAGTGAAGGACTCCACTAAGAATTCCAGGTATCCAATGTGATGGGAGAATTCCTGAGTTGTGCACACACTTTCCATGGGCGCGCTCTCACAGTTTGTCACCGCAGCCACACAAGCTGGCATCCGACTCCAGAACAAAGTCCGGTGGCTCGTGAGGGTTTGCCTGAGGAAACATTACCAGGAAGCGCTGCATGACCCAGTAAAGTAGCGGGTCTGGGAAGATGGCCTGGATGGAGGAGGGCAGAAGCCCACGAGTGTGTGGAGGGTCGTGCAAATTTCCTTTAGGATAGAGGAGACCTTTGAAGGGGAAAGCTTCAGTGTACAAGATGCGGAGTCGATTCTGAATCCCAAGAATCGCGGATGTTGACGCAGTCTTGAATTCTGTGAACAGAACAGAAGGATATAATCTAGGTAAATAATGCAACGCATTCCCCATACATAATTGATCACTGGTTTCAGTAGTTTCATGAAGCCTCAAGGATCCAAGCTGAGGAGGCAGATGAAGTGTCAGTTGCGTTATAGGAAACATAGAGAACGTCATCAAGAGGGGTGAAAAAGAACCGTCAGCATATCCAGTTTCGCAAGCCAGTCGTCTACATGAATAAGGTTCCTTATTAAGTTTTTATGCCTTCCAGCTAGAAGTGATGGTATCTCATGTGGGCATTGTAGAAAGTACAGTCGATGCTACCGTAGGGATGCTTACTTGAGAAAAATGGGATCTAGGGCATCTGCGCATTCCATGTTCTCTGACCGATCATGTGGAGCACCAGAAGTTTGTCTCTCATCCACTTTGGGTACAGAGTTTGTGATAGCGAGGTACAGGGGTCAGATGGCCCGAAGTGGTTGACCAGTCCTGTAAAACACCCCCAATGGAGGTTAACACGTTACACCTTTCTCATGGAGGTTTGGGACTTGATGAGAGAAGTGGGAACATAAATGTGTGTAATAAGCTCCCTCGGGAAAGAGCGTGCATTGTGCCTGGGGTCCCAATGTTTTGGTGCCCAGATCCACCAACTATCCATCAGTACAGTGGAGTGCTGCTATGCGCTTCTCACAGGAGAGGCAAACATTGGTGTTTCTGACGAAACAAAAACATCTCCGAGTCCATTCATGAATATCGTGAGCCCACAGGTGCAAACCCACAGGTGCATAAAGTTGGCCAGGTGTTCAAGGGTGACCAGTCTCTCGAACATGGGTGACAGATGTTGTAGGTTACACAGCCATTGACCAGTAGGACCCAGGAGCGCTTCCGTGTCTTCTTGGTCAGTAGTGTGCGAGGCACTATCACCCTCAGCTACCTGGGGCTCACCCCATGATGGACAGATAATACTGCAGTCCATAGCCGAGGAGGGGTCTAACTGTGGGGTCAGGGCAGGGCAGGTGCATTTTGCAGGGGCTTTGTCCTTAGACCGTAGAGATCTAGTGTCTTCGCCATTCCAGTGGCACTTGCTATGATGGGGGGACCCCTTAGTGGAGACATCCCAGGCACCAGAGTCCCTCCTGTCAGTACATTTGAGAGTGTTTTCTCCACTAATACAGCCACTGTTGTGTGTATCATGACTTGAAATTCCTTAGGGTAAGCCAGGGAATTTTCCATAGTGGCAAATTGTGTGACACAGAAAAAAGAAGACAGGTAGATTTATCATGTTATAGCATACCCCTGTAGAAGGCACAAATTAGTAGGCACATTCAGGATGCAGGGCAAACAGACCAGACTACCATAATAGCAGGCAATGCTCACAGAAACCCCGGCAGGGTTGTAATCTTAACAGTGGCAAAATAAAATAGACTGGGGCTTACCCAGTAAACAGAGGCTGCAACAACATGCCTCCACTCAGTAGCACAGTGCAGCACACATATAGTAGGGGCCTCACCCCAGGTGCACAGGCTACAAACCCTTAAGTGCTGGTTACGGCCCTGAAAGAGAGCACCAGACTGTGCTCAAATGGTGAATTCAAGGTTATGGGAGATATTTCTTTAAGCAGTATGTCCTGGAATCATGTCTTGTACTTAGCAAAGGTTGTAGCATCATGTTTCCATACAGTGTAGTATAAAAATAGTAGGGGCCTCACCCCAGGTGCACAGGGTATAAAACCATAAGTGCTGGCCACGGCTCTGACAGAGAGCACTAAGCTGAGCTCAAACGACTAATTCAAGGTTATGGGAGATATTCCTTCTGCAGTATGTACTGGAAACCTGGAAACAGATGCCTCCACTCAGCAGCACAGTGTAGTATAAATATAGCACGGGGGCTCACCCCAGGTGCACAGGGTATGAACCCTTCAGTCCAGGCCACAGCCCTGATAGAGAGCACTAACCTGTGCTCAAACAGTTAATTCAAGGTTATGGGAGATATTCCTTTAAGCAGTATATCCTTGAAATCCTGTCCAGCAGTTAACAGAGGCTGTAGCAGCATGTCTCCACTCAGTGGCACAGTGTAGTAAAATATATAGAAGGTGCACAGGGTATGCTGGCCACAGCTGTGACATAATCCACTAATCTGTGCTCAAACAGTTAATTCAATGTTATAGGAGAATGGCAGTATGTCGTGGAAATCCGGTCCAGCAGTTAACAAAGGCTGCAACATCAAGTCTTCATTCAGTAGCACAATGCAGTAAAAATACAGTAGGGGGCTTACCCCTTGAGTGCAGGCCACAGTCCTGACTAATCCATGCTATGATAGTTAATACAAGGTTATGGGTGAAATCCTTTTAAACAGTGTATATACATGGCCTAATTCAACATTACCATGCTACCCCAGTAAGACCCAAAAGCCCCTCAAGCACCTAGAGAAGTGAGAGCAAGAAGGGGAGAGGGCAGAAACCAAGAATAAGGTAGAAACACAATAAATAACATGGAAAAAAACACAGATGTACACAGTACAGAAGCACAGCAAGAGCAAACAGCAAAGTATATCAAAAAATATAATACAGAAACAACCTCAAAAAAGGCAATAGAAACATAAAGTAATAGAGAAGAGTAATACTCTGATCTGTATGCTTGATGGAGCAACAAAGAAAGAGGAAGTGATTAGGTCACATTATACCTCATGTACATCCTACATCTTGTGATTTGTTCTTTTTTTCTATGTGTTTCTTTGCTGCTGTGGAGCTAGTAAAGAGAGATTATGCAAAATATGAAGCATCCTGTCATGTTGTAAAATTAAGTGCTGTGTGTGTCTCCAAGATGCCAAAAGTATCACAGTTCTAGAAATTCCACGACAGATGCATACATATGGCACTAATGGTTGACATCCTGACATCCTGACTTAATAGTGTCATAGAGTTCAGATGTCAGAATCTCTTTGTCAACCTACTTTCTGGCCAGTGCCATCTTTAACATTGATTGAACCCTGGGCAAGAATTTGCTTGGGCCCCCTGGATCCTGCCCTCCCCCCTCACCCCCCACCCTACATACTTCCACTCACTGGCAGTCAAAACGCCCTCCACCCCAACACAGTGGAATAACAAATGTAGAGAGGGCCCTGGTTGTTTTGAGCATCTTCTCTAGCGCAAGAGCAGAGAAAAGATAGTGTTACTTTTTATAGCCATATTGTTTTTATATATTGTCATTAAATAGTATTTTAAAGCGATATACACCTACTTACTTGGAATTTATTATTTTACTTCCTGGTCTACATATCCTTTAGTGGGGATTATACCACTTAAGCCAAATATACTAGAGCAAGTTTCTGCTCTAGAAAATGTGAGTACCACACTTTTCATGAATTTTTCTCTTAATTGTTATTATAACATACTCCACTATTGGAGTTTCTCTTTATGTCTTTTACATTACCGTATCACTGGAATATTGGAGATATCTGCTTCTACATATATCCTTAGACAGGGATTGTTCCATCCATGCGAATTACGGTAGAGCTCCTGGCTAGCTCTACCAAATGTGAGTGTAAATTATCCTAATTTACTCAAATACCTCTCTCAGTTTTTTAACTATACTGCACCATTGTGTTTTCTCTCTGTTTTTATTTTTGAGGGTATATGAGAATTGTTCAAAGAAAAATACTCTGAATGTACGTATATTTGATTTAGGGCGCGGTTCCTCTCTCTCTTTTTGGTCAACTGTTTGTTTACAAGGTTGGGAATCCTTGTATTGGCTGCTGCCCACTAATTAATTTCTTTCTTTTTATTGGAGTGAGCACCTACCATACTCTTTTCTACATGTACAAACTCACACACAAGTGCACAGGCACAGGTATACATACACACAGATACACATAAACACTGACACAGAGGTACACATACACTGACACAAACACAGTCAGATACACACACTGACACTCACACAGCCAGATACAGACACTGACACAAACAGCCAGATATACACACTGACACAAACACAGCCAGATACACACACTGACACACACTAACACACACACAAACAGATACACACAGTCAGATACAAACACTGACACAAACACAGCCACAGCCAGGATACAGACTGTGAAAACTCCCCTTTTCAAGTGAGTTTGCCACGGGTTCCTGGAGAAGCCTACTTGCCAGCCTCCAGCCTCCTGTCCACAGACTATGTACCGTGTATAATGTGATATAAAAGTCTCCGTTCATGTAAATAGACTATATGGTTCAGAAACCGAACAGCCGCATGAACCGGAGACCACCCTGGAGCTTGTTAAGCCTAATTGCTACTTTGTAGCAATTTCCACCTCAGTGTTCAAAGTGTTCGTTGAACACAGGAAGTGGTGTTTGGTCGTCGAGTTCATTAAACTATTTTCAGATACTGAAACTCCCGAACACCGCTGGACTTCCATGATTGCCTGTGTTTATAACATTTAGGAAGACACTGGAATCATTCGTCTGAATAAGGTGAACAAGCTCCAGGGTAGAACTATGGATTCTGTTTGGAAGTTTGTTAAATTTTTTAAACTACCAAACTAGTCCGACTGCAAGCCCTGATTCTATGGAACTGTTTTGGGCATGGGACATGCATGCTGTAGGTCAAATAAATGACTTCCAGGAAATTTCTGAACCCATGAACTGATCTGGGTGATTTTTTGATATGTTGGTCACCTAGATCAGGGCTATTAGGGATGTAATGTTTGTTGGGTTTTATGTATTTTTAGGGTACTTTTGTGGTGTTTTGGAAAAAGTATGTTTTTTCTGTGCTTGGAAATAATTGGATTAGATTAGTACAGTTCCTGATCCAATTATCTCCCAAGCACAGAGGAGGGATTAACTGATTTTGTATGGGAGTGCTCTGGAACTGAGAGCCAATGTAATTGTGTAATTGTTTCTACTGTGGTTTACTCTCAGGTCCAGGGGGGAGTGCCCCTTGCATGGGGACATGCATATAAGGCCAGTTTTGGCTGCCATTAAAGGATTCAAGCTTGTATTCCCAGAACTATGTGTTGTCTGGTTAATGGGAGGGGAAAGGGCTTCTCTTTAACCACTGTTCCAGTGTGGAGGATTCAACAGGGAAAGTCCTTGTAAGGACTAGAGCTCTCAGGACTGAGTGTCGTCCAGTGCCTAGGGGTGTCTAGAGCAAATTCCCCATTTGGCCCCAGAGTGGTTCCAGGGCCCCAGTCAAGCCATGGCGACTGTGGGCAGAAGTGCTGTGGTTTGTCCCCTGTTCCAGCTAGGAAGCAATCCTTGGCGGAGATACCCAGCTGGGGTACAGGGTCAGCTCCGTCACACAGGCATACAGTCAGATACACACACACACACACACACACATACAGTCAGATACACATATGTAATGAACCAAACCTTGTCACAGGCTCCTGGAGGAGTGTGGAGGCTAGCCTCCTGCCCATTGCCTATGGGCCATGCTAAAAGGATATTAAAAGGCTTGGTTTGTGGGATTCCCTTGAACTGTTCAGGAACTAAACCAATCCACGGACTGCAGACCACTCTGAGCTTATTGACCCTTGTTAACCTCTCTTGACACTTCAATCAGTGTGGGTTCTAATTGTGGTTGGGTGGCTGTCGTTTGTATGCACGATCATGTAGGAACTATGTAGAGGCCATCTTGTTCGCGAGAATGCAGGCAGTGGTGTTTGGGCGTCAATCACACAGAATTAAAATCGGACGCTGATACTCCCAAACACCCCTGAACTTGGATAAACGCCTGCTCCTTCCCCCACACATGTCAGGAGAGCGCCATTTGGTAGGTTTGTTCGCATGGTTCATACAAACAATTGCTACCAAGAAGTCAGAGTGTGCATTCAATATTTCGTTCGCATGGAACTCCCGAAGTTGACCGGCAAAAGGATAAAACACCCTGGAACTGTTTTGGGCATAGGACCATGTGCACAGTCGGTCAAATAATTGACGTCCCTGAAAATCCCGAACCCCTGAACCGATCTGGGTGATTTTTGGATATGTTGGTCACCCAGATCGGGGCTATCGGGGTATGTGACTTTGGTGGGATTTTCATGTGTTGGGGGCGGTTTTGGGGGTTTGTTAAATTGTATGTTTTTGTAACTTAGAAATTATTTAATTATATGTTTGTGTGCTCAGGTAATTATCTCTCAAGCACAGGGGAGGTGTTTGTGGAATGTTTGCTTGTAACTAGTTCCCTCTCAGGTCGATAGTGGAATGCCTCTGTAATATGATTTGGGAAACCCCTTGCATGGGGAGTTGCATGTATTCTCTGTTATCTTGCATTGTGTATATGTGTGGCTCCCAATAAATCAGATCGTTTTACCCCTTCATGAAGTCTAGGCTGATGTTTGGGGGATTGAGAGCTATACTCACAACCATAATCACTACTCTGCTTGGAACCAAGAGCTATAATCACTGCAGCCCTTGGGACTTGGGAGACTTATGGCGGATATACTCTGCCAGAGTATAGAGGATCCGTTACAACACACACACACACACACACACACTGTAAGATACACACACACATAGTCAGAAACACACACAGTAAGATACACACATACAGTCAGATACACACAGACACACACACACACACAGTCCAATACACACATACAGTCAGATACACACACACACAGTCAGATACACACACATAGTCATATCAATTTTACATAGGTTAGCCACCCTCCTGTCTCCTTACCTTGAGAGCGGAGATTGATGGGAGTCTGATGAACTCCTTCGTGTGTGCCTCCTCCTTCTTTCCATGTGTGCCTCCTCCCACCCAAGTGGCACTCTGTTACGTGGGAGGAAGTGACCTCACCACATTTCCTCCCAGCAGACAGGAAGACAGAGGCCAGTATGGAGGATGCTTAAAGGGCTGGGGGGCCGTCATTAGCTCACCTGCTTCAGCCCACCTAATATTTCTTATTATCCAGGTGGGCTGTTCAGTCCTGGCTCAGGGCCCCGTTTGCCCCTCGTTAAAGACGGCCCTGTTTCTGGCAAGATATATTGGTCTCATTGCCTTTCTTCTCTTCTAGAATTGTAAAACAGATTATGGCATTGCAGGTTCAGCTAGAACAAGTTAGGCATACAATGAGGCATAGTAGCATGGCGTGGGTTGCCAGCAGTGGCGTACTAAGGGGGGCGGAGGGGGCAGTCCACTCCGGGTGGTCTAGGTGTAGAGGGGGCTATGTGAGATGTACGGCCGCACAGTGCCCCATGGTAGTTAGGGTGCCATGTGGCCAGAACAGCTCACACACGCAAAGAGCAGCTGAACTGGCCGCATGGAGGTAAAGTGGGGGTGGAGCTAAGAAAAATCAGGGCGGAGCCAATCCGGCAACAGGGGTGGAGCTTAATACAGCCCTTACCCGTTGCTGTTACTGCTGCACATGGAGGTGCAGCAAGGTGTAAGTAATCCCTGCTTCCTCAACAGGCTCCAGGGAATCCACTCCTCCTTCAGCCCACACTGTCTGTAAGTAAGAGTGTGTGTGTGTGTGTGACTGTGTGTCTGTGTGTGTGTAAAACTGTCTGCTGTAACTGACTGTGTGTGTAACTGTGTGTATTTGTGTATGTGTCTGCATGCCTGTAACTGTGTGTCTGTGTGTGACTGTGTGTATTTGTGTATGTGTCTGCATGCCTGTAACTGTGTGTGTGTGTGTAACTGTGTAACTGTGTGTGTGTGACTGCGTGTGACTGTATGCCTGTAACTGTGTGTGTGACTGTCTCCCTTTAACTGTGTATGTGTATGTATGTGTGACTGCATGCCTGTAACTGTGTGTGTGACTGTTTCCCTTCAACTGTGTGTGTGTGTGTGTGTGACTGCATGCGTGTAACTGTGTGTGACTGTTTCCCTTTAACTGTGTGTGAGTGACTGTCTCCCTTTAACTGTGTGTGTGACTGCATGCCTGTAACTATGTGTGTGACTGTCTCCCTTTAACTTTGTGTGTGTGTGTCTGCCTGTGACTGTGTGATGTTGCCTGTAAGTGTGTGTGTGTGACTGTAAGTGTGTGTGTATCTCTGCCTGTAACTGTGTGTGTAACTGACTGCCTATAACTGTGTGTGTGTCTCTGCGTGTGTCTGTCTGCCTGTGACTTTTTGATGTTGGTTGTAACCGTGCGTGTGACTGTCTGTGACTGGGTGCAGGTGACTGTCTGCTGCTGCCTTTAACTGTGTATGTGACTGTCTGCCTGTGACCGTATGTGTGTGTATGAATGTATATGTGACTGTCTGCCTGTGACTGTCTGCATGTGACTGTATGCCTGTAACTGTGGGTGTGACTGTATGCCTGTAACTGTGGGTGTGACTGTCTGCCTGTAAACGTGTGTGTGTGGGGCTGCAGGGATTTTCTAGAAGGGGGCAGGGGTTTTGTCTTTATAATGGGGGATGAGCAGGGGATTTGTAGAAGGGGGTAGGACAGGGGTATTGCGCCTCCTAACCCATAAACTGTTAACACTTCTAGAGTCCCTTAACGGGTTCCTAGATATCCTTGCTCCTCCTTTCCTACACGCCCATCTCCATGATTTGTGCGACACTGATAGTTGAGTAATTCTTAAATCCATCTCGCACCTAAAGTTATGTGTATAATCTATACGTAGATGATACACATTATTTTAGTTGTTAGGTGGATTAAAAAAATTATGCAACACAACTTTACCCCACTCTCTCTAGAATATAAGTTTGTTTTGTTATGGATAGAAATTAATGTAGGTAAAAGGTCTATTTACTTTGTATACCCGTATTCAGTATTTACTCAAAATGGCTGCTAGAGCACCCCCTCCCATCAACTAACCACCTCGCGTAGCAAGATGGCGTATCAATCCGGAGTAAAATCCCGAGATGATGGTGACATCACACTTTGGAGGAAGTGCATTAGATAAGACACTTAACAATTGACCACTTAAAGATGTATTCTCTCTGTTATCTTGCATTGTGTATATGATGTATTTCCACCTTTAATGGGCTTGCCTGTCCCCCTGATTAAACATTCTGGAGTTTGTCAGTGTGATTTACTTTAGAGTGTGCACGTTCTAATTTAAGAATCTGGACAGGGGGCACATACTCAAGCAAACACTTGGTTTGATCTAAAACAGTTTGAGGAAGGACCTCCACATTATCTGTTCCTTTGTGTCCTATTGGTTTTGTTGCAAAAACGTGTCTGTTAGTCCACCTATTGTACAAAGCTGCAGAATTTGTTGGAGCTTTATAAATAATAACGTGAATGTGTGTTTTTACAGGGTGTTAAATGTCTTTTGGGGTTATGGTTTGGTGTATTTAAGACATTTTTCATTCCCTTGCTTGGGATGCGTCACTTGATTTCAGTGTACAGGGATTTTCACATTTTCATGTGACTTACACCAGAAAATGTATGTGGTATGTTCTATATACTCTATATGGCTTTAACCCCTTAAGACTGGAGGGCGTACTATTCCGCCCTATTTTAGGCGGCTCTAAACGCCGCCGGGCGTAATAGTACGCCCTCCGGTCTTTCCTTACTTACCCGGTCGCCGGCGGTCCCACGCCGGCGATCGTGGTTGGTGGGACTCCCAGGGAGCCCCCCCATGGCAGATCCTCCTCCTCCGGTCCCCCCCGGCCATGTGAGAGTGAGGTCCTTGCGAGGACCTCACAATCACATGGCCGGGATAGCTGCCTCCTGTATTGCTAGCAGGGGGGCTGCCTGTATTGACAGGTGGTCCCCCTGCTGCCTGGAAATAAAAATAAAATAAATTAATAAGTGTAAAAAAAATAATTATATACTTAGATCATATACATATGATCTAAGTATATATACATATATATATATATATGTTTATATATATATATATATATATATATACACACACATATACATACACACATGCACACTGTCTAGGTGTATTTTACTATTAATATATATATAATTATATATAACAATAATTATATATATATATATATATATATATATATATATATTAATAGCAAATTACACGTAGATTGATACTGATTAAATATATATATAATTATTGTTATATATATATATATATTTATATATAATATAAAAAAATTAAATATGTAAATATGTTAAAAAATAAAATTTAAAAAATAATTTAAAACAATAATTAAAAAATATATAGATGTATGTTATTTCGTTCTAACTGTGTTGTGATATTAATATATATATATTTATATCAAAATACATGTAGAACGAAATAATATATATATCATGTACGGGTACAGTTCCTTTTTTAGAAGAGGACATATCTCCACAAGAATCTCCTGGGATATCTCAAATCGACACAAGAGGCAGAAGAAGAATGCAATCCCACGTAGAGGACAGAAGGGAAGATCGAAATGCAGGTTTCAAAGGCAAACCACCGATTCGGAAGAAATAACTAATGTGTTTAATCTCTCTAATAAAATTCTGACTAGTGATCATTATTCAGTACTATCTAAAGGACTAACTTTTGTACCAGTGATGAAACCTGATCCGTTTAAAACCGATGTTGAGTTGTATAAATTACAACATATTTTGATCAGTAATGAACATCGCAAGATGGATCAAACAGATAAGCGGCAGCATCCGTTCAAATTGAAATATGTCTCTGATTCTAAAACTACAAACAATTCAATTAAAACATTTATGCAGACTCTGAAGAAAGACGTCGAACAGACTATTAAAAAACCATTGGATCATAGACAAAACTTGACCAAAACTGAGAAAGCAGCACTTAAAGATCTTGAACAAGACCCCAACATTATTATCCGCCCCGCGGACAAAGGGGGCGCCATAGTTATAATGGCGTACCATCAGTATAAACTGGAGATTATGCGGCAGTTGATGGACACCTCCACTTATCAAAGATTAACCTTTGACCCGGTTAATAAATTTCAAAAACGTATTAGGGAACACATTTCGATGGGCTTACAAATGGGTTACCTCGATCTGAGAACATCCAAATATTTGTTTGTGGAAAATCCAGTTCACCCGGTACTATATACCATTCCAAAAATCCATAAGGATGTCAAGAATCCTCCGGGCAGGCCCATTGTATCGGCCATGGGTAGCCTACTAGAACCCATCGCTAAGTATGTGGATTTTCATGTTAAAGAGTGTGTAAAAGAATTACCTACATGTATCCGGGATACTAAAGATGTATTGGACAGAATTGCAAAGATTTCCCTGAAAGATAAAAACATAATACTGGCTACTTTGGATGTACAGAGTTTGTACACTATTATTCCCCATATAGAGGGTATACAAGCCCTCAGGGAAATACTTCAGACATCGGACAAATATCAAGGACCTCCTATAGAATACCTCTTGGAATTTCTTCAGATTGCGCTTACGTGCAACTATTTCAAGTTTGAGGAGTTATTTTATTTACAGTTATCTGGGACTGCGATGGGTGCGGCCATGGCACCATCATATGCCAACGCATACATGTTTCAATTTGAGCAGAAATATATTTTGAATCGTGGATCCAGTAACATCATTGCTTATTATCGTTTTGTCGATGATGTGTTTATGGTATGGAGTGGTTCCACCTGTGAATTAGAAGATTTGGTATCGAATATTAATGGATTGTCATTAACAGTCAAATTTACACTCACATACAGTGAGAAAGAGATACCATTTTTGGATGTCACTGTATATAAGGAAGGTGATAAATTAGGATATACAGTACACCGCAAAAGAACTGACAGAAATACTCTACTGGCTGCTACGAGTTATCATCCACAACGACTCAAAGACTCATTACCCATTTCCCAATATATGAGGGTATTACGGTATAATAGCAACCCTACAAACAGAGAAAATCAATTAAAAGAGATGACCCTCAGATTTCAGGAAAGGGGATATTCATCGAAAACTTTGGAGGAAGCGAAAACCCGAGCCATTGTGAAATGGACACAGGAGATGAGTGCAATACGAATTGAACCAAATACGGAAATTCCCAAGATATATTTACCTCTCACATACCATACCGCTTCGACACAAATCCGCAAATCGATTGATAGGCATTGGGACATGCTGAGCGCTGACAAACAACTCTCACCTATATTTTGTGAGAAACCTATTATCAGTTATAAAAGAAATAGGAATCTTAGAGATATTCTTGTTAGGAGTGACCCTACACAGAATTACAAGAAGAGTACAAGTCACAAGAAACACGGATGTTACAGATGTAGTGGGTGTGTCACCTGTAGCCATATGCTGCCTGGAAACTCTTTTGCCCATCCTCACAGCGGGAAAAGAATAGCCATTTCACAGTATATTACGTGTACTACAGATCACGTAATTTATCTGATTACATGTCCCTGTGGATTATCTTATGTGGGGAAGACAGACCTAACCCTACGGGATCGTATTCGTGGACATAGGTCTGGTATTATGACAGCCTTCAGGGACCAAAAAACGGATAAACCAGTGGCCAAACATTTTTTGGCAGCTTCGCACAGACTCCCCACACTTAAATTTATGGCCATAGATCATGTCCCTCCTTTGTCTCGTGGGGGTGACAGATCTAAGTTATTACTTCAACGAGAAGCTTACTGGATCTTTAAGTTGGATACAGTTACACCTAAAGGCCTCAATGAATATAATACTTATTCCATGTTTTTGTAATTATTTCTTGTAGTTATTTATTGCATTTAGTTTATAGTCAATTTGAGACATACAGATTGTTATTGGCTTTTGATATGGATATACAAAAAGATCGTTTTTCTCTTAAGGTTTACGGCATGTTCATCTCCAGTTACGTTTAGCCCGACATAATAATAATAAAAATGTATCATTGGTAAATATTTTATAATTAATAATATATTTAGTATATCTGGGCTTGTTGTTATATTACTAGTGTAATATCATTTAGTAGAATTTGAGAAATACCGTTGTTTGCATTATTTTGTGCATTTTCTGCATTTTTTTCAATTTTTGGATCTTATAGCTCTTGATGTCTGTAGTTTAACATATTAGACATATTGTTTATATGAGTTGTTAATATATGGCATGTATAGCCTGTTATTGATATTGTAAAATTATGCAGCACATCTTTCTGGGCAGGACTACTTTGCTCACATTGTATATATGTGCTTACACATTTTCCACATTCTTATTTACGAATTTTTTTTGCACTTTGTATTTTTTTCACAGTTGGTCCTTTCTCTTATTTGTGCGCAACATTGTTATTACTTACTATATCCTCCAGACTTTTATTGGTTTTAATAACACGTTTATCATTCACTACACAGAGTGATCACATTACATTCACATTATCTCTATTGTCTAATATAGCCGATCCTAATCTTCACATTGTGTATTTGGTTGCTTAGCAACGACGCATTGCTATGCGTCATCACGTCTCTCACATGGCGTTTCAGTTTCACTTCCGGGTTTCGGACGGCTACCGATTTCACTGCACATCTTATTGGTAAGTTCTGATTATTATGTATCCATATATATTCACTGTATACACGATATTTTTGATCTTGAAAAAGACCCTTTATGGGTCGAAACATTGATCATCATTAAATTGTGGCATAAATAATTTGCACGCTGGAATAAATTTATCACGTACTTAAGAAGACCTGTGAGTGCACCTTGTTTATATTTTTTATATTTATCAACGCCAGAGGTGGGCACCCAGGCAAGAATATTTTGATTTTTTACAAAGGGTGAGTGCCAAGTTCACGTTTTCTTTTTATATATATATATATATATATATATATATATTAGTTAATACAATGTTAAACAAAAATCTGCACACCAGTCAAGCCATAAGACTTGCTTTTCCCACAGAAATCCCAAATCTGCAGTGATGTTAAAACCGCAAAGGATTCTGGGTGGGCAAATGCAAATTAGTTTAAAAAGAATCACATTTTTGAATCATTCCATTTTAAACATGGATTCCTATTAATCTGTGTTTGCAGTATACAACTGCTTGGAACACAATTTAGGAAAAGATACAAAACCAGTGAACCACTCATGGACAGCTGTTTTGTTGTTAATGCAACTCTTCAGCATGAGGTTGGTTACTGGTTTGCTTATTGAGGCTTGGTAGTGCTTGGGAAGCAAAATCCAATTAGGTTATGGTGGGGAAAAATTGTGATTGAAAACCCCTTCCACCTGAAGTCTGTGGATAGTTAATACAATGTTAAACAAAAATCTGCACACCAGTCAAGCCATAAGACTTGCTTTTCCCACAGAAATCCCAAATCTGCAGTGATTATAAAACCGCAAAGGATTCTGGGTGGGCATATGCAAATTAGTTTAACAAAGAATCACATTTTTGCCTCATTCCATTTTAAACATGGATTCCTATTAATCTGTGTTTGCAGTATACAACTGCTTGGAACACAATTTAGGAAAAGATGCAAAATCAGTGAACCACTCATGGACAGCTGTTTCGTTGTTAATGCAATTCTTCAGCATCAGGTTGGTTACTGGTTTGCTTATTGAGGCTTGATAATTCCCAAGCACTACCAAGCCTCAATAAGCAAACCAGTAACCAACCTCATGCTGAAGAGTTGCATTAACAACAAAACAGCTGTCCATGAGTGGTTCACTGGTTTTGCATCTTTTCCTAAATTGCGTGACCAAATGGCTACTAAAAAAGACTGGACATACCCCATTTGCAATACCTTTGGTTGTCTACTATTGCAAATGGTATGCCATTATGGGTGTAAATTTAATTCCTGGGCTACTATAAAGTCCCAAAGGCAACGTAACCAATCTGGCGAATTTCAATTTCAAATGTAACGTGCTATATTTGACCCTGTAACTTCCCAAAACGCCATAAAACCTGTACATAGGGGCTACTGTTTTACATGTGAGACTTTGCTGAATACAAATATGTGTATTTTATTGCAGTAAAAGCAAACAGTATTATGACATTGACAGTTAAAATGTCATGTAGAACTAAAAAAATCAAATAAAAATCTTATTTTCTCTCATTTTTTTCATATTAAATTATGTTTCATAGCTAAATATTTGATATTAAATGAAAGCCCTGTTTCCCCTGAATAAAATGATATATAATAAGGGTGGGTGCATTTAATATGAAAGAGGTGAATTACGGTTGGACAGACATGTAGCGCAAATGCCAGGTTTTGTTCACATTTTGTTTCATTCACAACGTGTACATTTGGCTCAGTCGTCCTTAAGGGGTTAAACACTTTAGGCACCCAGACCACTTCAGCTTAATGAAGTGGTCTAGCCTTCTAGGGTTAACATTTTTTCATAATTATAGCAGTTTCAGAGAAACTGCTATAATTATGAATGGGTTAAGCCTTCCCTCCCCTCTAGTGGCTGTCTCATTGACAGCCACTAGAGGCGCTTGCGTGCTTCTCACTGTGAAAATCACAGTGAGAGCACGCAATAGGAAAGCATTGTAAATGCTTTCCCAGATCGCTGAATGCGCCAGCTGCTGCGCTGCGCGCATTCAGCCGAAGGAGGAGGAGAGGAGGAGGAGAGCTCTCCGCCCAGCGCTGGAAAAAGGTAAGTTTTACCCCTTTCCCCCTTCCAGAGCCGGGCGGGAGGGGGTCCCTGAGGGTGGGGGCACCCTCAGGGCACTATAGTGCCAGGAAAACGAGTATGTTTTCCTGGCACTATAGTGGTCCTTTAAGGCTTTGCACCAAGATTGTTTCAAAAATATGTTGCTGCTGTGTTACGCCAGCTGGTAAAATAAATAACAGAGTACGTTTTCAACAATACCAGTTTGATTTTTGATTTTTTTTGGCAACACTCACAAGTAAATTGAGCCCATTTTATAGCTTTGTATAAACGTGACATCTAGTGGTCCATTTAGCATACTGCAACATAAATATATACAGTTTTTCAAAAATGCAAGTACAAAATATGCTAATGCAACAGTCACACAAATATTAACTTAGTACCAATATGAAGTCTCAAAAATGAAAGACAAAAAAAAAAAGTTAGAACTAGCTTCGTCTGGTATGTCATACGCATTATTAGGCAAGGTTCAAATCCAACAAAAAATGATGCACTGATTGGAATGTAGTAGTTAGTTTTGAAAAAAAAAATCATAGTTAAGATTACATTTTAGCACTGTTTTTTTCATATTGCTCTTTAGAATTTCTTCATATGTGTTATAAATATTGTTTAGCAAATATTCACATGCAATGCAATAGATCTGTAGAGTTTATATACTGATATATGAATGCAGATTGTCTAGATTAAGGTCTTGAGCATATCACTTTGTCAGTACAGTATAATATTTAGTTATACAACATTGTCAGGATAATATAATAATATAAACCAGAAATCCTAAAATGTATCCTAAAAGGATCTTCAATAGGCTGGATTTAACATTAATAAAAAAAGAACAGGCCAAGCCAAGTTAAGGGAACTAGAAGGTACTTATACGTTAGAAAAACCAAATATCAAGGGATACACGAGTCAGAATATACAAAATACAAGCCACGGTCAAAATATACAAAAATCAAAACATGATTTGGATATTCGGTGCCTCAAAATGGTAGCCAGCAAACATCCACAGACGTTACTGAAGGAAGCAGTGCAGAGCAGGAGAGAAACCTTCCTTACCGGCACCGGCTGCTTTTGGTTCTGGAAGGCTGTTGATGCAAGAGCACATCATACAATGACAACCAGGAAACACTCGGCTCCAGGAGACAGAATGATCAGTTCCTTACTATCTGGGCAGGACACTCAAGGGGCACCTCAGGTGGGCATTTCTCCAAACACCTGGAGATTACCCTCAAGCAAAACTCTCCCGGGCTGATAGCCTTTTCATCTTTTGTGCAGTAGTGACATTACCATGGTCTGCTGCAGCAAACCTCTTAAGCTGAGACATAGGCTAAGCCTGATCACCATGCTGACACAACTGCCTACATCTCCTTGACTTACCTGTGCTAGCATAACAACAGATTGTGTATTTTCCTTTTCTTTTTTAGATTTAAAGCATAAGAGTTTACTTTAGTTTCATTTAACATTATAGTCTGCAGAGCATGTCAGGAATTAAGACCTAGGTTCCAGTCTTTGCTTACATATGATGCGGTGGTGGTCATCCCAATATTAACCTCAATGAGATATAGCTGTCACTCATTTTAACTATTGGTTCATAAGCACCTAGCTATATGTCACAGTTTGAGCGTGTTATGCAGCAACTTGCAATATTCAGGTCTTTATAGAGCAATATATTCTTGGAATACTACTTTATATAGCATTTAGACGTGAATGTGTTATGCTTGATATTGACAAACAAAAAGTGCAAATCTCTCGAAATAACCTGTCATGCACCTGCAAATTATCTTGTAATGTTAATCGTTATTGTTATGTATTTACAAACATGTCTACTTATCTAAGCACTACAAAAATAAAGAATGAATAAAAAAAAAACATGCTCTTGGATACTAAAACAGGAAATCATGACAGGGCACTGAGAAATAATCAAAATGTGTTTAAATATCCTAAAAATGGATCTGATTGGCTAATGGCTGTCATGTAACAGCTGAACGTTCGTGCGCAGAATTTTGGGCAGAACCTATTAGACCATAAAAGGTTCTGCCAAGCAGTAGCCTGCGTTTCTCCTTCTTTCAGACGTGGCCTTCATGGAGAAAAGGCCGAGCACTATCGGCAGAGTTCCCTGGGACTTTTGGGATTGGGCCATACTGGAGCATTTCACAGGTATTGTTACTGAGCTCCATGTCACCATGACAATCATGGATTTATCTATTATTGTAACTGGTTAATAATGTCTATTTTACTTTGTGTCTCACAGCACAATTTTATCTTGAAAATCAGAACCAGATTAGCTATAGTAACTGAAATCAGTTAGCAGTAACACCACTGAAGTCTGTAGAGATGACTACAGCTGGAGGAACAGTTGGTATGGTTTAGATTGTCTAAATCTATGTGTTACATCTGGAAGCCATTTTTTTGAATCTATGCATACTGAAAGAATTCTACATTCAAAACAAAAGTAAAATATGGACCTCACAGGGCCCGGTGGAAAATCAGTTCAGATATGATGAGACACACAGGTCCTAATAGGTACAAATGTTTCATAGAACAATTAGAACAGATGATGGAGGTAGCGCCAAAATAACATCAAATATATGATATATATTAAGTGTACAATAAAAATACAAGGGTACTAAGTAAAAAAGATAAAAATTTCATTTTGGGGTCATAAAAATCTTCAAATGTTCGATAAGATGTCTATGGAGTAGTGTCAAACATCAGCGACATATGTAAAAGATAAACATAGGAGACCAATAGTGCAAAATTGTAAGTCTATGGACTATAGACAACATAAGGATAAAAATTGCCAACTCACGTTTTCAGAGCTATAACCAGCTCTCGGTAAAACAGCATACAGTAGTATTTAAATTCCCCACTTGTAGGATATCCCTCTGATGGTAGTTGTAGTGTAGATCACATGCAATTAAAGAAAAAGAAGGCCCATAGTGCTCTCCATATATGCAGGTATGAAACAGTAAAAGGAAATGAACTTACAATTTTGAGAGCAGACAGACTGCACTATGACAACAACATAGGTGGAACAATCCCCACCTAGGATTCTTTAGATGATGAATCTACTTTGTTGAATGATGAGATGTGCCGGGTATAGATACAATAGAAACTAAATAAATGTATAAAAGACTGACCCAAAACAAATAGGTAGTCTAAAAATATTACTTTTGTTTAAACAAATAATTAAAATCTCAACGCGTTTCACCCTATTAGGCTTTTTCAAGGAAAGTAGAACAGATACCTGGCAGCTTGGGATTATATAGGAGACTTAAGTTCACAAGTTTTCAAATTTTGGTGACAAAATGACGTCACAGGTCATGTGACCCTGGTCACATGACTTATATAAATACAGTACACTTTGAAGAAATTCAATTAAAAAAATTAAAACTCCTTTTTTAATAAAATATAATTAAAACTTTTGGACCATGATTAAAGGGACACTCCAGGCACCCAGACCACTTCTGCCCATTGGCGTGGTCTGGGTGCCAACTCCCACTACTGTTAACCCTGCAACTGTAATTATTGCAGTTTTTAATAAACTGCAATAATTACCTTTCAGGGTTAACTCCACCTCTAGTGGCTGTCTAGACTAGACAGCCACTAGAGGGCACTTCCTGGATCATAGCAAAGGAAACATGTGCTAGACTATCACTGGACATCCTCACGCTGTGTGAGGACCTCCAGCGTCTCTCATTTCCCCATAGGAAAGCATTGAAATGCATTTTCAATGCTTTCCTATTGGGAGCGCTAATGCGCATGCGCGGCATTGCCACGCATGCGCCTTAGGCCTCCCCGGCCGGTGGGCAGGATCAGTCACGCCAACCGGCCAACGCAATGCAGACGAGGAGCGGCGGCGGAGGAAGAAGCAGCGACGTGGGACATGTCGCTGCCTCCGGTAAGTTACTGAAGGGGTTTTCACCCCATCAGCAACTGGGGATTGGGGGATGGGAGGGAGAGGGGACCTGCAGTGCCAGGAAAACGGATAGTTTTCCTGGCACTGGAGTTTACCTTTAAGAGTTATGTATTATACTTAGCATTAAAAGTCTGTGATTTATATACAAATGTAATACAGTTCAAAATTGTGGCAGTAAAAAAATATACATCGCTAAATGGAAGTATTATTTAAAAAAGGGATTGTTTTGTTTTGTAAGACATATTAGGATTAGTAGAACCGTAATTTTGGATGAAAAATTCTAATGATCGGGGTATGTTTGGTGTTATGGGAAATGTAGTGATCGGGCAGTTTTGTGTCTGAAATGAGAAGAGGGGATGGCCATCTTTGAAAAGGGAATGTAGTTGGTAAATAGCTTTATGGTATATCTCCATTGAATGGGGTACAATTAATAAGTGGAAAAATAAAAAAGGGGGATTATTTAAATAGTTTGTCTCAATTCTATATGCAGGTGATCGAGGTTTTAGGGTATTTGGGAAATTTAGTAAATTGAGTATTTATAAGTCTGAGGTGTGAGGAGGGAGCGTCTGTCTTTAAAAGGAGATAGTGATGGCAAATAGCTCATTAATGAACCTCAGAGACTTAGATAACAACAATTAAATAAAAAATAAAAAAGGGAGGTGATAATTTGGACAAGATATATAAGTGAATATGAAATAGGAAAATGGGTGGATTTAGTGAAATTGGACTTGGGTAATGGACATGGACATAAAATAATTTAAACATATTACATAGTACAATTACAAATCTTATATTACTATTTTATTATTTATTTAGTGCCAGATTCCGTAGCACTATACAATGAGTGGACCAACAGACATGTAATTGTAACCAGGCAACTGGACGTACAGGAACAGAGGGAGGTGGGGGGCCCTGCTCAATGAGCTTACATTCTATACATTTATATAACATATATAAATAGTAAATATTAAAATCACTTTACTTGTTATTTAAACCATGGATTATTAAGAATCATAAAAAGTTAAAAAGATCAAAATCTGCATTTAAACCTTTTGATACAAGAATATCTAAATTAAAAACCCATTCAATTTCGTTTCTTCCTAAAATGTTTTTAATATCACCTCCTCTCCATGGGATTGTGCATTTCTTTACCTATAAACTTTAACCCCTTAAGGACACAGCTTCAGAAGCTTGTCTTACGCTTAATGACACAAGGAATTTTTGCATTTTCTTGCTGTTTGCGTTCAACTGCAATTTGCATCTCTCTCATTTATTGCACCGACACGTATTGAATACTGTTTTTTTTTAAAGGACAGAAAGGGCTTTAATTTGATGTAACATATATATATATATATATATATATATAAATATATATATATATATATATATATATATATATATATATATATATATTGTAACGGCACCCCCAGGCATAAAAGGGTTAAACCGCCATTTAGTAGATCTTCCCCTCCAGAGACACAGGCACAGCTACTACAGACCATCAATCCGCCGAACAGGAAACCATATGAATGCTGTAAACAGCCGAATAGGAAAAACCATACGAATAGGTTTACACTCCTAGCAGTCGAACTGGAACAGCATACAATAAATCCCCCCAAGAATGAGACAAGGCTCTGTTTTGAGGGTCAAGCAGTGAACAGACAGAGCTGTGGGTTTATTGTTCTTAAGTACACATTCTTACACATTAGTACCACCCACAGGGTTTTGGAACACAACCAATAAACACATACAATAATCTCAGACACTTCCACACAAAATCCTCCCCTCTGCCTGTGATTCAATTACCTTACACAATGGGTTAATGTAATTTATCACAAGCAGAGAAATACAATTTTTCCACATTATTCATAACTTGAAAAGTATGCATCACATTCACATAACTTATATTTTCAGAATCAGCATACTCGAAATACAAACATATGTCAAAATCATTCAAATTGGTCCAGTGCTTCAAAAGATAGATCGTAGTCCTTTGTGACCAAAGGAAGCATGGCTTTTCTGCCCAAAACCAGTTCCACAGAGTCTTCTATCCTGGAGATAATTGGGAAGTAATCCAATTATCTCCAAGGACAGAGGCAAAACTCCATTGAACACATAGCAGCAAAAGACAATAAAACACATAAAAACATATAACTGTGCAGCCATTGCACAAAACAGGTACATGCAACATATCCCAAGATAGCTCAGATCTGAGCGCACATTATTACTTAATGGCGCTCACAGCATACACATACAGTTTAATTGCCATGGAGCCAAAGTCTTTCATTATACGAATGGGCTCCATGGCATAACTATCTGGGGTATCACCGCTCAAACAGTGCATGCACCGAATGACCCGGCTTTCGTGTCTTTGCAGGGGAAAATCAAGTGTTTCAACATGGGGTCATAGTCTAAAGGCAGCAGGCGGGCAACCTCGTCACACATATATATATATATATACAGGGCCACCATCAGGGCATGACAAGCGTAACGGTTGTCATGGGCCCGGCGGTCCTGGGGGGCCTGGACTGCTCAGGTCGTCCGGGCCCCACATTCAGTGGGTACATACCGGGTCGCAGGGGGCCCTGCGACCCCGGTATGTACCCACTGGGCCAGCCTCTTCTCCTGGGGGGCCCAGCAGCCGGTCACCTCAGGGCCCCCCAGAGGCTGGCCCTGCTGACACCCGGTGGGCGGGCGGGCGCGCGTGAGGGAGCACTTTCCCTGGCTGAGTACTTCCTCTTCTGCTCCCTCGCGCTCCGTACTGATGCCGGAGCCGGAAGACGTCATCTTCCGGTGCCGGCATCAGTACGCGGCGCGCGAGGGAGCTGAATAGGAAGCACACAGAGGAGAGTGATCCCTTGCACGCCCGCCCGCCCTCCGGGTGTCAGGGGGAGAGGAAGGAAATTGGAGGGGGGGAGAGGAAGGGAGGAAATTTGGGGGGGAGAGGAAAGAAATTTGAGGGAGGAGAGGGAGAGGAAGAGGGAAATTTGAGGGGGGAGAGGAAGAAAATTTGGGAGGGGTGGAGAGGAAGGAAGAAGTTGAGGGAGGGAGGGAGAGGAAGGAAATTTGAGGGGGAGAGGAAGGAAATTGGGGGAGGGGGAGGAGGAATGGAGGAAATTTGGGGGGAGGAAGGAAATTTGAGGGAGGGAGGGAGAAGGAAATTGGGGAGGAAGGAAATTTGAGGGAGGGGGGGAAGAGAGAAGGAAATTTGAGGGAGGGAGGGAGGGGGAGGAAGGAAATTTGAGGGGGGAGGGAGGAAGGAAATTTGAGGGGGGGAGAGGAAGGAAATGAGAGGGAAGGGGAGAAGAAGGAAATGAGAGGGAGGGGGAGAAGAAGGAAATTGGAGGGGGGAGAAGGAATGAGAGGGAGGGGGAGAAGAAGGAAATTGGAGGGGGGAGAAGGAAATTGGAGGGGGAGAAGGAAATTGGAGGGGGGAGAAGGAAATTGATGGGGGGAGGGGGAGAGATTGACATCCAACACACACACACACAATGCACCCCTTGCACACAGAAAAACAAACAATGCATTACACACAGACACACATACACAATGCATCCCTTACACACAGCAACACACAATGCACCCCTTACACACACTCAATGCATCCCTTACAGATGCACACACTGCATCCCATACATACACAAACTCACCTTGCAGCCCTTACACATACAAACACAGATTCACACAATGCATTCCTTACACATATCAGGACATCCCCCACACACACACTCCACCCCCTGTGAACAAACTCATTGGTGGAACATGAAGGTGGACCCTGGGACCCAGATCTTGAGCTATGTAAAGGGTCCTCAAAAAAATGGAGCTGCTTCCCGTTCTCCCAGAACATTGATTTTTGTGACCACAGTTACAAACCGTCTCCAGAGAGCCTGTTCTACACCAGACCAGTGGAGCCAGACGGCAGCTAGAGCCCATCATCATCCTCATCTGGTTGTAAGTAGGCAATCTAGTATATTATTCATGGCACTAATCTCTAATTTACCTCACATTAAAGGGACACTATAGTCCCCAGAACCACTGCAGCTTAGTGTAGTTGTTCTGGTGTCCTGCAGGCCTTTTAATGTAAACACGGTGGCACTGCAGCACTGGTGTTAGTTAACATGGCTGATCATATGGGTGGGGCATTGTGATGTCACATGGGGGGGACGGCAAACTTTACTTTTGCCTAGGGCGGCAAGAATCCTTGCACCAGCCCTGCAGACACTGCATCCCTGTGGGCGGACTCGGGGGGTGAGGGGGCAGCACTTTGGGCGGACTCGGGTGCAGGCACCAGGGGGCCCAGACCTTGAGCTGTGTCAGGGGCCCCAAAATTTCTGATGGCAGCCCTGTATATATATATATATATATATATATATATATATATAAATGCCTATTTTTACAGTTTTTGCAATAATAATGTGTGCATAATTAGTGCAGGTTAAGGAAAGTAATTAAAAATAAATTCATTTAGTTGTTCTGATTTACAGAATATATAATGTGTCTGGGGTTTTAAGTTTTTTTTTTTGTTAGTCACAAAGCAGAAGGAGTAAAACAGACATTTAACCCCTTAAGGACACATGACGGAAATACTCCGTCATGATTCCCTTTTATTTCTGGAGTTGTGTCCTTAAGGGGTTAATGTGGAGCGATTTTAAAATTTGGTATGTTTGTCTTGTAAGCTTAATAGCCATAAATTAAAACAAAATTGCCACACAAAAGTATATATCTATATACAGTAGACATCACAGGCTATTTACCTAAGGTTGTTTTGACACTTTCTACGTAGCCATTTCACTGCCAATCTCTGCTAAATATTGGAGTAAAATTTTATTTTTTTTGTTTTTGGCACACAAACTTATAACAAAGAACTTCTCATGTGTATTTTGTAAAGTTGGTGTGTGCTATTCCTACACAAAACTCTATTTTGTGTTTAGCTACATCTGCTGAGTACAACAATACACCCATTGTATGTCTTTGGCACTATTTAGTGAAGCTACAGTGCCATATAGGAGACCTTATGAGGAAAGGGATTTAGGGGTGATTATTTCTGATGACTTAAAGGTAGGCAGACAATGTAATAGAGCAGCAGGAAATGCTAGCAGAATGCTTAGTTGTATAGGGAGAGGTATTAGCAGTAGAAAGAGGGAAGTGCTCATGCCATTATACAGAACACTGGTGAGACCTCACTTGGAGTATTGTACACAGTACTGGAGACCGTATCTTCAGAAGGATATTGATACCTTAGAGAGGGTTCAGAGAAGGCCTACTAAACTGGTTCATGGATTGCGGGATAAAACTTACCAGGAAAGGTTAAAGGATCTTAACATGTA
This sequence comes from Pelobates cultripes, assembly GCA_933207985.1. NCBI lineage: Eukaryota > Metazoa > Chordata > Amphibia > Anura > Pelobatidae > Pelobates > Pelobates cultripes. The sequence continues at coordinate 105,904,955 of OW240920.1, read as the reverse complement.
TAGCTTGGAGGAAAGGCGAGACAGGGGGGATATGATAGAAACATTTAAATATAGGGAATCAACACAGTAAAGGAGGAGACTATATTTAAAAGAAGAAAAACTACCACAACAAGAGGACATAGTCTTAAATTAGAGGGACAAAGGTTTAAAAATAATATCAGGAAGTATTACTTTACTGAGAGGGTAGTGGATGCATGGAATAGGCTTCCAGCTGAAGTGGTAGAGGTTACCACAGTAAAGGAGTTTAAGCATGCGTGGGATAGGCATAAGGCTATCCTAACTATAAGATAAGACTAGGGACTAATGAAAGTATTTAGAAAATTGGGCAGACTAGATGGGCCGAATGGTTCTTATCTGCCGTCACATTCTATGTTTCTATGTTTCTGTCCTTTTCAGTATTTACAGTAGAATTTTGAGAGACAGATTTAATTGGCCTATGCTTCAATTTGGGGTATTATAGCAGTTTGACTGTTCAAAAAAAACCCACAAAGGCCTACCGTTTGTAAAAGTAGACACTCCAGGGTATCTCATATGGTGCATATTGTGCCTTAACATGCCCCCATTTTTTCACCAATATATGCCAAAGTATGTGGTAAAAAATAATTGTGGGCATTTTTTACATACGGATTACATTTTTGCTGGGCATTTTGTATATTTCATATGTGCCACTAAGTTCAAAACCCCCAAATTATGCTCAGCTAAGTCTTCTGAGTAAAACAATATGCCCAATCTATGACCTAGACACTATTTTGTGAAGTTACAGTGCTGTAAAAGAGACGTGACAAGTTCAGGTTTTTAAGTGTGAATTTTCACGGAGGGTTTTGATGCGTCCGTGTCCCACTTTGGAGCACTTGAGCAGGCTACATATTACAACTACACCATAAAGACATACCATTTCTTAAAGAACACATCCCAGGGTATTTCAAAAGGCATATTTTGAACCTTAGCGTGGGATACTTTTTCCACTAGCTTGTACTAAATGTAGTGGTAAAAAGCGTTTTTTCTGCCTTCTTGACACACAAAGAGAGTTTACACAGTATATTTTGCAAACCGTATGTGTGCTACGACTGTGTAATACTTCATATGTTGCTCTGCTATGTTGGCTGAGTACAGCAATACCCCCCTTTGTACCTTTGCCAAGTATTTGTGGACATCGGAGGGGCACATTTGGGACACAGCCATTCCAGTTTTTATCAAACTTTAAATTTTTACGCTGTGCTCATGTCCCATTTTAGAATATTTGACCAGGCTATATAATCCAAATACCACATATTAATCCTAATATGTCTTACAAAACAATCCCTTTTTTAAAGTATCACTATAGGGTCGGGACACAAACATGTATTACTGACCCTATAGTGTTTAAACCACCATCTAGCCCCCTTGGGCCCCTCATGCCTCCATAAATATAGCAAAATCTTACTGTATTCAAGCCTGAAGCTGTAACTCGTGCTGTTTGCCTCAGAAAAACAAACTGTCTGCTGACATCATCAGAAGTGGTAGCCTGATCCAATCACAGTGCTTCCCCATAGGATTGGCTGAGACTGACATAGAGGCAGATCAGGGGCAGAGCCAGCATGATTCAAACACAGCCCTGGCCAATCATCATCTCCTCATAGTGATGAATGGAATCAATGAATCTCTATGAGGAAATAAAACCCAAAATAAAAAAACAAATATATAAACACAGAAAGTACCTTGCCTCGGTGTGGGCCCCCACCAAGGTATATATGAAAAATTATGAATAAATCCTTGAGAGGATATAATCAGTAGAATTAGTGGTGGACTCAAGGATTTTATCATAATTTTTCATATATACCTCGGTGGGGGCCCACACCGAGGCAAGGTACTTTCTGTGTTTATATATTTGTTTTTTATTTCATTTACATTGTAGGCATTTGAACCACCAGATACTTTGTTTTATACATTGTGTCTATGGTGGTTTTATTTGCCTATTTTTGTACATATATTTGTTAGGCTGCATTTGCTTCTTTTTGAATTATTCTCTGTCAACCAGCATTAGATTAGTGTGGTCATGTTTTTATTTATGGTTTAATTTATTTACATATAAGTTTTATACTAATAAATATATTTCTATTTCTATAGTTTTACTTTATTATATTTAGGAGCGCACATACCGTTTTGACCTATGAGCTCACACTCATTCGTAGACGCTTGTGGATGTATGTAGCTGCCTGTATTTTATTTAATTTTATGTTATTCATTACACGTTTTCTCACTAGTTTTATATTGTTTTATTTTGGTGCTACCTCTGTTCTATTTGTTCTATTCATTTCTGAAGGTTTTGAGGGTTACCTTTCTATTCAGGTGTGCAGCCTCCCTGTGATCAGTTATTGTAGCACTGTTCCACCCTTGCTCTTTTTTGTTCTGTACCATACAAATGTTTAATGGATTGAAAAATATAATTTAACATATATATTTCAACTTACTAGGTTTTGTATTTAAAAGAGAGCTATCATAAAATCAAGTGACAATATTAGTTGCTCATCCATCTAGAGAACAATAGTTTTTTTAAGAGGAGGTAGAAAAAGAGATAAAGATCAGAGAAGAGGGGGACGCTTGCACTCACATCAGCCATACCTAACCATTAATAAATCTTGGACTGTAGATCCAAATGTGAATGTAACAAATTAGTTATTTAGATATCAATGTGGCGGAACCGCTGCCTGTTCGATTATTTTCCTTCTCTTTTACATGAGTTTCCCCTGTATGTTCCTTATTGTGCCTGCTTCCAATTTTGGAGTGCTTCCATTAAGGAAATTCATACACCTCCCGAACGGGGACCACCCCAATACCTCATTTAGAATGTTATGTTAGAATATTCACATATTGCAACCTAAATGTCAAAACTGCGAACCGCAAGGGAAACAATTAATGAGTGCTTCCCTGGGTGGCCACCATTCATACAGGCGAACACCACCAAGGGGAGTGTGACGAGACCAATCTCACCACTGTGCATTGGAGGAGCCTGGTTGCCCGCCTGCTGCCTTTAGACTATGGCCCCATGTTGAAACGCTTGATTCTCCCCCGCAAAGACATGAAAGCCGGGTCATTCGGTGCTTGCCCTGTTTGAGCGGTGATACCCCAGATAGCTATGCCATGGAGCCCATTCGTATAATGAAAGACTATGGGAAAGACTTTGGCTCCATGGCAATTGAACTGTATGTGTGTGGTCTGAGCGCCAATCAGTAATAATGTGTGCTCAGACCTAAGCTATCTGGGGATTTGTTGCATGTCTGTATGTTATGTAATAAATGTAACCTTGTGTATTTTATTGTATTTTACTGTCTTTTTACTGCCATGTGCTTAATGGAGTTTTGCCTCTGTCCTTGGAGATAATTGGATTACTTCCCAATTATCTCCAGGATAAAAGACTCTGTGGAACTGGTTTTGGGCAGAAAAGCCATGCTTCATTTGGTCATTCACATTACCCATTGTGTAAGGTAATTGTATCACAGGCAGAGGGGAGGATTTTGTGTGGGAGTGTCTGAGTGTATTGTATGTGTTTATTGGTTGTTTTCCAAAACCTTGTGGGTGGTACTAATGTGTATATAAGCAGTGGTGTCTCTAGGATTCATTTTTAGGGGGGCACATAGAGGGCCAGGGACAAAAGTAGGGGGGCACATTTAACCCTGCCCTCACCGCAGTTTGACCCCGCCCCTGTCGCATGTTAAGCCCCGCCCCGACACAATGTGATTTGGTTTTTTAATAATCCCTGGTGAAGGATTCATTATTTCCCATCAGGGATTATTAAAAAAAACAAACACATTAACCTTGATCCAGTGCCATAGTTGCCAACAATTGAAGAAAAATTTCCATGGACATTTTGCAGCACAGCTATCAATTACTGTCTGGGTATAATATCCCTGGACAGTCAGTGCTCTCTGTATAATACAGGGTTGTGTGTATAATAAATTGGGACACTCAGTGCTCC
>OW240920.1:105883430-105900900 GCA_933207985.1 Pelobates cultripes | reverse complement strand
ATCTCTCCCCCCTCTTACTAGTCAGGGGGGGCCGGCCGTTTCATTTTAGAGCCGCCGGACCGGGTGGCAGCCTCGCCGGTCCGGCGGCATTCCTCTCAATAACACTGAAGAAGAAGGAGGAGGAGGAGCATGTGTCTGTCATGCTCCTTTGCGGTTCCCACATCCTGTGCTGGGAATTGTGGGAACCGCAGGGAGCATGACACACATGCTCCTCCTCCTCCTTCCTCTTCAGTGTTAGTGAGCGGAATGCCGCCGGACCGGCGAGGCTGCCATCCGGTCCGGCGGCTGCAGCATGAAACGGCCGGCCCCCTCACAGTGTGCCACCGGACCGGCCACCCGGTGGCACCTGCAGTCCCCCCCCAATTCAGCCCTGCCGCCGGGCCCCCTGAAGGCGGCCCTGGCGGCGGGCCCCCCTCCCGGCCGGGCCCTCGGACCGTGTCCGAAGTGCCCGACCGGTCAGTCCGCCCCTGGTCCATACACACACAGAGACTCTGCTGAGTCCGTACACACACAGACTGCTGAGTCCATACAAACACACACAGACTCTGCTGAGTAAATACACACACACACACAGACTGCTGAGTCCATACACACACACAGACTACGGAGTCCATACACACACAGACTGCTGAGTAAATACACACACACACACACAGACTCTGCTGAGTCCATACACACACAGACTCTGCTGAGTCCGTACACACACAGACTCTGCTGAGTCCATACACACACACACACACACACACACACAGACTGCTGAGCAGTGGCGGATCCAGAGCCTGATCTCGGGAGGGGCACTTGTAGATTATTTAAAGAAATAATCCAGACACAATAACCACTACAGCTCAGTGTAGTGGTTATGGTGTCAATACTTCCGGGATCCCCTACCAGAGTAAGTAGTCAAACCATTTAAGAACAGTTTGACAACTTACCTGAGGTCTGCTGGGAAATGGAGCTGTAGTAGGGCATAGGGGCAGTGGTGTGTGTGAGTGGTGCAATGTGTAAGGGGTGTAGTGTGTGTGTGTGTGTGTGTGTGTGTTTGAAGGTTGTAGTGTGTGAGTGCTTCCCTGGGTGGCCACCATTCGTATAGTTGGATGCCAGCCAGAGGGAGCATTTATACCCCAAAAGGAGATGCTTCTCTTGTCTGGGTTTCACACCAGGACTTCACGAATGGAGTCTAGTTGATTGAGGGACCGAGCGAGGGTCCCTGAGATTGGTGTGGGCACTTTTGGGGCACTGGAAAGTTTGGCGGGTTGTCATGAGCCTGAGGGACAAAGAGACCAGCTATTTGCCCACCGGTGGGCTTTTCTGTGCAGGCACAGAGACCCCTAGGAAGATGGTGGTTGGTGAGGGGAACCCTCTGGATTTAGTAGCAGGCTTTGGGGACAAAGGGAACGGAGTCCCTTCCCTCTCTGGAACCCCAGGGAGGAGGAGGATGTGTCCTTATATGTTTGTGTGGTAAACCTCTGCATAGGGTTATGCATAAAAGCCGTGCGTCGACAATACAATTGTGTTGTATCTCCAGGTCTGTGTGTTGTCCAGTTACTGGGAGGGAAATGGGTCTCTTTATACTGTAAACGGTTCCAGACCAGCTGAAGGAAGGGAATCAGCTAAGGTAACCAGTCGGGTTACCCTGGGTCCGCTACAACTGGTGGCAAGAGACGGGATCGCACTTCCCAGCCATATGGAACTTGTGTTCGTGAGCCGAACAGACCCATGGACTTTACGAATTTAAAGAGGCCAACATTACAAGATTTGCTGGATGCCAGAGGGCAATCGGTCGGCACTCGCACCAACGCTGAGTTGATTGCCGCCCTCATGGCGGACGATCGTCAAAGCAGTGGGGCAGCTGTACCACAGTAGTAGGGTGAAGAGGATACATTTTGCAAAGAACTGGCCTGGTGCTTGACAATCTACAAAGAAACCCCCTCAGAGGAAAGTATAAACAAGATGTTCTCTGAGGTTCAAGCCTATGTCCTAGCTCAGAAGAACAGGGCAAACCCCACACAACCTGATGAATGATGGGCAGGAGAGAGGTCCCTGGGGAGTCTGGCAACCCCTGCCCAAAAACCCAAATTGCCCTACAACGCCTTCAAGTAGTTTAAGGAGATTGAGGAGGGCATCAACTACTTCCTGCAGGACTTCAAATGCCAGTGTCTCCTAGAAGAAGTCGCCCCCACCAATTGGGTCACCATCTTGACCCGAAAGTTAGCAGGGGAGGCGGAGAGTGCCTACTGGGCTACACCTGCTGACAAGGTCCAGGAGTATGACTTCGGAAAGCAGGTCCTGCTAGCCAGATATGCCATCACCCCGGAGGCATACCGCAGAAATTTCAGGGAGATGAAGATAGGGAAGAAGTACACCCATGCAGAGTGGGCCTGTCGCATCACCCAAGCTACCAGTGCCCCAAAAGTGGATAACCTCCCAGTCTCCTGAAGAGATCCTCCAGTTGTTTATGCTGGAGAACTTTTATAATGGCTCCTTACCGAGATGCAGGAATGGGTGAGAGACAGGCAGCCCAAGACTTTAACCGAAGCGACCCATCGGGCCGACGAGTATGCAGATACCCAGCGGCCCCAACGCCCCACTACCTCTCACAGCTACTGATCCCCCATACTATTTTTCCCACAACCTAACTCCGCTGCAACAGTCCCGCTCAGGGGGGTCCCTGGCTCAGACACCCCCTCCGCGGGCACTGGCTAAACAGAATTGCCCCAGTCCAGAAGCCAACCCCAGTGGGTAAGCCCAGTGGCCCATCCTGCCCCACAGGTAGCCACCCTCTGTTACCAGGCTTCCCCCACGGAACCTGGTAACCCAACGAGGAAACCTGGAACTTCGTGCACGAAGTGAACCCTATCCAGGCTGCCAAAAAAACGGGACCACCACAGGCAGACGGTTCGGCTGAACGGGAGCACTGTCCAAGGGCTACAAGACACCAGAGCTACTCTATCACTAGTATGACCCCAGCTTGTTACCGAGGAGGAAAAGGCCTTGGACACACACGGGTAGAAGGGGGGCCCATCCATCATCTACACACTGCTCACGTCCACCTTGACTGGGGCGCTGGATCCCAGAGAGTGGAAGTCGGACTCATGGACCAGCTACCAGCGGAAGTGCTACTCGGCAATGACCTGGGCCACCTTACCTTACTATGTGAGCCTCCCAGCTCCAGAAAAAATGAACCTGGTGATGACCCGACTGCAAACCTGCACCAACCAGCACGGCTCACACTCTGAGGCTTAGGTAGGCACACGTACCCGTCCCCATACCCCTGTCCCCGCAGTCGTCCCTGTAAGCAGATCCCTTGGACTATTTCCCCTACCCCAGTTCCACGTAGTCACCCTGAAGACAGGTCCCTTGGGCTAGCCCCTTCACTCAGGTGCCCTGCAGTCGCCTCTTTTCCCTATCCTTGGGATACCCCGGACGAGTTTGGGACGCAAGTAGTATACGACCATATCCTACAGACATAGAGGGATATGGCAGCCACTGGTCAGGTGGGGAAGGATGGGGAACAATTTATCTGGGATAGGGGATTGCTATTCCGCATAGCGGAAAAAAGGAAGTCAGGGACAGCTCCTACTAGCACCAAGCAGTTGGTGGCCCCCAGGAAATATCGTCATGAGCTATTGAAGATAGCTCACGATATTCCCTGAAGAAATTCTGGATGAGATTGCTGCCAAAGATATACCCAAAAAATTAAATATGTTTATCACATTTGGTATGCAAATTGATAATAGATTAAGAACCAGAGAAATTACCAGAAACAAAACTAGGCGAATGACTGTCATTGGCACCTCATTTCTCCAGACCTGTTGTTCCTGACCTCCCTACACAGTCCGAACCCGAACCCATGCAGTTGGGGGTCACTAGACTGTCAGAGGCAGAATGACAATATAGGAGAAAAGAGGGTCTATGCCTATACTGCAGTAGAAAAGGACACATGAGGAGTGCTTGTCCCATATGTTCGGAAACTTTAGCAGGGCATTAAACAAAATGACCATTAAATATGCCTATCCCATTCCCCTAATTTCCAAATTGTTTGACAGATTCCAGGGTGCTAAAGTATTTACTAAACACGACCTCAGGTGTGCGTACATTTTGGTAAGGATTAAGGAAAATTATGAGTGGAAAACGGCATTTAACACTACAAGTGGGCACTTCGGGTTGAGCAATGCTCCGGCCATGTTCCAGGACTTTATTAATGATGGACTCAGAGACTATATTAATTCATTTGTCCTAGTATACTTGGATGATATACTTGTTTATTCTCCTGACCTTCAGACTCATCACAAACATGTCAAACAAGTGCTGCAAACCTTGCTTGAAAATAAAAAACTTTATTGCAAACTTCAAAAATGCATCTTTTATCAGACTGAGGTACAGTTCTTGGGATACAACATTTCCGCCTCTGTGTTTCAGATGGATCCTAATAAGCTAGAGGCTGTTCTACATTGGCCATTGCCAAATGGATTAAAAGCCATTCAAAGATTTATTGGGTTTGCTAATTATTACAGAAGATTTATCAAAGGGTTCTCTTCTGTGATAGCCCCCATCACCAATATGACATGTAAAGGGGCTAATTGTATGATATGGTACAAGAAAACTAGAAATGCTTTTGATCTTGATAATGAGGATATTCCACGACAATGTGACTGCAGGCATCCGGGTATTAATAAGACTATTACCGATGTCTAGATCTTTTTGGTGGAATTCACTCAGAAAAGATGTCAAGGAATATGTAGAGGCCTGTTCTGTGTGTGCAGTCTCTAAGGTTCCCCATAAACTTCTGTGTGGATTGTCACTTCCTGTACCTAGTGTTCCATGGTCCCACTGCATCGTGGAACTTCCAAATTCTAATGGCTATACCCTTCTGGTAGTTGACAGATTTTCCAAGATGGATCTCTTTGTTCTACTAAAGAAATTGCCATCCTCACAAGACCTGGTTCTTATCTTTATACGAGAAATTGTTAGACTTCATGGCATTCCTCATAATATTGTTTCTGACAGAGGTTCTCAGTTTGTGTCCAGGTTTTGGAGGGCTTTCAATGAACAATTGGGCACTGAATTGTCATTTTCCTCTGCTTACCATCCTCAAACCAATGGCACGGCTGAAAGGGCTAACCAGTCGTTGGAATTGTATTTGCATTGTTTTATTAATAGCACTCAAGATAACTGGTCCAAACTACTTCCTTGGGCCAAGTTTGCTAGAAACAATGCTAACCATGACTCTTCCGGTCATAGCCCTTTCTTTGTTAATAACGGTCGTCATCCCACTGTACTGCCAGCTGTTTTCTGACACCGCTACCCCTGCTCTGGATGATAACCTAGCCTTTATTAGCGATACTTGGACCAAAGTTCAGTCCGCTCTCGAAACTACGGCCGCTCGTTTCAAATTTCATGCTGGTAAAAGGTGGGGTGACAACCCTCTTTACCAAGTGGGTGAGAGGGTGTGGTTATCGTTGCGCAACGTTAAGCTGAAGGTTCCTAGCCTGAAGTTTGCTCCCAGGTTCCATGGTCCATTTTGTGTCATTTGAAGAATGAATCCTCCTATTGGACGAAACACATTGGATCTTTATTTTTATGGACTTTAATTTTATGTTTGCTTTGTTTTATCTTTGTTTTATTTCCTACTGGTGAAGTTGGTTACCCCAGACCCACTACGCTTCTATTGAGTTCCACTTGACGTGGAGATATCCTCACAACTTTCATCTTGTCTGTAAGTGCAATCTAATAAAGTGTATTTGTATTACAATTTTACATTACCTTTTTCCACCACATATTTAAGGATTCCTATCATCTGAGAGCCACCATACTCTCCATTTAACCCCTGGTGGGCTGAGAAGCCTGATTTATCTTTCGTTTGTGAGTTTTCTACCTTACATCACCAATTTTGTATTTTAATACTGTATTACGCTATGTTATGTTTATCATTATTGTAGATCTGCCAAGGATCCGTTTTCCCTGGATTATATTTTCCAGGTTGTTTTAAGAATTTTTTTACGTTTACTGGGTGTTTTCCCACTTTCCTTTTTGTCATTGTTTGTTAAGTGTCAGTGAGGTACACCTGGGAACACTCTAAGTTAAATGTACATTACCTTTGTCTTTAGTGTGTATAATTCCTTCTTTTTCACTGTATTGTTATTCCTCACTCTTGTCTAATTCACTATAATAGCTTCTCATAATGTATCTGATGAAATAAGAAATGAAAGGAAAAAGAGGATTGATTCTCTGTTTAACCCCTTAAGGACCAAACTTCTGGAATAAAAGGGAATCATGACATGTCACACATGTCATGTGTCCTTAGGGGGTTAAGGGAGGTCCACCCCTGGGGACAGCTCCCTAAACAGAAAATTTGTCAAACTTGAGTACCTCTTAGAAAAGGAAACCCGAAAATGGTGATAGATTACCTCCTTGGAACAATATTTAGCCTCTGACACCATACCTTGAGGATTGAAGATTTTAAAAATTCCAGCTTTTGGTTTAGAGGGCAAATTGCTAATGGAGGATTGGTATAAAGCAAGTGATGAATTTTCAAAAAAATACATGATAGATTTGGTTAATTACCAAAAAAGATCATTAAAAGTATTAGAGGAAGAGATCATAACTCTAGAAAATGACATCTACACTTTCAGAGAACCAAAGGCAGTGGAAAATAATTACATGATTATAAAAGAAAAAATCTAAATTATGGATGAAAAAATTTCAAATACAAAATCTACCAAATTTCAGAGAGATCAGGATGATTACAGAAAAGGTAATCAAAGAAATTCGTCTAAATTTAAACATCAAAATAATAATAATCGAAGAAACAAGGAAAATTCTAAAATCCCATATTCTTACAAAATTTCACCATAATGGCAAAACTAGATGTAATTCTTTGAATTCCAATTCCACTTTTAATTACACATCTAATTATACTTCTAACTCTAATCATGATTTTCGTTCTAATTCTCATTTTAATTCAAATTCTCAATTTTCTAAAAAAAAAGCTCTTTTCAAACATCCCCTCATGACATTCAGCCGGGCCATTCTAATGATCAGAGCGAACGCATTATCCACTTCAAATTCAAAACAGGTTTCATGCGTTAAGATCACCAATAAAGAAAAGTCCACACTCAGAAGAAGAGGAAAATGAAACATCATTACACCTCTCATACAGACAGAATTAAACAATACAGAGGGTATTTTCAATCTACCAAATGTTACCCTCTCACCTTATGAACTCTCACTATTAAAGAGAGGACTCAAATGTGCCCCGACATCTAATTTTAATTCTTTCAATCTATATCTGGACAACCAAAAATTTCAAAAAAAGTTGACAATTAAGAGATTTTTTTAAGGTAGAGATCAGCATAATAATCCTAATGTAACAATCCATACACCAGATACCATGGACAGTAACATGAATTCTACACAGGAGACAGCTATTATACATACATCATTAAAACCACGCTCTCAATTCTTTCCTTGGGCAGCTAAAAGCAAATATTTAGACATCTTCAATGAACTAGTACAGGAAGATCTGGATATAATTACTGATAATGGCTTCAAATCTAATCTTACTAATAAGGAAAGATTAGCATTAAAATCTTTAATTGACAACCACAACTTAGCCATAAAGGAAGCGGATAAGGGAGGTGGCACTGTCATCATGAATAGAACATATTATATGGAGGAGGCATATAACATTTTGAATGACATCAATACTTATGAAATTTTTAAATGTAATCCTACATTGAATTTTCTGCAGGAGTTAAGATAATTGCTACAGACAGGTTTAGAAGAGGATGTCATCAGTAAAGATGAATTTGATTTCATTTTTAACCCTAATTGTAAGGTAGCGATTTACTACTTCCTGACGATTCACAAAAGCCTCACAAAACTCCTAGGCCACCCTATCATTACCAGTATTAATTATTTGTCTTGTAATTTATCCGAATACGTGGATTTTTTCCTTCAACCCTAAGTAATACTTATATTAAACACACTAAGCATATTTTGCAGGATTTACAACAAATCCAGTGGAAACCCACAAATATTTTGTCAACGGCAGATATTACGGCCTTAATCTATAAGATTCCACACCAGAAAGGAATAGTGGCCATAAAGGAGATTCTTGGTTCCCATAAACATTTACAAGACATACAAATCAATTTTCTGATAAATTGTATTACATTTGTACTTACACAGAATTTCTTTTGGTTTAATAGGCAGTATTTTTTACAGCGATGTGGTGTCGCCATGGGTACTAAGTTTGCCCCCAGTTTTGCCAACTTGTATGTGTCCCATTGGGAGCATCATGCGGAAATGCGGAAAGTTGAAATACTTTCTTTGAATGTATCATAACGATTATAACTTAAAATTAACCTTCAATTTGAATACAACCTCTATAGATTTTTTTAGATCTCACCATTTATGTGGATCACAATCAATTAAAAACTAAAATATTTTTCAAACCCCCTGATTGCAACACAGCAATAGGATACTCCAATTCCCACCATCCTGCTTGGCTCACCAATATCCCCAAAAGCCAGTTAATCCATCTTAGAAGAAACTGCACTGATGTTGGAACTTTTTCACAACAAGCCCAGATCCTAAAAACCTGTTACATGGAAAAAGGTTATAATGTAAGCAAGTTAAATTCTGATGAACAGACTGTACTAAACACTGATAGATCCCTCCTCTTACAAGACAACACTTGTCAGTATGATAAGAAAACATACAACAAGAGAGAAGACAAGTAAAAAAAGGCGCTCAATACACGTCTAAAAAAATAACAACCATAAAACCTATAAAGCAGCTCCCTTATAAAGTGCAATAGCCCATAAAACACTAAAAATACAATAGTACAAAAAAAGGGTGCGCTGTGTCTTTAAGACAAGAAAAGTGCAATGTTCCTTTAAAAACACTCCAGTGCTTCAAAAAAAACACACAAACTCTATTTAATAAATGTGTTGCTATTACACACTCTACAATAGTGCAAAAAGGTGCAAGTGTACAAATATCACTTTTATACCAATATATTGGTGAAAATTGGTAATTTACAAATACCACTTTTATATCAGTGTATTGGTGAAAAATTAGTAAAAAAAAAACGGAGCACTTACAATACCCCGCTATATGTACCTTAGGTCTGGTTACTCCAGTTTTGCATACATATGTATAAAAAATAAATAAGAGAACATAGTGTAATACAGTATTATAAATTTTGTTATTAGAACAATGAATAGTGTTAAACTCACAAGTGGAGAGCAGAGAAGTCTGCTCTAACTTTATCCGCTTCTTGTGTAAAGCCAACAAGTCATAGGACAGCAGCAAGTTGAAAGAAACACTTTTTTATTTCCAAATAAATCTTCACAATATTAAAAATAGTCCCCCAAGTGGTATCGCTTTGCTCACTCAGTCTCTCTTTGGAAGGCGTACTGCATACAGTTTCGCTGCCGGCTAGCACCGTACCGCAAACACTTCCTCTGAAGTTTCACTGCTCAATTCACTGCCATTTTGGAGTCAATTCAGTTGTTTCTGTTAATGCTGCCCTAACTACTCTTCCCCTGGCTCTGACTCACACAGGCTGCAAGAAAGGGCAGAGACTTGAGCAGCTGCCTGCAGGAACACTGAAACAAAAGGAATGATAAGAAAACATAGAAAAAATATAACACTCAAAATAATAAATTCTATTTTGCTTTTATAACTCAATACAATGCACAAGCTAAAAAGATCCTTTAAAAGTATTGGTATATTCTAGAGAAAGATGATTTACTTAAGGACATTTTACCAAAATGTCCTATAGTAATATAAAAACGAGCAACTAATTTAAAAAACAAATTGACTCCTAGTCTCTTTTCTTCGACTCCTCCTCCCTCCACCAATTTATACATGTTTTGTTTTTTTTTGCTGTGGACATTGTTCCACATGTAAACACCAAAAAAGAAAAATTTAAAATTTTATAGGTACATACACTAAGAAATTATATCATATTAAAAAACATATCCAATGCTCCTCCTTTTGTAATTTATTTATTAAAATGTGGGTGTGGAGCTCAGTATGTGGGCCGTCCCACACGTAAGCTCCATGTCAGATTGTTGGAGCATTTTAATAACATTAGAAAGGGTAAAGTGGATTATAGTGTACCTAAACATTGTAATTCCTGTTCTTTTTTTGCTGGGATATTTTTTTAGCATTTGGTATAGGCCAGAATGATTTAGGTTGGAGGAGAATGGGGGGTGATAAATTACAAGAGCTTATTCGCCAAGAAGCGTTTTGGATCTATAATTTAAAAACTTTGAAACAAGGTCTGAATGCCGAAATAGACCTTCAGGGTCTTATATAATGTGCTCTTTTTCCTTATAGTCCTTTTATGTGTTTCACACATTATATATAGTATATGTATCTAAATAAACTATGTTGGTTATTTAAGATACTGTGCTGTTGGTTTATTTATTTTTATATTTTGTAATCTTTTTATATTTATATATATTTTTATATATATTTTTTCATTTTTTGCATAATTATATATGATTTTTCATATTAATTTTATCTATTCATATTGTACAGCAGCACAGTATATTAAGTAGATCTGCTATGGCTCTTCTGCTAAGTCTCCTTCTGTTAAATGTAATTTTCTCTATTGTATTATTCAGTTTCAAGGCGGCTTCTCGCCGTACTTGTGTGTTTTTTGGACTTTAATTTTATGTTTGCCTTGTTTTATATTTGTTTTATTTCCTGCTGCTGAAGTTGGTTACCCCAGACCCACTACGCTGCTATTGAATTCCACTTGACGTGGAGATCTGCTCACAACTTTCATCTTGTCTGTAAGTGCAATCTAATAAAGTGTATTTGTATTTTAATTTTACATCACTATGTGTGGCCTTTTTCCTCCTCATATTTAAGGATTCCTATCATCTAGGAGCCACCATTCTCTCCATCCATTTAACCCCTGGTGGGGTGAGAAGCCTGATTCATCTTTCGTTTGTGAGTTTTCTATCTTACATCACTGTAAGATGTAATAAATGTACAAACCGCCGTTTAGTGAATGCTCCCCGTTCGCAATAATGTTGTCTGTAAGCGTATGCAATACAACCATGCGAACCGCCAGCCAGGGAACACTCTAAACTCCTGAACGGAATCCGTACGGCTCCTTCCCTTCACGAGCCACAAGTTCACGAACTGCCAATATCAGCCGAACGCCAATATCTTCCAAGCGGCAAATAATTCCAAATAACAGTCTGTAGTCTCCGGTAATAAAATCCCCCCAATAACGAAACCAAGTAATTCAATTATCTCCCAGAGCAGAGGCAAATCGCCATTTTAAATACAAGTCACAAAACACATAAAAATAAATAACTTTATAACTGCCGAACATATTACATTCGTGTAACACATCCCCAGATATAGTGGCAAAAAGGAAGAAAAGAAACACTGCCTAAAAAATGTAGATATAAGTATAAAAGATAACCTTTAATAGTGAACGAGATACAAAAGTGGTTAATTTGCACATTCACTCTCGGTACATCTGAGTATTAGCATACAGAGGCACCAAGTGATATTTGTGCAGAATTGTAAGATTTAAAAAAGAGACAAACAACACTTCATTTAGTGAAGATGTCGTTAAAAATATATATATCAGTTATATCCTACTGTAACATCTGTCTCATGTTACAGTTAGTATAGAGTATAATGTTACAATGAATCAAGCTCTAACAGATATATATTGTCTGCAGCATATACATAGATTAGGAAACGATTGTAGTTAGGATATTCGTCCTTTACTTGGGAGAGCACCTACTCTGGTTTGTTATTAATATGTCGCCCCAGTAATGTTGTGCCATAAAGAACAATGAAATAGATAGAAAGAAATAGTTACTGTGCCTTCGAGGGCACCTACCAGATAGGAGAACTAACTGCAGGTAATAAAGAAAGGAAAAAGAGAGAGAAGAATAAATATATATATATATATATGTAAATGTCCTTCCAATTATATCTGTGCCTTCAAGGGCACCTCTCTGATATATAAATTAGCTAACTAACGTTTAAATAGCTGTAGTTGCAGTGAATACACTGTGTGATCTGTTACACATAATCTAATGTCGCTGCGCTGAAAGAGCTTAAAAGAATTAAGCCACGGAAATAGTATGCGGCTAAATCCTACACACCCTCCCAGAAATACACCAGAAGCTAATATAAATATTAATTCAATAAGGATGTCCAGAGGTAATTGCTACAAGTGCATAGAATAGAATGCTGGGAGAGATCGGAAAAACCCCAACGCACGTTTTGCTGGTAAGGTGGCTTTTCAAGGGGAACATGATCGTGTCAGATGGCAAGACATGTCTTGAACTTTCACTATGGCAGTATTGACAACCTAAGGTTTCAGGCTATTGAGAAATTGACCTTTAACCCTAGAAAAGGGAATTTTAACCAGCAGCTACTCCAAAAGGAATCTAAGTGGATATATTCCTTTAGGACCCTCACTCCACAGGGGCTCAACGAGGAATTTAACCATACACCCTTCATACACTAACTATATGTATCTCTAGTTTAGTTTCAAACAGTTATCCAATGTCTTTCATTTGTTGGCATTTCCTGATCACGTACAACTATATGTACATGTTATTACTCCCAATATATTAATCTAAATCCTTTTTTAACTTTCTTAGAATTAAAAGTAACTTACATCTTGTTGACAATAAGACACTGCAGAGATAGTAAGTTTTAAGGACGCCCTCTGTAGTATTTCTGAGTAATTATATGTCCCCCACTTTATATCTATCTAGATATGTTATTCTTCAGTTATAAATCTGGGTTTAAACTGACATACTTACCATTTAGAACGTATATATGGTGAACTTAGTGCAGATCTGCATAATAATATTCTATACATATATCTATGTGGTTTACTATGTTGCAGTTGTATAAAATATAAAATGTTTTACTATGTTGCAGTTATATAAAATGGAAACAAGGCAATACATCTCCCACACTTTGTGCAGTATACATGGACCAATTTCCATCGTACTCTTTTGTATAGTGACATCATTCACTCATTGATTATATTAAACTCTCCTGTATGCAGACATGTGTCCATCTGCCTATAGGTGGAGCCATCGGGCATCAGAAAGATGAGCCGTATAAGATTTAAGGTTTACCTTTATATTTAATGCAATACGATTTCATTATCATTAGTAAGCAATTTATACATATTGTGATCCTTGTCGGCAGGTAGCACGGTCCTCTAGGGCAAAAACATGCACAGTCCTTGTAATTGCATATACTCCAGGCACTTTATTTGTAAATCCACACAGGATACAGCAGTAAATGAAAAACATAAATGTAACACAAAACCTTATAAACAAAAACCTAGCTCGTCTGAGCACTAACTGACATTAGGTTCCCTATCTCTGAGGGTTAAACTAAACAAAACAATGTGGTTTCACCAACCTAGAGTCTTTGTCCACTCTCAGCACTCCAGTATTTAGCCAGCCTGCTGCTTCCAGCCTTTCAGAGAGAAACAAAACATTCTCTTCCTACCTGCCTAGCAGGGAGGGATTTATTCCCACTGCTGCAGCCGATTACCTGCAGCTGAGCAGTAGGTTGGAGACAGTCCAAAACCCTGGGCTGGATCTATGTCTTCCAAGAAAACCGCTAAACTGCGGAGTGGAGCACTGGCCCACCCTGCTCTCCAAATGCTCCACCCCAGGGGCCCATAACTAAATATTATTCTGGTTACATACACAGAAACATACACTCCCCCTGGGGTTAAAAATCATATGCCTCTCTGAACAATTCTGTCGAGATATAGACTCCCTCACAGACCACCCCATTCACCTTATCACAATATATACAGTTCTGCTATTTTGATAAGGGGCATAAACAAGGTCATATACATATAAAGTCAATAATACACTGGTAATTTTTATACCTGCTAATTTAATAAGGACAGTATAAATGTTATAATTATACATATAAAGCCAATAATACATTGGTAATTCTTATACCTGCTAATTTAATACGGACAGTATAAATGTTATAATTATGCCCCTGTAAAATGTACCATCTTTTATGTCCCTATATATACCCTTTCATCCTATATTTCATCCTTCTCTTTGAACTGTAATATACTGCAGCGTAGTAACATTTAACCCCCCCCCCCTTTTTGAATCGGGCAATATGGCCCCTTAGAACCACCGTCTCCCGTCAGCAACAACTGATGACGTCAACGTTCGGGACTCCAATCAAATTTTTGGGTGCCCTATTTAAAAGTTTGATCTGACACGATCATGTTCCTCTTGAAAAGCCGCCTTACCGGCGAAACGCGCGTCGGGGTTTTTCCGATCTCTCCCAGCATTCTGTTCTATGCACTTGTAGCAATTACCTCTGGACATCCTTATTGAATTAATATTTATATTAGCTTCTGGTGTATTTCTGGGAGGGTGTGTAGGATTTAGCCGCATACTATTTCCGTGGCTTAATTCTTTTAAGCTCTTTCAGCGCAGCGACATTAGATTATGTGTAACAGATCACACAGTGTATTCACTGCAACTACAGCTATTTAAACGTTAGTTAGCTAATTTATATATCAGAGAGGTGCCCTTGAAGGCACAGATATAATTGGAAGGACATTTACATATATATATATATATATTTATTCTTCTCTCTCTTTTTCCTTTCTTTATTACCTGCAGTTAGTTCTCCTATCTGGTAGGTGCCCTCGAAGGCACAGTAACTATTTCTTTCTATCTATTTCATTGTTCTTTATGGCACAACATTACTGGGGCGACATATTAATAACAAACCAGAGTAGGTGCTCTCCCAAGTAAAGGACGAATATCCTAACTACAATCGTTTCCTAATCTATGTATATGCTGCAGACAATATATATCTGTTAGAGCTTGATTCATTGTAACATTATACTCTATACTAACTGTAACATGAGACAGATGTTACAGTAGGATATAACTGATATTTATTTTTTAACGACATCTTCACTAAATGAAGTGTTGTTTGTCTCTTTTTTAAATCTTACAATTCTGCACAAATATCACTTGGTGCCTCTGTATGCTAATACTCAGATGTACCGAGAGTGAATGTGCAAATTAACCACTTTTGTATCTCGTTCACTATTAAAGGTTATCTTTTATACTTATATCTACATTTTTTAGGCAGTGTTTCTTTTCTTCCTTTTTGCCACTATATCTGGGGATGTGTTACACGAATGTAATATGTTCGGCAGTTATAAAGTTATTTATTTTTATGTGTTTTGTGACTTGTATTTAAAATGGCAATTTGCCTCTGCTCTGGGAGATAATTGAATTACTTCTCAATTATCTCCCGGGCAGAGGGGAGGAAACTGTGATGTATGCTGGGAATATTCTGTGGTTGTATGTCTGAAATGTCCCCATGTCCATCTGCTATTCCAGTCTCCCATTTGGTCTCCTAGGGGAGTGTCCACCAAGTGGGAGACCTGCATAAATACGGGCAGGTAGCCCACAGTAAACTCAGTTCATGTTTTACCCTCAATGCGGAGCTTGGTTTCGTTATTGGGGGGATTTTATTACCGGAGACTACAGACTGTTATTTGGAATTATTTGCCGCTTGGAAGATATTGGCGTTCGGCTGATATTGGCAGTTCGTGAACTTGTGGCTCTGTATGCTAATACTCAGATGTACTGAGAGTGAATGTGCAAATTAACCACTTTTGTATCTCGTTCACTACTAAAGGTTATCTTTTATACTTATATCTACATTTTTTAGGCAGTGTTTCTTTTCTTCCTTTTTGCCACTACATTTTGTTTAGGGTTAACCCCTTCACTGCCTTTACATTATCTATATACTAGGCTTGTACTCTGTTAAAACATCCCCAGATAGCCTGGATCTGAGTGCATATTATTGGCGAATAGCGCTCAGATCCCATACGCACAGTTCAGTCGCCATGGAGTCAAAGTCTATTACAGTTCTTTGGTATGCGATTGACTCCATGGGAAGGCTATCTGGGGTAAGTCCATTCGTGCCTTTACATCTCCTGAACGGCCGGTGTTCGCACACTTCTGTCGATTAAGAAAGGAGGTCGACGGCTTCAGCGGTGTTCGGTTGAAAAAGTGTCCGTTTTCAGTTCCATGAAATAAGTGTCGAACACCGCTGGTCTTTCGCATGGTTAAAATGGCCGCCGCCTCGTGATTGACATACGAACGACGACCACCCTGTATTCGGTTTTAATTGAGAAGTGTCTGTGGTTAACCGCAACGTTCTAATTGGGATCAATAGGTTAACCAGCAGCACACTTCTCTTCTGGGTGGCCGTCCGTTCGGTAGTTCCATTCGGCAGAAACGTACATTCACTTAAACAAGGCATACGAACGGGTAAATTCATGCAAAAGGCAAAACAGATGAACACAGCAATCTTAGTTCATATGGATGGGTCTGTCACACGGCTCCCCCCTTGTGGAACACTCCGGCAGACCCGACTTGACCCTTTTGTCGGGTCAACTTGGGGATGACCAGACTAGGAAGAAGTAGGGACGTCTGTTTGCCGGGACAACCCATCCGCATTCCCATTCTGCTTACCGGGTCGGTAGCTGATGGTGAAGTTGTAAGGCTGCAGTGCCAAACTCCACCTCAGCAGTCTGCCAATTTCTCCTGAGACCCGGTTAAGCCAGACAAGGGGATTGTGGTCCGTGATGAGGGAAAATTCTTGTCTGTATAAATAAGAAGCTCAACTTCTTCAGTGCCCAGACCAGCGCTAAACACTCTTTCTCCACTGCCGCATAACTCACTTCCCGGGGTAGTAGCTTTCTGCTGAGATATGCGACAGGGTAAACAAAATGTAGTGGCAAAAAGGAAGAAAAGAAACACTGCCTAAAAAATGTAGATATAAGTATAAAAGATAACCTTTAATAGTGAACGAGATACAAAAGTGGTTAATTTGCACATTCACTCTCAGTACATCTGAGTATTAGCATACAGAGCCACAAGTTCACGAACTGCCAATATCAGCCGAACGCTAATATCTTCCAAGCGGCAAATAATTCCAAATAACAGTCTGTAGTCTCCGGTAATAAAATCCCCCCAATAACGAAACCAAGCTCCGCATTAAGGGTAAAACACGAACTGACTTTACTGTGGGCTACCTGCCCGTATTTATGCAGGTCTCCCACTTGGTGGACACTCCCCTAGGGGACCAAATGGGAGACTGGAATAGCAGATGGACATGGGGACATTTCAGACATACAACCACAGAATATTCCCAGCATACATCACAGTTTCCTCCCCTCCTCCATCTTCCCCGACCTGGCTCAGCACAGCCCCCAGTCCATACATGGAAGCATCTGTATAACCGAGAAAACGTTTGTTAGGGACTGGGGCAGCCAGGACAGGGGCATTTACAAGAGCTTGCTTCAGGGCCTGAAACACGGCTTCACAAGCTGGAGACCACAGGACCTGCTTAGGTAAATTTTTCTTAGTCAGGTCAGTCAAGG
>OW240920.1:105865007-105877505 GCA_933207985.1 Pelobates cultripes | reverse complement strand
TTATTTCCTACTGGTGAAGTTGGTTACCCCAGACCCACTACGCTTCTATTGAGTTCCACTTGACGTGGAGATATCCTCACAACTTTCATCTTGTCTGTAAGTGCAATCTAATAAAGTGTATTTGTATTACAATTTTACATTACCTTTTTCCACCACATATTTAAGGATTCCTATCATCTGAGAGCCACCATACTCTCCATTTAACCCCTGGTGGGCTGAGAAGCCTGATTTATCTTTCGTTTGTGAGTTTTCTACCTTACATCACCAATTTTGTATTTTAATACTGTATTACGCTATGTTATGTTTATCATTATTGTAGATCTGCCAAGGATCCGTTTTCCCTGGATTATATTTTCCAGGTTGTTTTAAGAATTTTTTTACGTTTACTGGGTGTTTTCCCACTTTCCTTTTTGTCATTGTTTGTTAAGTGTCAGTGAGGTACACCTGGGAACACTCTAAGTTAAATGTACATTACCTTTGTCTTTAGTGTGTATAATTCCTTCTTTTTCACTGTATTGTTATTCCTCACTCTTGTCTAATTCACTATAATAGCTTCTCATAATGTATCTGATGAAATAAGAAATGAAAGGAAAAAGAGGATTGATTCTCTGTTTAACCCCTTAAGGACCAAACTTCTGGAATAAAAGGGAATCATGACATGTCACACATGTCATGTGTCCTTAGGGGGTTAAGGGAGGTCCACCCCTGGGGACAGCTCCCTAAACAGAAAATTTGTCAAACTTGAGTACCTCTTAGAAAAGGAAACCCGAAAATGGTGATAGATTACCTCCTTGGAACAATATTTAGCCTCTGACACCATACCTTGAGGATTGAAGATTTTAAAAATTCCAGCTTTTGGTTTAGAGGGCAAATTGCTAATGGAGGATTGGTATAAAGCAAGTGATGAATTTTCAAAAAAATACATGATAGATTTGGTTAATTACCAAAAAAGATCATTAAAAGTATTAGAGGAAGAGATCATAACTCTAGAAAATGACATCTACACTTTCAGAGAACCAAAGGCAGTGGAAAATAATTACATGATTATAAAAGAAAAAATCTAAATTATGGATGAAAAAATTTCAAATACAAAATCTACCAAATTTCAGAGAGATCAGGATGATTACAGAAAAGGTAATCAAAGAAATTCGTCTAAATTTAAACATCAAAATAATAATAATCGAAGAAACAAGGAAAATTCTAAAATCCCATATTCTTACAAAATTTCACCATAATGGCAAAACTAGATGTAATTCTTTGAATTCCAATTCCACTTTTAATTACACATCTAATTATACTTCTAACTCTAATCATGATTTTCGTTCTAATTCTCATTTTAATTCAAATTCTCAATTTTCTAAAAAAAAAGCTCTTTTCAAACATCCCCTCATGACATTCAGCCGGGCCATTCTAATGATCAGAGCGAACGCATTATCCACTTCAAATTCAAAACAGGTTTCATGCGTTAAGATCACCAATAAAGAAAAGTCCACACTCAGAAGAAGAGGAAAATGAAACATCATTACACCTCTCATACAGACAGAATTAAACAATACAGAGGGTATTTTCAATCTACCAAATGTTACCCTCTCACCTTATGAACTCTCACTATTAAAGAGAGGACTCAAATGTGCCCCGACATCTAATTTTAATTCTTTCAATCTATATCTGGACAACCAAAAATTTCAAAAAAAGTTGACAATTAAGAGATTTTTTTAAGGTAGAGATCAGCATAATAATCCTAATGTAACAATCCATACACCAGATACCATGGACAGTAACATGAATTCTACACAGGAGACAGCTATTATACATACATCATTAAAACCACGCTCTCAATTCTTTCCTTGGGCAGCTAAAAGCAAATATTTAGACATCTTCAATGAACTAGTACAGGAAGATCTGGATATAATTACTGATAATGGCTTCAAATCTAATCTTACTAATAAGGAAAGATTAGCATTAAAATCTTTAATTGACAACCACAACTTAGCCATAAAGGAAGCGGATAAGGGAGGTGGCACTGTCATCATGAATAGAACATATTATATGGAGGAGGCATATAACATTTTGAATGACATCAATACTTATGAAATTTTTAAATGTAATCCTACATTGAATTTTCTGCAGGAGTTAAGATAATTGCTACAGACAGGTTTAGAAGAGGATGTCATCAGTAAAGATGAATTTGATTTCATTTTTAACCCTAATTGTAAGGTAGCGATTTACTACTTCCTGACGATTCACAAAAGCCTCACAAAACTCCTAGGCCACCCTATCATTACCAGTATTAATTATTTGTCTTGTAATTTATCCGAATACGTGGATTTTTTCCTTCAACCCTAAGTAATACTTATATTAAACACACTAAGCATATTTTGCAGGATTTACAACAAATCCAGTGGAAACCCACAAATATTTTGTCAACGGCAGATATTACGGCCTTAATCTATAAGATTCCACACCAGAAAGGAATAGTGGCCATAAAGGAGATTCTTGGTTCCCATAAACATTTACAAGACATACAAATCAATTTTCTGATAAATTGTATTACATTTGTACTTACACAGAATTTCTTTTGGTTTAATAGGCAGTATTTTTTACAGCGATGTGGTGTCGCCATGGGTACTAAGTTTGCCCCCAGTTTTGCCAACTTGTATGTGTCCCATTGGGAGCATCATGCGGAAATGCGGAAAGTTGAAATACTTTCTTTGAATGTATTAATCATAACGATTATAACTTAAAATTAACCTTCAATTTGAATACAACCTCTATAGATTTTTTTAGATCTCACCATTTATGTGGATCACAATCAATTAAAAACTAAAATATTTTTCAAACCCCCTGATTGCAACACAGCAATAGGATACTCCAATTCCCACCATCCTGCTTGGCTCACCAATATCCCCAAAAGCCAGTTAATCCATCTTAGAAGAAACTGCACTGATGTTGGAACTTTTTCACAACAAGCCCAGATCCTAAAAACCTGTTACATGGAAAAAGGTTATAATGTAAGCAAGTTAAATTCTGATGAACAGACTGTACTAAACACTGATAGATCCCTCCTCTTACAAGACAACACTTGTCAGTATGATAAGAAAACATACAACAAGAGAGAAGACAAGTAAAAAAAGGCGCTCAATACACGTCTAAAAAAATAACAACCATAAAACCTATAAAGCAGCTCCCTTATAAAGTGCAATAGCCCATAAAACACTAAAAATACAATAGTACAAAAAAAGGGTGCGCTGTGTCTTTAAGACAAGAAAAGTGCAATGTTCCTTTAAAAACACTCCAGTGCTTCAAAAAAAACACACAAACTCTATTTAATAAATGTGTTGCTATTACACACTCTACAATAGTGCAAAAAGGTGCAAGTGTACAAATATCACTTTTATACCAATATATTGGTGAAAATTGGTAATTTACAAATACCACTTTTATATCAGTGTATTGGTGAAAAATTAGTAAAAAAAACGGAGCACTTACAATACCCCGCTATATGTACCTTAGGTTTGGTTACTCCAGTTTTGCATACATATGTATAAAAAATAAATAAGAGAACATAGTGTAATACAGTATTATAAATTTTGTTATTAGAACAATGAATAGTGTTAAACTCACAAGTGGAGAGCAGAGAAGTCTGCTCTAACTTTATCCGCTTCTTGTGTAAAGCCAACAAGTCATAGGACAGCAGCAAGTTGAAAGAAACACTTTTTTATTTCCAAATAAATCTTCACAATATTAAAAATAGTCCCCCAAGTGGTATCGCTTTGCTCACTCAGTCTCTCTTTGGAAGGCGTACTGCATACAGTTTCGCTGCCGGCTAGCACCGTACCGCAAACACTTCCTCTGAAGTTTCACTGCTCAATTCACTGCCATTTTGGAGTCAATTCAGTTGTTTCTGTTAATGCTGCCCTAACTACTCTTCCCCTGGCTCTGACTCACACAGGCTGCAAGAAAGGGCAGAGACTTGAGCAGCTGCCTGCAGGAACACTGAAACAAAAGGAATGATAAGAAAACATAGAAAAAATATAACACTCAAAATAATAAATTCTATTTTGCTTTTATAACTCAATACAATGCACAAGCTAAAAAGATCCTTTAAAAGTATTGGTATATTCTAGAGAAAGATGATTTACTTAAGGACATTTTACCAAAATGTCCTATAGTAATATAAAAACGAGCAACTAATTTAAAAAACAAATTGACTCCTAGTCTCTTTTCTTCGACTCCTCCTCCCTCCACCAATTTATACATGTTTTGTTTTTTTTTGCTGTGGACATTGTTCCACATGTAAACACCAAAAAAGAAAAATTTAAAATTTTATAGGTACATACACTAAGAAATTATATCATATTAAAAAACATATCCAATGCTCCTCCTTTTGTAATTTATTTATTAAAATGTGGGTGTGGAGCTCAGTATGTGGGCCGTCCCACACGTAAGCTCCATGTCAGATTGTTGGAGCATTTTAATAACATTAGAAAGGGTAAAGTGGATTATAGTGTACCTAAACATTGTAATTCCTGTTCTTTTTTTGCTGGGATATTTTTTTAGCATTTGGTATAGGCCAGAATGATTTAGGTTGGAGGAGAATGGGGGGTGATAAATTACAAGAGCTTATTCGCCAAGAAGCGTTTTGGATCTATAATTTAAAAACTTTGAAACAAGGTCTGAATGCCGAAATAGACCTTCAGGGTCTTATATAATGTGCTCTTTTTCCTTATAGTCCTTTTATGTGTTTCACACATTATATATAGTATATGTATCTAAATAAACTATGTTGGTTATTTAAGATACTGTGCTGTTGGTTTATTTATTTTTATATTTTGTAATCTTTTTATATTTATATATATTTTTATATATATTTTTTCATTTTTTGCATAATTATATATGATTTTTCATATTAATTTTATCTATTCATATTGTACAGCAGCACAGTATATTAAGTAGATCTGCTATGGCTCTTCTGCTAAGTCTCCTTCTGTTAAATGTAATTTTCTCTATTGTATTATTCAGTTTCAAGGCGGCTTCTCGCCGTACTTGTGTGTTTTTTGGACTTTAATTTTATGTTTGCCTTGTTTTATATTTGTTTTATTTCCTGCTGCTGAAGTTGGTTACCCCAGACCCACTACGCTGCTATTGAATTCCACTTGACGTGGAGATCTGCTCACAACTTTCATCTTGTCTGTAAGTGCAATCTAATAAAGTGTATTTGTATTTTAATTTTACATCACTATGTGTGGCCTTTTTCCTCCTCATATTTAAGGATTCCTATCATCTAGGAGCCACCATTCTCTCCATCCATTTAACCCCTGGTGGGGTGAGAAGCCTGATTCATCTTTCGTTTGTGAGTTTTCTATCTTACATCACTGTAAGATGTAATAAATGTACAAACCGCCGTTTAGTGAATGCTCCCCGTTCGCAATAATGTTGTCTGTAAGCGTATGCAATACAACCATGCGAACCGCCAGCCAGGGAACACTCTAAACTCCTGAACGGAATCCGTACGGCTCCTTCCCTTCACGAGCCACAAGTTCACGAACTGCCAATATCAGCCGAACGCCAATATCTTCCAAGCGGCAAATAATTCCAAATAACAGTCTGTAGTCTCCGGTAATAAAATCCCCCCAATAACGAAACCAAGTAATTCAATTATCTCCCAGAGCAGAGGCAAATCGCCATTTTAAATACAAGTCACAAAACACATAAAAATAAATAACTTTATAACTGCCGAACATATTACATTCGTGTAACACATCCCCAGATATAGTGGCAAAAAGGAAGAAAAGAAACACTGCCTAAAAAATGTAGATATAAGTATAAAAGATAACCTTTAATAGTGAACGAGATACAAAAGTGGTTAATTTGCACATTCACTCTCGGTACATCTGAGTATTAGCATACAGAGGCACCAAGTGATATTTGTGCAGAATTGTAAGATTTAAAAAAGAGACAAACAACACTTCATTTAGTGAAGATGTCGTTAAAAATATATATATCAGTTATATCCTACTGTAACATCTGTCTCATGTTACAGTTAGTATAGAGTATAATGTTACAATGAATCAAGCTCTAACAGATATATATTGTCTGCAGCATATACATAGATTAGGAAACGATTGTAGTTAGGATATACGTCCTTTACTTGGGAGAGCACCTACTCTGGTTTGTTATTAATATGTCGCCCCAGTAATGTTGTGCCATAAAGAACAATGAAATAGATAGAAAGAAATAGTTACTGTGCCTTCGAGGGCACCTACCAGATAGGAGAACTAACTGCAGGTAATAAAGAAAGGAAAAAGAGAGAGAAGAATAAATATATATATATATATATATATATATATATATATGTAAATGTCCTTCCAATTATATCTGTGCCTTCAAGGGCACCTCTCTGATATATAAATTAGCTAACTAACGTTTAAATAGCTGTAGTTGCAGTGAATACACTGTGTGATCTGTTACACATAATCTAATGTCGCTGCGCTGAAAGAGCTTAAAAGAATTAAGCCACGGAAATAGTATGCGGCTAAATCCTACACACCCTCCCAGAAATACACCAGAAGCTAATATAAATATTAATTCAATAAGGATGTCCAGAGGTAATTGCTACAAGTGGATAGAATAGAATGCTGGGAGAGATCGGAAAAACCCCAACGCGCGTTTTTGCTGGTAAGGTGGCTTTTCAAGGGGAACATGATCGTGTCAGATCAAACTTTTAAATAGGGCGCCCAAAAATTTGATTGGAGTCCCGAACGTTGACGTCATCAGTTGTTGCTGACGGGAGACGGTGGTTCTAAGGGGCCATATTGCCCGATTCAAAAAGGGGGGGGGGGTTAAATGTTACTACGCTGCAGTATATTACAGTTCAAAGAGAAGGATGAAATGGCATATATAGGGACATAAAAGATGGTACATTTTACAGGGGCATAATTATAACATTTATACTGTCCGTATTAAATTAGCAGGTATAAGAATTACCAATGTATTATTGGCTTTATATGTATAATTATAACATTTATACTGTCCTTATTAAATTAGCAGGTATAAAAATTACCAGTGTATTATTGACTTTATATGTATATGACCTTGTTTATGCCCCTTATCAAAATAGCAGAACTGTATATATGTATAAATTGCTTACTAATGATAATGAAATCGTATTGCATTAAATATAAAGGTAAACCTTAAATCTTATACGGCTCATCTTTCTGATGCCCGATGGCTCCACCTATAGGCAGATGGACACATGTCTGCATACAGGAGAGTTTAATATAATCAATGAGTGAATGATGTCACTATACAAAAGAGTACGATGGAAATTGGTCCATGTATACTGCACAAAGTATGGGAGATGTATTGCCTTGTTTCCATTTTATATAACTGCAACATAGTAAAACATTTTATATTTTATACAACTGCAACATAGTAAACCACATAGATATATGTATAGAATATTATTATGCAGATCTGCACTAAGTTCACCATATATACGTTCTAAATGGTAAGTATGTCAGTTTAAACCCAGATTTATAACTGAAGAATAACATATCTAGATAGATATAAAGTGGGGGACATATAATTACTCAGAAATACTACAGAGGGCGTCCTTAAAACTTACTATCTCTGCAGTGTCTTATTGTCAACAAGATGTAAGTTACTTTTAATTCTAAGAAAGTTAAAAAAGGATTTAGATTAATATATTGGGAGTAATAACATGTACATATAGTTGTACGTGATCAGGAAATGCCAACAAATGAAAGACATTGGATAACTGTTTGAAACTAAACTAGAGATACATATAGTTAGTGTATGAAGGGGGTATAGATAAATTCCTCGTTGAGCCCCTGTGGAGTGAGGGTCCTAAAGGAATATATCCACTTAGATTCCTTTTGGAGTAGCTGCTGGTTAAAATTCCCTTTTCTAGGGTTAAAGGTCAATTTCTCAATAGCCTGAAACCTTAGGTTGTCAATACTGCCATGGTGAAAGTTCAAGACATGTCTTGCCACAGGTGTGGGTGTGATAGTATTTTTTATGGAATTGATGTGCTGAAGAATCCTTCTACGGAAGGGTTGGATGGTTTAGCCAATATATTGAATACCACATCTGCACGTGATCAGATATATTATCCGAGTGGTACTGCAATTGACCAATGCATTGGTTTTGATGGTAATTTTTGATTGTGTAGATGTGGTCGATTGAGAGGGGATTATGAACTGGCAGGCTTTGCAATGGCCACACCTATAAGTTCCCTTTGTGTTTGTGAGCCAATTTGGCTCAGTTGGAATTGGAGCCAAAAAACTATGAACAAGGAGATCTTTAAGGTTCTTTGATCTGCGGGCTGTGATAGACGGATAGCTGGGTAGTACTTTTTTCAAAGAGGGGTTATGTAGAAGGATAGGCCAGTGGTTAGAAAATGTCTGTGCCATCTTCCCCCAGCCACTGTCAAAGGTGGCAATGCATCTTGGGGTCGTAGAACTTGCTTTCGGACGTGTGGTCTTTAGGCTCTCCAATCTGTTTGTCTCACTTGCACGTTGATATGCTCTCTTTAGAACTCTGTTAGGATACCCAAGGGCTTTGAAACAAAGTTTCAAAGACTGACATTCACGATAATATGTTGAATCCTCAGAGCAATTCCTCCTTGCTCTCAGATATTGTCCGTATGGAATGGAGGCTTTCAACCTGTATGGGTGATGGCTCTCCCAATGAAGGAGGCTATTAGTTGAGGTCAATTTCCTAAAGAGTTTGGTTTGTATGGTTCCATCCTCCATTAGGAGAATCTTTAGGTCAAGGAAAATCAATTCTTTCTCATCAATAACATGCGTAAGTGTTAGGTTAATTGTGTTATCGTTCAAAACTTTAACAAACTCTTCAAAGATTTGTATCGAACCCGTCCAGAGTATGAGCATATCATCAATATATCTGTACCACTTTAAGATGTATCTGTGGTACAGACTATATCGAGGATCTTTCCATACTGTGTCCTCCCACCATCCCAAAAAGAGATTAGCATACGTGGGGGCACACGTCGTGCCCATAGCTGTCCCAGTCTCTTGCAGATAGTGATCAACAATATAACAGAATATTCTGTGTTATCAGGCTCTTAAATTAAATAGTAACAGGTGCTCTTATAGTACAGCAGCTCTCACACAAATAGGTACTCTTCAATCCTATTGTGATTACATGTGAAAAAGACACTTATTTACATAACCAGTATGAAAAAGTGACAGTGTGTAGCGCTAGATGATATTGACTTACACCATGAGGGACTTTAGGGATATGGAGTATATATATATTCTCCTGAATCTTTGAGGGTATAGGAGATATATACACTGTGGAGAAAATAAAAAAATATATAGTGCACTCTGTGCAAACAGGCGTAGTGGTAAATCATATAATAGGAAGCACTCACGTGGTTCAGAGCCTATTATGGATTGGCTCTTAATCACTCTTGCCTTGTGTCCTTTAGGTGACACACACCTTCAACTCCAAATAAAGGATAACCCTCTGGACCAGAGCCTGTAACCTGGCTCTAAGTAAAAAGGCATATGAGTCCTTTTGTGGGACAACTCCTTCCCTCTTTGGTGGATGGAAAATGTACCAAATATACTTGTGAAAATTAAAATAGTATTTATTACATTCACATAAAATCAGTCTTAATACATACAGTATATTGGTGTCCAAAACGCGTTTCGCCGATTCCGTTCGGCTT
The DNA here is from genome assembly GCA_933207985.1 of Pelobates cultripes. Classification (NCBI taxonomy): domain Eukaryota; kingdom Metazoa; phylum Chordata; class Amphibia; order Anura; family Pelobatidae; genus Pelobates; species Pelobates cultripes. The sequence goes on along the minus strand of OW240920.1, from coordinate 105,867,787 downwards.
TCTCAATTGGTGATTTCCATCCAGTTCTCTTCCTGTTTATAAATCCCACCTCCCGTCCTGATTGGTGGTCAGAGATCGAGAACCAACCAATCACGGACGTTTCTGCGGGGGAGGGTGAAGTGCTCCAGCTGTATTATTTTATCCCTTAATGGTGACGTCATCACGCACGTACATGTGATCGTGCGGACGGCGTCACTATAAAAAGTGGAATAATTCAAAATCATCATTAAGACCATAAGGTTGCATGGTGTTTAAATTAAAAATCCATCTCATCTCTGTTTGTCCAATTAATTTCATAGGGTCACCACCTCTCCAATTCCCAACTATTTTCTGAATTCCCATAAATTCCATCAATTGGGGATTACTATTGTGTTGGTTTTTAAAGTGCAAGGACACACTATGATTAAGGAACCCTTTTTTTATGTTCCTAATATGTTCCTGGATTCTGGTATTTAAAGTCCTATTGGTCCTTCCTATGTAAGCTAAACCACAGGGATTGAATGATTCCCAATCTATTGTTTATAGTGGCCCCACTTAATCTAGGTGTTCTTCCTTTTCCTGGGGATGTAGGTTGTTTCCTTCTCACCACTTTTTCCCACCCTTCAGTATTATGCGTAGGTTTTTGCTGTATCTTCCAAGAGGGTCTTTCCCTCTGGGAACGTTCTTTACTCCTTCTGTGGGTGGGAGTCCTTCTTATTTGATCCCTTCCCCTCCTTCTTTCATTTCTATGGAAATCAGATTTATTATTACTATCCCATTCGTTCATCCTATTATATCCTATTTATGTTGAACAAAATACACTCAAAACTTGTACTCATTTTAAGAAGGTGGACGTTAACAGCTATATAGGGGAAAATAGTTGCCATTTTTCTCCTTGGCTGTTAAACGCCCCTAAAGCGCAATTACTTAGAGTGAAAAGAAATTGTACGGATCAACAAAAATTTCATGAACAATCGGAGAAAATAATAAAAGATTTTAGAGAGAAGGGGTATAAAGATGAACTTTTGAATAAAGCCCTTGTCGAAGTAGAAAATGAGGATAGGAAAAAATTAATAGAATATAAAGAAATCAAGGTGAATGTAGAACCGCAGAATTTAAAATTTATTTGTGATTTTAACTATAACAGTAGAGGTCTAAAGAAAATCATTCGGAAATATTGGCCACTTTTAAAGAATGACCCTATATTGAATTCAATACTTCCTGATACACCTGACATAGTATATAGAGGTGTACCAAATCTTAAGAGGACGCTAACAAAAAATCATATACCCTCTAGGAAACTGACGAACCAATTTTTTAAAGAAAAAACAGGTTTTTATGGATGCGGCATGTGTGGAGCATGTAAGGGTTCCAAAAATAGTAAGAGAACAGTAAGAGAATTTAATCACCCACAGGACAAGAATAAAAGTTTTAAAATTAAACAAATTATTACTTGTCACACAACTAAATTAATATATATGATCACTTGTCCCTGTGGTTTAGCTTACATAGGAAGGACCAATAGGACTTTAAATACCAGAATCCAGGAACATATTAGGAACATAAAAAAAGGGTTCCTTAATAGTGATGTACCGAACGGTTCGCCGGCGAACGGTTCCTGGCGAGCATAGCATGTTCGCGTTCGCCACGGCGGGCGAACATATGCGCGGTTTGACCCGCCCCCTATTCGTCATCATTGAGTAAACTTTGACCCTGTACCTCACAGTCAGCAGACACATTCCAGCCAATTAGCAGCACAGCCTCCCTAGCAGACCCTCCCACCTACTGGACAGCATCCAGTTTAGATTCATTCTCAAGCTGCATGCTTAGTAAGAGGAGGGAAAGTGTAGCTGCTGTTCATAAGATAGGGAAAAGCATAGCTAGGTTAGGGATAAGGGTATGCTTTTTTTGGATTTTTTTTTTCTATCTAATGTAAATGCACTTAGTTGTCTGCCACTGCTGCCAGCTTCTGTGTCAGGCTCACAGTGCCCATTTCCCCAGTCAGTGCCACCAATTACATCTGGTGTCACAATAGCTTGGATTTAAAAACAAAAAACTTTTTTCACTGTTATAGATTGAATAGCAGTCAGTTGTCTGCCACTGCTGCCAGTTTCTGTGTCAGGCTCACAGTGCATACTGTGCCCATTTCCCCAGTCAGTGCCACCAATTACATCTGGTGTCACAATAGCTTGGATTTAAAAACAAAAAACTTTTTTCATTGTTATAGATTGAATAGCAGTCAGTTGTCCTTAAAGCGGGTGTATTCTGCATTAACAGTGGATACTGACAAGGTGCCACTAATTAGATCTGGTGTCACAATAGCTTGGATTTAAAAACAAAAACTTTTCTGTTATAGATTGAATGGCAGTCAGTGTGTCCTTAAAGCGGGTGTATTCTGCGCTAACAGTGGATCGCTGACCAGTGCCACTAATTAAATCTGAATTGTCTACAATGGCTTGGATTTAAAAAAAATATTTTCACTGTTATAGATTGAATAGCAGTCAGTGTCCTTAAAGCAGGTGTGTTACGCTAACAGTGGATACGCTGACAAGTGCCACTAATTAGATCTGGTGTCACAATAGTTTGGATTTAAAAAAAAAATAATCTTTTTTCACTGTTATAGGTTGAATAGCAATCAGTGTCCTTAAAGCGGGTGTGTTACGCTAACAGTGGATACGCTGACCAGTGCCACCAATTAGATCTGGTGACACAAAGCTTGGTTTAAAAAAAAAATAATCTTTTTTCACTGTTATAGATTGAATAGCAGTCAGTGTCCTTAAAGCGGGTGTGTTACGCTAACA
>OW240920.1:105836988-105857066 GCA_933207985.1 Pelobates cultripes | reverse complement strand
TCCAGGGGCGGACTGAGAACCCTCAGTGCCCCCGGGCAAAATAAATCAAGGGCCCCCTTACAGGCCCCACCCATACTCTGCAGCAAGCGCCACCCTTGTCCCGCCTCCATGCACCGCCTCCAGCCACACCCTACACAATCTTTAGGAAAAAGGAACAAAAGGGCAATAAGCCCTTCGAGGCCCCAGCAGAGACTACAATTGAGGGCTAATGGGCCATAGAGGGGGGTCTTTCTAGCGGAGGCTATCTCAGTGTCCTTTAGAGAGTGTGTTAGAAAGAATCCCCTCCAGGCCCCATTAGAGACTACAATGGAGTCTAATAGGCTTGGAAGGGGGTCTTTCTAACAGAGGCCATCTCAGCGTCCATTAGATATCCCCTGCTGGAAACAGTCGCCTCCAGGCCCCAGTAGAGACTACAATTGAGGGCTAATGGGCCATGGAGGGGATTTCTAGCAGAGGCTATCTCAGTGTCCTTTAGAGAGTGTGTTAGAAAGAATCTCCTCCAGGCCCCATTAGAGACTACAATGGAGTCTAATGGGGCCTGGAGGGTGGTCTCTCCAACACTCTGGTTCCTATTCACAATATAGCAACACAACATAGCTCACTGATACCTAGGCCAAGTTGGCTCCTCTTACCTTAATTACTGTTGCTGGCTGGCAGTCTGTGGGCTTGCTTGCTGCGGCTGGCAGGCTGTGGGCTTGCTGGCTACTGCCGGCAGGCTGTGGGCTTGCTGACTGAGGCTGGCAGGCTGTGGGCTTGCTGGCTGTAAGCCTGTGGCTTGCTGTAGGCCTGTGGGCTGGCTGGCTGGCTACTGGGGCACTTGTAGATTATTTAAAGAAATAATCCATGCACAATAACCACTACTGCTCCAGAGTAAGTAGTCAAACCATTTAAGAACAGTTTGACAACTTACCTGGGATCTGCTGGGATATGGGGCTGTAGTAGGGAATAGGAGCAGTGGTGCAATGTGTGTGAAAGGTTCAGTGTGTGTGTGGGGGTGTAGTGTGTGAATGTGTAGGGTGTGTGGGCTGTGTATGTGTGTGGCAATGTTAGTATGGGGGGCTGTGTATGGGGGTCTGTGTGTATATGGATGGGCAGTGTATGTGTGTGTGTGAGGCAATGTGTGTAAATGTGTATGGTGTGTATGGGGGCAGTGTGTGAATGTGTATGGTGTGTGGGGGGGGGGCAGTGTGTTTAAGGGGCTAGAGTTCACTCTCACCACTGCGACCACCAGGAATCCCTGGGGGTCACTGTAGCGGAGATGCAATATTCCCCAGGGTATCTCCGCTTATAGTCCAAGTGAGGCTCAGGAACAAGTAAATAATAAATCCACAGGCAAGGTTTCCAGCAGGTAAAATAACAACAATATCCCCACAGCAATCCCAATAACTGGACGACACACAGTTTCAGGAGCAGAACTGAAAGCTTTAATCCACAGTCTCCTTTTAAAGCATGCTCCCATGCAAGGGAGGGGTTTACAGTAATTATTACAGTAGCCAATCCTGTCCTGGTAACCTCCCACACATCTCCTCCCCTCAGCCAGCATCATAATCCCCTTATCCAGTACAGTAATTCCCCCCGTTTCTGGATGTACCTCTAAATGTAGGGGTACCTCTTTAAATCCTACATCCCCGGATACCCCTGATCTGGGTGAACAACATATCCAAAAATCACCCAGATCAGACCAGGGGTTCGGGAAATGTATGGAGGGAATAAAATGACCGACCGCACTAACTGAGATAGCTGAATAAGGTTCCATGCGAATGGGCCCTGCGGTCGGTCCTGGCATAAGGGAATAAAATACACAAAAGCCTCTAGCTATAGAGGCTAGGGAGGGTTCGCCTGAATCCCCTCGTTCGGTTCTTTCTATCTACCGAACGAGGGGCCGTTCGGTAGTTAGGAACCGAACGGACCGGGCTTGTGGAGGTCTCAGCGGTGTTCGCCTACTCAGAGTGTCCGATTTGAGTTCCAGACACTCGACGGCAAAACACCGCTGTTCGGGAGTTTTAAAATGTTCGTTTGTCGAATGGCGGCCACCCCCGAGAACAAAGGACGGCTACTTACTAGGCAATTACCCGTTCGCAACAATGTTGCAACGGGTAATTGAGGACACACTTCACACAGGGGGGGTCTGGCTGTTCGGTAGTTTCATTCGAATGAACTAAGGGAATAAAACTACCGAACAATCAGAGGAATACAGTTCTTTTAAACACATAGAAAACCAGCAGATCACACAAATGCAGTTATTCACAAGACATTTGCAGGACAGCCCAGTGCCATCCACTACAGTCACAGTGTTGAGAGTAAACACTAGACCGTAGCTCCAGGGCTAGAGATGACTCTCGCAAGAGCGGCAACGTTGCCATGGTAATCGCGGCAACGCTCTCTGCTCGTGCAAGAAGGACCCAGAGGAGCTGCAGGGTGAGCTCCCAGGTCCTCTCTTCCTTCCTCCCCTGCCCGCACGGTGCCTGCAGACAGGGGAGGGGGGGCAATTGCCCCGTTGCCCCCCTGGATCCACCCGTGATATATACAGCCCTTCTGTGTGCCTTTTTGTCTCCCCCCGTCCCTCTGTATGTTTCTTTCTCCCCCCTCCTTCCCAGTCTCTCTTACCCCTCTGCCTCTTTCTCCCTCTCTTCCACTGTTTTTCTCCCCCCTTTCCCTGTCTCTCTCTCCCCCACATCTCTCTTCCTCTGTCTCTTTCTCCCCCTCCCCATCTCTTTCTCCCCCTGTGTCTCATTCTTCCCTCTATGTCTCTTTCTCCCCCTCCCTATCTCTCTATTCCCCCTCTTTTTCCCCGTGTCTCATTATTCCCTCTCTGTCTCCCCCCTGTGTCTCATTCTTCCCTCTCTTTCTCCCCATCTCTTTGTTGCCCCCTCTTTCTCCCCCTTCCCATCTCTATGTCCCCCCCTCCCCATCTCTCTGTCCCCCCCTCTTTCTCCCCCCCATCTCTGTTCCCCCTCTCTCCCCCTCCCATCTCTATTGCCCTCTCCCCCCATCTCTGTTCCACTCTTTCTCCCTCCATATTCTGTTCTCTTCTCCCTCCCATCTCTATTGCCCCTCTCTCCTCCCATCTCCCTATTGCTCCTCTTCCCTCCTATCTCTGTCTCTATCTTCTCCTATCTCTATCCCCTTTCTCAAGTCGGAGGGGGACGTTAGTAGCGTACAGATCGGTGTAGTTTCGACGTTGCTTCGGCGGCATTTTCCTCTCACTTAACGCTGAAGAAGGAGGAGGAGGAGCATGTGTCTGTCATGCTCCCTGCGGTTCCCACAATTCCCAGCACAGGATGTGGGAACCGCAAAGGAGCATGACAGAGAGACATGCTCCTCCTCCTTCTTCTTCAGTGTTAGTGAGAGGAATGCCGCCGGACCGGCGAGGCTGCCACCCGGTCCGGCGGCTGCAGCATGAAACGGCCGGCCCCCTCACAGTGTGCCACCGGACCGGCCACCCGGTGGCACCTTGTTCCGCAGTCCCCATATGCTGCCCCCAATCCAGCCCTGCCGCCGGGCCCCCTGAAGGCGGCCATGGCGGCTGGCCCCCCTCCCGGCCGGGCCCTCGGACCATGTTCGAAGTGCCCGACCGGTCAGTCCGCCCCTGAATATGTCCACAGCTTTAATAAGTTATAACTATAACTAAAGTCATTGCCCCCCAAGCCCGCTGTACCACACAACATTTCTACATGTGATAAAAAAGGCAATGACCCATAATTGTAAACAATGAACATTAACAATTTTACAAACAACAATTATTACCATAACTATAAATAAATAAAGTGCGAACATTTTAAATAACCATGGTGGGGTTTAACGGGATACCTCTACACCAGGTTCCGAGCCACCGACCAGCTTGAAACCTACCAAACATATTAAGCAACAGTATTGAACCATCTTCCTATACTTTTAGAACTAAATCGCCCCTTTTGTCCCACTAATATAACCCTTACCCTTAAACTCAGACCTTGAAACCTTAAGCCGTATGAGCTCCGCCACCCCTGAGGAACAACGCCTTGCTAAGCCACTCTTAAAAGCCCAAGTTCAAGAGATCCCAACCCACCTTAGAGAGGTGAAATCCATACGAGCAGAAACACCCAGGCAACATGGCCTGAAGCTCCTGAGGCCTAACTACCTCACCTTCTAGCTTCCTGACGAAACTCGCCATCAGCTGGTTCACCTTTCCTCGACACTGCGTGATTGCTGCTAGATCCCGCTCTTGCCACCACCATATCTGGGAACCGTGAAGCAATAGCAAGTGGACAGAATGGTGACCCTGTAAAAGCATGCAAACCTTCCCACATAAATTAGCCTTAGACCAGGCCAAGCGTATATAACAAGACTATCCCCTGCCAGGCGGATGTCCACAGAAATGATGCCCCTGGCCCTGCCTGATTCAGACTAACAAGCTCCCCAAATCGAAAGGCCCCAAAAAAGTCAAAATAAACATCATGCTGAACAACAGGGATTTGTAACCATGAAAGCAAATACGCGGTAAAACCGGTACCAGTTGTTCCAAGACACCAATCAAAACTGGGTCTTGGCTTCTGGGACCCTGCTCCCCTTCCAAAACCACTTAAGAGCCCGTTGTATCACAAAATGTTTCATCAGACTTGACAAAGGCTTAGGGGAGCCAAAACATTGAATTTTATTATGCACTCCAAATAAAGAATGCATATCAAATAAACCTCCAGGTATACCCAGTGGTGTATTTAGGATTTGTGCTGCCCTAGGCAGGACGGTGCTCAGGCCCCCCCCCCCCCCCCCCCAATTTAAATATTCCCCACCCCTTCCTCTCAAGGCCGCACTTTGACTGACAGACGCACGCACGCACTGACCGACACACACACAGACTGATCAACACACACACACATTCACTGACAGACACACACACATACGCACGCACTCACATTCACTGACATACACACTCACACCCTCACATTCACTAGCACACACACTCATTCACATTCATTGACACAAGCATTTCCACACACTCACAATTATTATTATTATTACTTATTTTAAATCCACCCAGCCTCCCTACGTTTGGGATAGCTGGGTGGATTTCTCACCTGGGTTCAGTGGTGCTGCTGGGCATGGACGAGCCTGGACAGGCAGGCGGGGACAGGCAGGCGGCTGGCGAGGGAGCACTTTCCCCTGAGCTATTTGTTTGCTTGGGCGCCGCAGAGTGATGGCATTACTGCAGGTCGTGCGAGGGGAAAGTGCTCCCTCGCCGCCCGTCCGCCTGCCTGCCCCGGGAGAGCCCAGGACATGGTACCTATGTAACAGGCGCATTACTGGGGCAGTCAAGGTTGACAGATGATTGACCACATGCACCACCACTCTGTCCAAAAGCAGTTCACCCCAAAGCGAGAAAGCCACCACATGCTGAAGATCCACCTCATGAGTGGAAATAACCCTGCAGGCGATAGTCAGCTTACCCTGAAGCTGATACAATGTAACCTTCCTGGCCCATCACACAGCCACCACCAGCTCCCAAAAATGAACCAGCTTGTCCTGCGGAAGCCGACATTCCCCCATATGGGAGTCGATTTCCAACCCCAAGAAACTCAGACACTTGCCACCCACTGAATGGTCCTAAACAAATAAAGACACAATGGTGCTGCCACCGGGGCCCACACACAAGAACAACCCACCGAACTTCTCAAATAATGAACATAAATGGAGATCAACCAAAAAATGACACGTCAAAGAAACAACCCAACAGGTGGTGACTAGTGGGGTGCACAGATAGCAGGTGAAAAGCTGCCTCAACATTCACCTTGGCCATAAGGGCACCAGGCCTGGCCCTCTTAACCAATTCGAGAACAGGTCCCTATCAATTTAGTCATTCACAGATGTAATGGAGCTTCCTGTACCCTGGTTGGGTACCTCCACCGACGGATGCTACTAGTGCTTACAGAGGGCTCCAAGAACAGCCTGTCACACTGCTCCTGTCAGAGGGCAGCATGGGTCCTGGCGGGCGCGTATCGCAATGGCAGTATTCCCACAAACTAAGGGGAATAATGCCAAACACTCTCCTCTCTCAGCAGCCGGGTCTGTATCATTAAGGACGCCACCCGCTGCAGCTGTGAATAATAAAGGGTTTCCTGTTTAACCCTTAAAGGGCCAGATCAATTAATTTAATATGGGTGTGATACACACATAAGCTTGATCACGTTTTCCTACAGCCCTATCAGGAAATGCCTTTAGCTATTTAAATCTAGTTTGTCCATTTCTCAGTGCCCTGTCGTGGTTTCCAGTTGGTTATTTGAGCGCGTGTTCCTTGTATTGATTTCTTGTGTATCTGACCTTGGCTTCCCTTATTAACTATCCGATCTCTGTATTTCTTTACTTTTGTGCTTGCCTCCTGACTATTCTGATATTTCCATTCCTTGACCTTTGGATTGTTTATCGTTTGTGTTATACTTTTATCTTTGCTTTTCCCTATCTTGTGCCTTTTGCTTTATACCTTAAATCCAGCCATTCTAAGGCCCGGTAATACGTCTTGGGTATTTACTTTATATCTACTTAAGTTCTGCGTGTTGGGCATCTACGGTAATCCTTACATTATGATAGGGCCTTGGACCCTGCAGACTTAAGTAGACAGGTGTCGTCTTGCGAGTCTACACTCAGGGCCGGCGCTACCTGTTAGGCAGGCCCCCCTCATGTTGCAGCCGCTCGAGCGCTCTGTAGAGAGCCTCAGGCGGCTGCAGCTTTGCCCGCCCGGTGCGTCCATGAGTGCACACCGCCCAGGCGCAGCATGAGGAGAGGGGCTGACAGGAGGGAAGTGCTCCCTCCTGTCACTCCCTCACTGTAGCGTGGCCAAGCCCTCTATTGGTCCGCGGGTACAGGGAGCATCTGTCTCCTGTAACCGGCTGGACTAACAGGAAGTGCACACTGAGTGTGCACTTCCTGTTAGTCCGGCCGGGTACAGGAAACAAAAGCTACCTGTACCCGCGGACCAATAGAGGGTTCGGCCACGCTACAACAATGGTAGGGAAGGGGGGGGGGAGAGAATTGACGGGGAGGGAATTGACAGGAAGGGGGGGTGGAATTGACAGGGAATTGACAGGGAAGCCCCACTTCCTGTTAGTCCCGGCTGAGTACAGGAAACAAAAGCTACCCTGTACCCGCGGACCAATAGAGGGCTCGGCCATGTTACAACAATGGTAGGGAAGGGGGGAATTGGCATGGAGGGTGGAATTGACAGGGAAAGGGGTGGAATTGACAAGGAAGGGGAATTGACAGGGAAAGGGTGGAATTGACAGGGAAAAGGGGGATTGACCGGAAGGGGAAATTGACAGGGAAGGAAGGGAATAAATTGACAGGGGGTGGGGGAATAAATTGAAAGGGAGGGTGGGGGAATAAATTGAAAGGGGGGGGGGAATACATTGAAAGGGAGGGTGGGGGGAATAAATTGAAATGGAGGGTGGGGAATAAATTGAAAGGGGGGTGGGGAATAAATTGGGAGGGAGGATAAACTGAAAAGGAGGGAGGATAAACTGAAAGGGAGGGGAAAGAAATTAACAGGGTGAGTAGGAAGAAATTGACAGGGAGGGGAATTGACTGGGGAGAGAGGGAGGGGGAATGAGAGTGGGGAGGGGAGAAGAGAGTGACAATGGGGGAGAAGAGAGTGACAAGGGGGGGAGAGGAGGGAGAAGAGATTGACATCCATCACATACACACACACACACAGACAATGCACCCCTTGCACACAGAAAAACACACAATGCATTACACACAGACACACACACAAGCAATGCATCCCTTACACACACATAAATACACCTTGCAGCCCTTACACATACAAACACAGATTCACACAATGCATTCCTTACACACATATCAGGACATACCCCTACTCCACCCCCTGTGAACAAACTCATTTGTGGAACATGAAGGTGGACCCTGCGACCCAGACCATGAGCTGTGTAAAGGGCCTTAAAAAAAATAAAAAATGGAGCTGCTTCCCGTTCTCCCAGAACATTTATTTTTGTGACCACAGTTACAAACAGCCTCCAGAGAGCCTGTTCTACACCAGACCAGTGGAGGCAGACTGCAGCTAGAGCCCATCATCATCCTCATCTGGTTGTAAGTAGGCAATCTAGTATATTATTCGTGGCACTAATCTCTAGTCCCCAGAACCACTTCAGCTTAATGTAGTGGTTCTGGTGTCCATAGCCTATCCCTGCAGGCCTTTTAATGTAAACATGGCAGCACTGCAGCACTGGCGTTAGTTAACATGGCAGATCATCTGGGTGGGGCATTGTGATGTCACATGGGGGGGCGGCAAACTTTACATTTGCCTGGGGCGGCAAAAATCCTTGCACCGGCCCTGTCTACACTGGAGGAACATGATCGCTGTATGGATCAGTTTGCCCAGGCCTTCCAGACTTTATTGACTCGTACTGCACACCTTCAATCGGAGACACCCTCTTTTCAGGCTTCACAGCATGCCACTGTGGCAGCATCCAGTGATCAGAGAGCTTCAGCTATAAGTTATCCCCTCCGCCTAGATTCAGTGGTGATTTCCAGGAGGGGTTTAGGGGTCTAGGGGTTTCATTAACCAGATGGAGTATTGTAACGGAATCACCCGTACTCCGACCGAGTACCTTCCATTTATGGACGCATCCTAGCTTGCCCTGACGGCCACAAGCACCGCACCGGACACCACAAACACTGCATAGTCCACAACCACCGTAGCTTAACTGGTAGTCTCGCTGTTTTCCTTCCACCCTGGATCAGCTTCTGTCTTCTAGGACTGTGTGGGAAAAACCTCTTCCTTCCACCTTGAATGAACCTCTGACATCCAGGACTGTGTGGGGAAGACCTCTCCTCCAGGAGAGCATATCAGGAACAGCTCTTAGAAGAGCTAAGTGATTAAAGCTCAAGGGAGTATGCAGAGCATTGCAATCCCCAGTGTGATTATAGCAGTTCCCTCCAATAACGAGACAAGGCTACGTATTGAGGGTCAAGAAGATCTGTTTAATAAGCACCAAAGGACTTTCTTTAATCCAGGTTTTTCCACAAGGTTACCACCCACATGGTCTTGTGGAATAGCCAATCAACAACTTACAATACAGTTAAACACTCCCATTTATTCCAGCAAAATCCTCCCATCTGCATGTGATAGAATTAATGTACACAATGGGCTAATGTAATTATCACAGGCAGGAAAATACAGTTTTACACAATATTCATAACTTCCAAACCATACATACAATTTCCATAAAAGTTACATATTCTGAATCAGCAGAATCAATATACAAACATATTCAAAAATCATACAATTTGGTACAGTGGTTCAAAGATAGATGGAAGTCCTATTTGACCGACTGCAATCATGGCTTTCATGCCCAAAACAGTTCCACAGATTTAGGCTGTGCAGCCGGTCTATCTTCTCCTCTATTCTGGAAATAATTGGCTTAAGTGGGTGTGGTAAGCCAATTATCTCCAGGTACAGAAAATATCTCTAAGTCCAAAAACTGGTACAAAAAAAATACATGAAAATACATAACTTGGATAGCCTGGATCTGAGCGCTCAATATGTCTGAAAAGTGCTCAGATCCCACAAATACAGGTGGTTAAACAGGGCTGATGACAGATTGAGGAGGGACAAAGCAGCCAGTTTCAACTGGTCTGGATGTGTCCCTGGGACAATGCCCTGCTGGATAACAATGGACAGCAAAAGGAGGAAGGGAAGAGGCACATTCTCCTATGGAATCAAAGGGGCAGAAACAGTGCAATAAAATCCAATATGCCCAAATGACGTTTTTAAAGGGCAAACTCTCCCAGGGGCCATAGTCCCAGGCAAGAGGCTGGCAATTAGTCCTCTCCAGGCACAAGTGGCGAAGGGGAAATAACCAGGTATCTGACCTTCTGTCGGTCAGTGCCTAAGTTAGTCGATCCATCCACCCACAAAAAGCAAGTACAAGAGCAGCCCACCCACGACAAACAGTTACTGCATCCGGTGATTCCTCTGGTGTAATTAGGCAACATGCTGTGGGGGCTTGGGCGGCAGAGGCCAGCTGCGCTTTGCCCCGATGCCAGCGCTTCTGCTGGGGTAGCCTGGTTGGGACATGGCTGTGGGGCGGGGGGGATATCACTTACCCCCTCCTCCTGGTATCCCTGCGAGGGTAGTTGGGGATCTGGACAGGCTGTCCAGCATCCCTGTAGGTCGGGTGCAGAGACCACGGTCCCATCTGCACCATCTGGGAGAATAGGGTCTCCCCTTTGTAGGGTAAGATGCCACTAGGGAGAGAGGGCAATATGCTCTTCTCACTAAACCACATGCTGCCGCTGGAGAGGGAGACCGACTGTTTCCACTCCCATAACATTGTCCTGCTGCTGGGGAGAGAGAACGACTGTTTCTGCTCCCTGGGGGGGGGGGGAAGGAGGACTCCTTCGGCCCCCTGGGATGCATATTGCTGCTGGGGAAGGTGATCACTTGTCTCCACTCCCAATACTATACCCTGCCGCAGGGAGACCGATTGTCTCCACTCCCTGTAGGGAACACTGCCACTGGGGAGAGAGGCCGGCTGCCTCCTCTCCCTGCAGGATACACTGCTGCTGGGGAGAGAGACCGGCTGTCTCCTCTCCCTGGGACTCATCCAGCCGCTGGGGAGTGAGGCAGATTGTCTCCACTCCCTGTAGGGAAAACTGCCGATGGGGAGAGAGGCTGGCTGCCTCCTCTTCCTGCAGAATACACTGCTGCCCGGAGAGAGACCGGTTGTCTCCTCTCCCTTAAACTCACTCTTCCACTGGGGAGTGAGACCGATTGTCTGCACTACCTGTAGGAAATACTGTCGCTGGGCAGAGAGGCCGGTTGCCTGCTCTCCCTGCAGCTTACACTGCTGCTGGGGAGAGAGACCGGTTGTCTCGTCTCCCTGAAGGACACGCTGTTGCTGGGGCGCAGGGATGGAATACTTCGCCATCTCTGCCTGCCATTTGCTAGCGCCTGCAGATCTTTGATCAGTCCTTTCCTCATGAACTGTATACGTTTCTCCGTTGGGTGGGGTCCATAGAAAGCCAACCGCTCCTTCAGTAGAACGTCAAACCTTGCTTGACTGCAACAGAGCGCCATGCTTGCTAGGTGTCTCCAGCATGCTGCTCCTCACACTAGAAAGCCATCCCACCGCTGCCACCACAGTAATGGAATCACCCGTACTTGGACCGAGTACCTTCTGTTGATAGACGCTTCCTAGCTTGCGCCAAGAGCCACAAGCGCCGCACCGGACACCACAACCACCGCAGACTCCACAAGCACCGTAGCTTAACTAGTAGTCTTGCCGTCTTCCTTCCACCCTGGATCAGCTTCTGTCTTCCTGGACCGTGTGGGAAAGACCTCTGGCTTCCACCCTCTATGAACCTCCGACATCCAGGACTGTGTGGGGAAGACCTCTCCTCCAGGAGAGCGTATCAGGAACATCTCTTGATTAAAGCTCAAGGGAGTATGCAGAACATTGCAATCCCCAGTGTGATTATAGCAGTTCCCTCCAATAACGAGACAAGGCTACGTATTGAGGGTCAAGAAGATCTGTTTAATAAGCACCAAAGGACTTTCTTTAATGCAGGTTTTTCCACAAGGTTACCACCCACATGGTCTTGTGGAATAGCCAATCAAAAACGTACAATACAGTTAAACACTCCCATTTATTCCAGCAAAATCCTCCCATCTGCATGTGATAGAATTAATGTACACAATGGGCTAATGTAATTATCACAGGCAGAAAAATACAGTTTTACACAATATTCATTACTTCCAAACCATACTTACAATTTCCATATAATTTACATATTCTGAATCATCATAATCGGTATACAAACATATTCAAAAATCATACAATTTGGTACAGTGGTTCAAAAGATAGATGGAAGTCCTATTTGACCGACTGCAAGCATTGCTTTCATGCCCAAAACAGTTCCACAGATTTAGGCTGTGCAGCCAGTCTATCTTCTCCACTATTCAGGAGATAATTGGCTTAAGTGGGTGTGGTAAGCCAATTATCTCCAGGTACACAAAAGTACAAAAAACTGTTACAAAACACTACATAAAAATACATAACTTATATAATACATTGTTTAACCTATGTGTCCAACATAGCCCCACATAGCTTGGATCTGAGCGCTCAATATGTCTGAAAAGCACTCAGATCCCACGAATACAGTTGGATCGCCATGGGGTTAAACAATAGCAAGGGCTGATGACAGATTGAGGAGAGAAAAAGCAGTCAGTTTCAACTGGTCTGGCAGTGTCCCTGGGACAACGCCCTGCTGGAGAACAATGAACAGGAAAAGGGGGAGGTGAAGAGGCACATTCTTCCATGGAATCAAAGGGACAGAAACAGTGCAATAAAATCCAGTATGCCAAAATAACATTTTTAAAGGGCAAACTCTCCCAGGGGCCATAGAAACAAAGCAACAGGCTGGCATTTAGTCCTCTCCAGGCACAAGTGGCGAAGGGCACTTTGTCACAAGTATCACTTTGAGGCGTCTCCTGGTTCTTTCCCATCTGACAGGGCTAAAATCGGATATTTGATGAACCAGCTATCCGATAAAGCCCTAGCCTGGGCTAATCCCTTATGGGAGAGTGGGAAATCCATAGCCTACAACTACGTAGACTTTATAACAGAATTTAAGAGATCTTTTGAACCCCTTGGGAAAGCAAAAAAGGCAGCCAAGGCACTAATGCGGATAAAACAGGGCAATACATCCGTTGCTGACTATGCATAGAATTCCGCATGCTAGCGGCAGAGGTAGACTGGACAAACAGCGGCTTGGTGACTGCTTTCTCGGAAGGCCTCTCTGAGGCTCTATTAGATGAGACAGCGGCCAAGGATCTTCCAGGTCTGCTGGAGGACTATATCATATATATGATGGATATAGACAACAGTCTTAGGGAAAAGGCTAAAACCAAGTCATGGACTAACCGTACCCCTGTCCTCTCGGCTCCTTGTTTCACTCCATCTGCTCCTACAGTTGCTAACGAACCCGAACCTATGCAACTGGGAGTGATGAAGCTGTCAGAAGCTCAGAGACAGTACCGTAGGGCTGAAGGTCTGTGCCTGTATTGTGGGAAAAAGGGGCATCTGCGCTTAAATTGCCCAATACGTCCGGAAAACCCCCGCACCTAAGCACCGTTAGAGGGCCGGCCTTAGGTGTTATGAAAAAGTCCTCTATCTTGCCTCACAAATGATTTCTCCTGCCTATAGTTTTACCTTGGGGGTGAATGACCTTCTTGTCCCCCTGAGGAAGAGATCCACACATTTGGCTGTTGAGGCCAAAGATGGTAGACCCCTTCTGACACCTCATATAACCCATGAGACCCTTCCATTATCCCTGTCCGTTGGAATACTACATAGGGAAAATATAGTTCTACAAGTTATTTCAAGTCCTTCATGTCCTGTCATTCTTGGGTTTCCCTGGTTGGTGAGACACAATCCGGTCTTAGATTGGGTTAAGGGTGTCTGTTTTCTGTTAAGCCTGTAGGTCACTTTAATGTACCCACTGTGGCCCCACTATCCACAGTGATCCCTCTGCAATACATCTATGTTAAGGAGGTATTAAACAAAGCCAACGCTAAGACGTTACCCCCGCACCAGCCTTATGATTGTGCCATAGACCTTCTACCAGGCACCATGCCGCCAAAGGGAAGGGTGTATCCTCTATTTGAGAACGAAATTATGAAAGAGTGGATGCTCTTGCGAAAGGCTTCATATGTAGGTCTTCCTCTCCTGCAGGTGCAGGTTTCTTCTTTGTGTCTAAGAAAGAGGGAGACCTATGGCCTTGTATCGACTATAGTGGTCTTAACAAGATCACTATAAAGGAATGTATATCCTATTCCCCTTATCACTGAACTCTTCGATAAACTTAAGGGGGCCACTGTGTTTACGAAATTAGACCTCAGGAGCGCATATAATCTTGTCAGAATAAAAGAGAACCATGAATGGAAAACCGCATTTAACTGAGTATCTCATAATGCCTTTTGGATTATGCAATGCTCCAGATGTTTTCCAAGACCTGATTAATGATGTCTTAAGGGAATTCATTCATTCTTGTGTTCTAGTCTCCCTTGACGATATCCTCATTTATTCCCCAGACATTACTACCCGCCACGTTCAGATATCACAAGTACTTACAACTCTGTGACGCAATGGTTTATATTGTAAATTGGAAAAAAAATTATTTCACCAGACAGAGGTACAGTTTTTGGGTTACATTATTTCAGCCAAGGGTTTTGAAATGGATCCCAAGAAGCTAGAGGCGGTCTTGCAATGGCCCAGACCTAAAGGCCTTAAAGCCATTCAAAGGTTCGTAGGCTTTGCCAACTATTACGGCAGATTCATAAAGGGGTTCTCTTCGGTCATATCTCCCATTGCCAGTCTCACACGAAACCCATATCTGGCCCTCTGCAGCTTTGACTGCCTTTTAACAATTGAAGTCTCTTTTTTCAACCGCCCCGCATCCTGACCCTTCCAAGCCTTTTGTATTGGAGGTTGATGCTTCAGAGACAGGGGTTGGAGCAGTCCTCTCTCAACGTGAGTCCCAAAACACTCCACTCCATCCTTGTGTATTCTTCTCCAAAAAGTTATTCCTGGCAGAGGCCAATTATGATATAGGGAACAGGGAATTATTAGTGATAATCCTGGCCCTGAAAGAGTGGAGACACTTGGTAGAGGGAGCTAAAGTACCCATCATGATTATAAACAGACCACAAGAACCTGGCATATTTCAGTGAGGCTAAACGTCTCTCGTCCAGGCAAGCCAGATGGTCCCGGTTTCTTTAAGGTTTTAATTTTATTATCACGTATACAGTGGTGTATTTAGGATTTGTGCTGCCCCAGCCCCCCCAATTTAAATTTTCCCCACCACTTCCTGTCAACATAGAAACATAGAAACATAGAATGTGACGGCAGATAAGAACCATTCGGCCCATCTAGTCTGCCCAATTTTCTAAATACTTTCATTAGTCCCTAGCCTTATCTTATAGTTAGGATAGCCTTATGCCTATCCCACGCATGCTTAAACTCTTTACTGTGTTAACCTCTACCACTTCAGCTGGAAGGCTATTCCATGCATCCACTACCCTCTCAGTAAAGTAATACTTCCTGATATTATTTTTAAACCTTTGTCCCTCTAATTTAAGACTATGTCCTCTTGTTGTGGTAGTTTTTCTTCTTTTAAATATAGTCTCCTCCTTTACTGTGTTGATTCCCTTTATATATTTAAATGTTTCTATCATATCCCCCCTGTCTCGTCTTTCCTCCAAGCTATACATGTTAAGATCCTTTAACCTTTCCTGGTAAGTTTTATCCCGCAATCCATGAACCAGTTTAGTAGCCCTTCTCTGAACCCTCTCTAAGGTATCAATATCCTTCTGAAGATACGGTCTCCAGTACTGTGTACAATACTCCAAGTGAGGTCTCACCAGTGTTCTCTACAATGGCATGAGCACTTCCCTCTTTCTACTGCTAATACCTCTCCCTATACAACCAAGCATTCTGCTAGCATTTCCTGCTGCTCTATTACATTGTCTGCCTACCTTTAAGTCATCAGAAATAATCACCCCTAAATCCCTTTCCTCATATGTTGAGGTTAGGACTCTATCAAATATTCTGTACTCTGCCCTTGGGTTTTTACGTCCAAGATGCATTATCTTGCACTTATCCACATTAAATGTCAGTTGCCACAATTCTGACCATTTTTCTAGTTTACCTAAATCATTTGCCATTTGGCTTATCCCTCCTGGAACATCAACCCTGTTACATATCTTAGTATCATCAGCAAAAAGACATACCTTACCATCAAGACCTTCTGCAATATCACTAATAAAAATATTAAAGAGAATGGGTCCAAGTACAGATCCCTGAGGTACCCCACTGGTGACAAGTCCAAGCTTCGAATATATTCCATTAACTACAACCCTCTGTTGCCTGTCACTCAGCCACTGCCTTACCCATTCAACAATATTTGAATCCAAACTTAAAGATTGCAGTTTATTGATAAGCCTTCTATGTGCAACAGTGTCAAAAGCCTTACTGAAATCTAGGTAAGCAATGTCTACTGCACCACCCTGATCTATAATTTTAGTTACCCAATCAAAAAAATCAATAAGATTAGTTTGGCATGATCTCCCTGAAGTAAACCCATGTTGTCTCTGATCTTGAAATCCATGTGTTTTTAGATGTTCAACAATCCTATCCTTTAACATGGTTTCCATCACTTTCCCCACTACTGAAGTAAGGCTTACTGGCCTATAGTTGCCCGACTCCTCCCTATTACCTTTCTTGTAAATGGGCACAACATTCGCTAACTTCCAATCTTCTGGGACTACTCCTGTTAACAATGATTGGTTAAATAAATCTGTTAATGGTTTTGCTAGTACACCACTAAGCTCTTTTAATAGCTTTGGGTGTATTCCATCAGGTCCCATTGACTTATTTGTCTTTACTTTTGACAGTTGAAATAGAACCTCTTCCTCTGTAAACTCACGTGTAATAAATGACTCATTTATCCTTTTTCTCAACTGAGGTCCCTTTCCTTCATTTTCTTCTGTAAATACAGAACAAAAATATTCATTGAGGCAGTCAGCCTGACCTTTATCCTCTTCTACATACCTTCCTTCTTTTGTTTTTAATCTAACTAATCCTAGTTTTACTTTTCTTTTCTCATTTATGTATCTAAAAAATGTTTTATCCCCCTTTTTTACTGACTGTGCTATTTTCTCTTCTGTGTGTGATTTGGAAGCTCTTATAACTTGCTTAGCCTCTTTCTGCCTAATCTTATAGTCAAGGCCGCCCTTTGACTGACAGATGCTCATTCACTGACAGACGCACACACTCACTGCATACACTCATTGACACACTCTCATATACACTGACAAACAATGACACACACACACACTCACTGATTTGACACACTGATAGACAGACATACACTTACTCAGACAAACTCACTGACAGACGCACGCACTCACTGACTGACACACACATTCACTGACACACACACTCACATTCACTAACAAACACTCACTCACATTCGCTGACAAACACACACACATTCGCTGACACACACACACACTCACATTCGCTGACACACATTTCCCCAGACTCACAATTATTATTAATATTATTTTTTTTAATTTAAATCCACCCAGCCTCCCTACGTTTGGGATAGCTGGGTGCATTTCGCACCTGGGGTCCAGTGGCGCTGCTAGGCAGTGAGGAGGCTCGACAGGCAGGCAGGCGGGCGGGTGGGTGGCTGGCGAGGGAGCACTTTCCCCTGAGCTTTCTGCTCAGCTCCCCTGCGTGCCGCAGAGTGATGCTGGGAGATGGAATATGACGTCCCTGGTTCCCGTAATACCAAGGCTGATGCCTTATCACGACAGTTCGAAACCGACTTAGATCGGGATCTCGAGGTTGTGCCCATCATACCTCCGGAACACATCGTGGCTACCACCATATTAACCATGTCCTCCACATTAATGGACAAGGTACATAATGCTCAAACTCAGGCTACTGACAACAAACCCAACGATAAACTGAGAGGACAGAAATACTCTCCTTGTACCATGACACCAAGTCAGCCGGCCATCCAGGTATTCGAAAAACCTTGTTTTCCATATCAAGACAGTTTTGGTGGCCTTCTATGCATACGGATGTCACTGATTATGTCCAAGCATGTACCGTTTGCGCTGGAACTTGGAGTTACATTGTCTTTTTCTTCCTTGTAACACCCCAGACCAATGGGGCTGCTGAAAGGGTTAACCAGTCAATAGAGGGATTTTTGAGATGTTTCATATCCCACAATCATGACAACTGGTACGATCTCTTGTCTTATGCTGAATTTGCGCATAACAACGCTTCATGATTCTTCCCAGCATAGTCCTTTTTACATCACTAGTGTTAGACATCCTCTTGTTGTACCCTTGCAGTTTCATGAGACTGGTTTACCTGCTCTTGATTGCCACATCTTCACGAGAGGTGGAAGCACGTGTAGCGTGTTTTGTCTTTGGCCTCCTCTCGACATAAGGTCTATGCTGACAAATGTCGCTCTATGGCACCTAATTATGTTGTTGGAGATAAGGTCTGGCTTTCCATTCTAACATCCGGTTGAAAGTTCCGACCATGAAGTTGGCACCCAGGTTCATCGGCCCATATGTGATCTCCAGTAAAAATGAATCTGGTGTCTTATGCTTTGGTGCTACCTCCGGCATTGCATATCCGCAATGTGTTTCATGTATCCCTGCTTACACCTTTGTTGTGCAATCGCTACACTAGGCGCTCATTACGTCCTTCGCCTGTGTCAGTTCATGGCCAGGAGGAGTATGAGATCCAGGTGATTCTAGACTCCAGATGGTCACGGGGTGTGTTGCAGTATTTTAATCCATTGGAAGGGTTATGGTCCAGAGGAGCGTTCGTGGGTTCCTGCCCCCGCAGTTATTGCTGCTCGCTTGCTGCGCGCTTTTCATGCCGGTTTGCCAATAAGCAGGCCCCTTCCCCCTTCTCAGCAGCCGGGTCTGTATCATTAAGGACGCCACCCGCTGCAGCTGTGAATAATAAAGGGTTTCCTGTTTAACCCTTAAAGGGACAGATCAAGTAATTTAATATGGGTGTGATACACACATAAGCTTGATCACATGTTTCCCTACAGCCCTATCAGGAAACGCCTTTAGCTATTTAAACCTAGTTTGTCCATTTCTCAGTGCCCTGTCGTGGTTTCCAGTTGGTTATCCGAGCACGCGTTCCTTGTATTGATTTCTTGTGTATCTGACCTTGGCTTCCCTTATTGACTATCCAATCTCTGTATTCCTTGACTTTTGGCTTGGCTCCTGACTATTCTGATATCTCCATTCTTTGACCTTTGGCTTGTTTATCATATGTGTTATACCTTTATCTTTGCTTTTCCCTATCTTGTGTCTTTTGCCTTTATACGTTAAATTTGGCCATTCTAAGGCCCGGTAATACATCTTAGGTATTTACTTTATATCTACTTAAGTTCTGCGTGTTGGGCATCTACAGTAATCCTGACACCGCCGCAGCTTGGTTGGGGTCTCGCTGTCTCCTACCCACCCTGGACCTATGACAAGGCTCCAGGTTCCAGTGGGTGAACCTCTCTTCTTTCAGAAAGCATAGCAAGAACAGCTCTTACAAGAGCTAGTAATTATCCAACGGAGTATGGTGATCATAGCAATCCCTTATAGTGATATAGCAATTCCCCCCAATAAGAGACAAGACTCTAGATTGAGGGTGAAGTAGAACTGAAGGTTTATTGGTACAGGTTGGATTCATATACAGTTCCTCAGGTCAGGGAAACACAACCTGGACCTGATGGGGCACAGAATTACAAAATGTACAGACCAATAAAAACAATGTAACAAGGAACGACACTCCCACATACAGTAAACAATCCCTCCCCTCTGCCTGTCATATAATTAAGGTATTTAATGCATTATGGAAACTAATTGAATACAGCCAAATAAGGTACACTGAATGCAGGGGGGGTAACCCCTCATAGAACTGAAAACACTAGGAAGTAGTGTACCTATCAACTGGGAGAAAGCGGTAATAGTGTGTGCCTAAACTTCATAATAAATAATTGGAATATGAGGAAAAGGAGCACAGATAAAAAGGAAAGGTCAAAAAAACTAAAAAGATTTTATTATTAAATAGTAACAAAGGAATGTATCTATACAACAGATGGTGACCCAAAACTGGATACAAAGAAAGGATATAACGTTAAAATCAAAAAAAGATACTATGTGGTAGGCTAAGGTAAACTCCTAAATGATGTGTAGAAATAATAAGCTGTAGCACACGTCTGTGCTATTAAGGGAAGACGTTTAGTTCAAATAATACTAGGAATGTGATGAAGCATGGAAAAGGCACAATCAACATATGTAAGAATGGAGCCTGCACGTATAAGAACAAATGTGTGCTATGTGTGGTCTATAGTATCCGTATAAAATGATAAGCATTCAAAAAAATAAATAAAATAGTGATAGAATCAGATATTTAGAATACTACAGTAATAATAATAGACTAATGTTGTTGGTAATAGAAGGTCTAAATAGCGTGATGTATCCCTAATAA
>OW240920.1:105820173-105832331 GCA_933207985.1 Pelobates cultripes | reverse complement strand
CACACAAAAAAAGGATTTTCTTTCCAAAAACAGTAAAAACAACTGTCAAATTTAAAAATTTTCAGTCAAAGTTGGTGTAAGTGGTCTCATAGTAGGATCAATGACCCAGACAATATCCCACCCAAAGCTGGTAAGGTACTGTGAGTGGCTAGGCACAGAAGTAAACTAACCAACCCCTTAACCAGTTTCACACTAGGATCAATTCTACAAACTGAGGACACACCCATGCAGATTGCTGGTTTGTCTTCTTAAATTGCTGGAATCAAAGTGTCTGGAAGAATCCTGTCTAAACATTTGACTGCTCCTCCTTTTTCCTTGTATTAGCAACCTCTTATATGATCTGTGAATAAAATGAACATTTAGTTACTGTCCCCCAATCATCAACCATCTGCTTTCCACCTCTTGGTTGCACGAGAGGCACAGCAAACTTAATTTTTTAGACCTCTCCTTCATTACTTTATAGTCCATTCCCTCCTCCTTCTTCTGGTGCTATAGCTGGCACACTATATCATGAAACAAATGAAAAGGCTTTCTAAACATATATAGAATATGCCAGGGGTGGATCCAGAAACTTATTTCAGGAGGGATACTGGCAGTGTGTACTGTAGTATGGGGGCTGTAGTGACGTGAAGAGAGTAGGGGGCTGTAGTGGTGGGAAAGGAGCTGTAGTAGGGGACTGGAGCAGTAGTTTAGGTATAGGAACTGTAGTGGGGGATATGGGCAGCAGTGGAAGGGTTAGAGGCCGAAGAGAAAGTATAAAAAAAATTCTAATTTAAAGAAAAAAAACTAAATAAATTCAAGTTTATTCCCCCTTCCCTAAAGGCTTGTTTTGGGACAGGAAGGGGGAAATCTTGGAAAGGGCACGGGTATGGGCTGTATTGTAATGATCAGCACTTTATTGTGGGTATAAGGGATGTAGTGTGAAGGGAAAAGTGTCAGTGTTAGAGAATAGGGGAAATAGAGGCAGAAGTGGGGGAAGGTAGCTGTACTGCATAAGAAAGGTAGCTGTAGTATGGTGGATATGGGTGTAGTGTTGTCGATAGGTAACTGTAATGTGGGAGTTCATGGGCTGTGATGGGGATAGAGAGGTGTTGTAGAGACTAGAGGCTGTAGTGGTGGATAGAGACTATTATTGGGAGGGTAGGGGCTGTAGTTAGGAGTTAGGTGCTGTATTTTGAATCATACCATTAAGGAGCTAAACCACTTTGTTTATGTAGCCCTAGCCCTATTTCCCTGCATGTAATTTGCACAGCCCAACATTTACTGCAAACTGAGATCTAATTTATACATTTCCTGTATGGCACAGTCTGTTTAATTTAGAATTCATCATCTTGTGCACTGTTAATAGCTTGCTAGACCTTCCAGGAGATTTCTTTGTGTGATTTAAGTTTACAGAGCAGGAGATAAAAACTTCTAAAATAGGTTAACATCTTTAAAATCAAACCATCATTTTCATGCAGGCTGTGTCAGTCACTGTCAGTGGAGATGTGGCTAGGCCTGCATGGAGAAAAAGAACAGTTATTTAACTCCAAAATGGCAGATCATTTAGCAGTGATACTTCAGAGGCACTATCTATACACAAAAAAACACTTAATTAAAAATGGGTGACTATAGAGTCCCTTTAAATCCAAAATGGCAATCAGAGTTTTCTTTGGATTCATTTTTTAATACATTAATATACACAACCTCAAAGACAATCATCTCTTTCTTTCTAAAATATGTTACATAGTTACATAGTTACATAGCTGAAAAGAGACTTGCGTCCATCAAGTTCAGCCTTCCTCACAAATGTTGTTGCTGTTGATCCAAAAGAAGGCCACAAACTAGGAAAAAATTCCTTCTTGACCCCAAAATAGCAGTCAGATGTCTCCTTGGATCAAGCAGCTATTACCCCACTAATTAGAAATTATATCCCTGCATGTTATGTTTTTGTAAGTATTTATCCAATTTCAGTTTAAACATCTGTATGGACTCTGACAAAACCACCTCTTCAGGCAGAGAATTCCATATCCTTATTGTTCTTAATGTAAAAAAAAACTTTTCTTTGCCTTAGATGAAATCTCCTTTCTTCCAGCCTAAATGTGTGACCTCGTGTCCTATGTATAGCCCTGTTTATGAATAGATGTCCAGATAAAGGTTTGTACTAGCCCCGAATATATTTGTATAAAGTTATCATATCCCCTCTCAGGCGTTGTTTTTCCAAACTAAACAGATTAAATTTTTTTAACCTTTCTTCATAACTAAAATGCTCAATTCCTTTTATCAATTTTGTAGCTCGTCTCTGGACCCTCTCCAGTGCCATGATATCCTTCTTTAGAACAGGCGCCCAAAATTGCACAGCATATTCAAGGTCTTACCAGCGATTTATAAAGCAGTAAAATTATATTTTCATCCCTAGAATTTATGCCCCTATTGATACATGACAAAATCTTACTGGCCTTAGCAACTGCAGATTGACATTGCATATTGCTGCCTAATTTGTTGTCTATAACAATTCCCAAATCCTTCTCGTGTGTGGTTATCCCTAATTCACTACTATTTAGTGTGTAAGTTGCTTGTGCATTCTTAACCCCGAAGTGCATCACTTTGCATTTCTCTATGTTAAATTTCATCTGCCATTTTAGTGCCCAGTCCCCCAATCTATCCAAAACTCTCTGCAGCAAAGCAATATCTTGCTCACATTTTATTACTTTAGTTTTGTATCATCTGCAAACACTGATACATGGCTTCCAATGCCTATTTCAAGATCATTTATACATATGTTAAATAGAAGTGGTCCCAAAACAGAACCCTGAGGGACACCACTTACCACTTTTGTCCAGCCTGAAAATTTACCATTAATTACAACTCGTTGTACTCTATCCTTAAGCCAATGTTCTACCCAAGAACAAGAATATTCATCTAGACCAATTTCTTTTAGTTTGAAGACTAACCTATCAAATGCCCTGGCAAAATCCAAGTAGATCACATCCACTGCAACACCCTGATCTATACTTCTACTTACTTCTTCGTAGAATGCAATTAGGTTAGTTTGACATGACTTATGTTTCATAAAACCATGCTGATTATTGCTAATAAAAAAGTTCTTCCCAATGAATTCCTGAATATAATCCCTTAATAGCCCTTCAAATATTTTCCCAGTTACATAAATTAAGCTCACAGGTCTATACTTTCCAGGCAAGGATTTTGAACCCTTTTTAAATATAGGAACAACATCTGCCTTCCTCCATTCCTCCGGTACAACACCTGAAATAAAAGAATCTTGAAAAATTAAATACAGAGGTTCACTTATTTCCCCACTTAGCTCCTTAAGTACTCGTGGGTGAATACCGTCAGGCCCCGGAGCTTTATTTACATTAATTTTCTTTAATAGTTGTAGCACCTTGTCTCGAGTCATCCAATCACAAGTTGTTTGCAAGTTTTTTGCAGCAATCATTTGCATATCTCTTGCCTTAGTATCCTCATTAATATATACTGAAGAAAAATAGTTATTTAAAATTTCTGCTTTTTCCTGGTCTTCATTAGCTAATAAACCCAACTCTGTTTCAAGTGTACCTAGACTTTCCTTTTTTGCTTTTTTAGAATTGATGTACTTGAAAAAAATTTTGGGGTTGGTTTTGCATTCTTTAGCTATCAATTTCTCATTTTCTAGCTTAGCCACTTTAATTGCCTTTTTGCAAGCGTTATTGGCTTCCTTATATCTTAAATAGGATGCCTTTGATTTGTCTGATTTAAATGCTTTAAATGCCCTTTTCTTATTTTTAATCTCTTGTTTTACTTCTCTGCTAAGCCACATTGGTTTTAATTTGTTTCTTTTATATTTATTACCCAATGGTACATACTGAGAAATGTACCTTTCTAATATCACTAAGGATTTTATGCCAGTCGATATGTTGTAGAGCTGCCCTAATCTTATTGAAATTGGCTTTTTTTTAAATTATATGTTTTAGTATACCCCACTTGCTTTTGCTTTTTTGTGTTTATTTCAAAATTTACCATATTGTGATCACTATTTCCCAAATGCTCCCCTACTTGAATGTTGGTTAACCCCTTAAGGACTGGACTGTTTTTGCGATGTTGTACATTTGCGACCAGGAATATTTTTACACTTTTCTGGTGTTTGTGTTTGGCTGTAATTTTCCGCTTTCTCATTTACTGTTCCCATACAAATTATATATTGTTTTTTTCAGGACAAAAGGGGCTTTCTTTACATACCATTATTTATATAATCTCATGTATTTTAATTTAAAAAATACAAAAATCTGATGAAAAATTGAAAAAAATACATGTTTTTTGACTTTTACTTGAAAAATCTTTTACTCATCTACAAAAGCGAATGAAAAAACTGCTAAATAGATTCAAAATTTTGTCCTG
Organism: Pelobates cultripes; assembly: GCA_933207985.1. Taxonomy (NCBI): domain Eukaryota; kingdom Metazoa; phylum Chordata; class Amphibia; order Anura; family Pelobatidae; genus Pelobates; species Pelobates cultripes. The sequence continues at coordinate 105,827,957 of OW240920.1, read as the reverse complement.
AGTTTAAAAATACCTAGTGTTTACGTGCTTTTTTGCTTTTTTTTTGCATGTTATAGGGCTATAGGTACAAGTAGGATATTGCTTGGTTTAAAACATACATTTTTAAAATTATCAATAGTGACATTGTAACACTATTATCTGTCATAAATCTCTGAATAACACCCCACATGTACATATTTTTTTTAAAGTAGACAACCCAGGGTATTCAATATGGGGTATGTCCAGTCTTTTTTAGTAGCCACTTAGTCGAAAACACTGGCCAAAGTAAGCATTCATATTTGTTTTGTGTGTGAAAAAGTAAAAAAACTAAATTGAACGTTAATTTTGGCCAGTGTTTGTGACCAAGTGGTTACTAAAAAAGACTGGACATACCCCATTTGCAATACCTTGGGTTGTCTTCTTTTGCAAATGGTATGCCATCATGGGGGTAATTCTCATTCCTGGGCTACCATACGCTCTCAAAGGCAACGTAACCAACCTGGCCATTTTCAATGTAAAAATATTTGACCCATATATTTGACCTTGTAACTTTCAAAAATGCTATAAAACCTGTACATGGGGGGTACTGTTTTACTCGGGAGACATCGCTGAACACAAATATTAGTGTTTAAAAACTGGAAAACGTATCACAACAATTATATCATCAGTAAAAGTGCTGTTTGTGTGTGAAAAATGCAAAAAAAGTAACTTTCACTGACAATATCATCGCTGTGATATGTTTTACTGTTTTGAATCACTAATATTTGTGTTCAGCGAAGTCTCCCGAGTAAAACAGTACCCCCCATGTACAGGTTTTAGGGTGTCGTAGAACGTTACAGGGTAAAATACAGTGCTAGCAAATTAAATTCTCTGGACTTTTGGCCTGGGTTGGCAGGCAGGTCCCTCAAATTGCAATCAATAAAATTACTTAATTATGTAAAATATTACATAAATACGCACGTAGAATTTAAATATATATGCATATTTATATATTTGAAGTCTACGTGTATATTTATATAATTATTTATGTAATTTTGTATATGGACGTATGTATATTTCTTATTATTTTTATTTATTTTTATATACATAGATATATATATAAATTCATTCTAAGTGTATTTTGATATAAATATATATATATTAATTTTAAAATACAGTTAGAATAAAATTTCATATAGATATATAATTTTTTTTTAAATTTTTATTATTATTTAAAAAAAATTATTTAATTTAAATTACTTATTATTTATATTTTATAATAATATATATATACAATATATATAGTTATTATATATATTATATATATACGTGTGTAATTTAATTATAAGTGTATTTTTATATTAATATAAGTACATATTAATATAAAAATACACTTAGTATGGCATTATATATATGATATATAGACATATATTATATAGATATAATATATGTCTATATATCATATTTATACATATAATTATTATTATTTTTTTTATTACCATTAACTTTAATTTTTTTTCTGATTTTACAGTTGCAGGGAGACTGCCTGTCAGTACAGACAGTCCCCCTGCAGGCAGCACTATGGACACCTATTGTGACCATGTGATCGCTGTGTTAAGCGATCACATGGCCACAGGGGTCATAATCTGCCGTGGGGAGACTGTCTGGGCTGCAGGCAGTCTCCCCACAACCGGAGGAACACTGATCGCCGCCGGGGGAACGACGGCGATCAGGTAAGTAGCCCCAGACCGTTTGGACGGTTCAGGACCGTCATCGGTCGGCAACGCAAAAATGCCGATGACGGTCCTGAACCGTCCTCGGTCCTTAAGGGGTTAAAAGATCAACATTGTTTGTTATGACAAAATCCAGACAAGCATCCTTTCTAGTTGGTGCTTGTACCAGTTGTGACATAAAGGTGTCATTTAACACATTCAAAAACCTTATGCCCCTTGCTGAAGTATTAGTCCCTCTTTCCCAATTTATGTCTGGATAATTAAAATCTCCAATAATTAACATGTTACCTCGATATGCAGCTTTCTCAATTTGCTCTAACAGCCGTTCTTCCTCATTAATATTTCCATTAGGTGGTTTATAACATATCCCAACCAATAATTGATTTCCCTTTGTTTGCCCCAAGCAGATATCTACCCATAAAGCCTCCACTTTTTCCTCGTCACACTCCACATGCCTAAGATTTGACTTTAACTCATGGTTGACATATGAACATATCCCACCACCCTTCTTGTTTTTCCTATCCTTCCTAAATAACGTGCACCCATTTAAATTAACTGTCCAGTCATGTGTCTCATCCCACCATGTTTCTGTTATGCCTATTATATCATATTGTTTAGTGTATGCTATTGCCTCTAGTTCCCCCATTTTGTTATATAGGCTCCTTGCATTAGTAAGCATACCTTTAATATTATCATGAGTCTTTTGTACTTTTTGTGAATTATCAATATTACATACCTCCTCTGTTCTGAGGTTTCCCCTCCCCCCATCTCCACCCCCTTTGTTCTGAGCTAAAGCCCATCTCCTTTCCATCCTATCTCCATTTTCTAGATTGCTTTGACCCCCCCCCCTACCACTAGTTTAAAATCTCCTCCAACCTTCTAGCCATCCTTGTCAAGATTCGTGGAACCCAACACGCTGGCACACACACACACACACACACACAGAAAAGGTGCCTAACCGGACCTTAGAGTGGCCGGGCTAAGCACGCTAAGAATAATCAGGAGACAAGCCAAGTAAAGGGAGCCAGAAAACGGGAGAACGAGAAACAAGCCGAGGTCAAAGGAGTGGAGAAGACAGGATAATCGGAATAACGAGCCAAGTAATCGGTAACCAGAGAGCAAGACGAGAACACTACGCTACAGGTATCACAAGACCACAACAGGGCACTGAGGGACAGGAAAGGTAAGTATAAATACCCTTGGTCTAATTATGATTGGATAACTTCCAATCAGAATTAACAATCACACGTGGGGGATATCTATACCTCCCACTGTGATTGTGGTACTGTTTCTTTAACGCCGGGTCACTCACGTGACCCCGGCGTTTACTTAATTCCTGGACCTCCCAGCGTGCAGCGTTATACATGCTGCCGCTGGGGGGCGTGGAGGACGCTGCGGCGAGCGGCACAGAGGAGACGCCGCTCGACGACAGGTAAGCAGAGGGTAGACCGCGGCGGCGATGGACTGAGGGTGAGTGCTGCAAGTGATGTGCAGCCTCCCCTCCTAGCCGCCCACGGATCCCTGACATAAACCCCCCCTCGAAGGCTTCGAAGGGAACCACGCATGAAAGGAGCGGATCAAAGAGGGCGCATTCAAGTCAGAGGCAGAAACCCAGGACCGCTCCTCAGGGCCGTAACCCTTCCAATCAACCAGATACATCAACCGACCTCGAGAAAAACGAGAATCAAGCAGAGCCGCTACTTCGTACACGTCATTAGAGACAGCGCGGAGGGAATCTGGACGCCTGAGAGGACCAGAGAATCGATTACAGAGCAGGGGCTTCAAAAGGGAGGTGTGGAAAGTGTTAGGTATACGCATGGAAGGAGAACACAGGATTGACCCTACGCAATACCTTATAGGGGCCAAGGAACCTGGGCGCGAATTTCATCGAGGGGACCCTGAGGCGGAGATTCTTAGAGGACAACCAAACCCTATCACCCAGGACATAAGAGGGAGCAGCACCCCTACGACGATCAGCAAATTTCTTCTGAGTAGCAGTCGCACGAGAAAGAGTAGCATGGACCTGTTCCCACATCTTCCGTAAGGAGGTGAGGTGCTCGTCCAAAGCGGGTATTCCCTTGTCGGAGAACACGCCGGGAAAGACAGAAGGTCGGAACCCATAAGCAACCATAAAAGGACTTAAGCCAGTGGACGAATGAGTCACAGTGTTCCTGGCGAATTCAGCCCAAGGAAGGAGGTGAGACCAGTTGTCCTGGTGTGCATTCGTGAAGCAGCGTAAATATAACTCCACAGATTGATTTGCTCGTTCTGCCGCTCCATTAGATTGTGGATGATAGGAGGAAGTAAACGACAAGGAAATTCCCATCTCAGCACAAAAGCCCCTCCAAAACCGAGAGACAAAATGAGGACCCCTGTCAGATACGATATCCTGTGGTATACCATGCAAGCGGAAAACCTCTTTGGCAAATACCTGAGCCAACTGAACCGCAGAAGGTAGTTTCTTAAGTGGAATAAAGTGTGCCATTTTAGAGAATCTATCAGTCACAGTCAAAATTACTGTCATTCCATCGGATGAAGGAAGATCCACAATAAAGTCCATGGATAAGTGGGTCCATGGTTTCTTGGGTACGGAGTCCCGGGGGTTTGACATTAGGGGACTTACACTGTGCACAAACACGACAAGCCTGCACATAATCCACTACGTCTTGCTTAAGTGAAGGCCACCAAAACTGTTGAAGGAGACCCTTATATGTTTTGGTAACCCCTGGGTGGCCAGCCGTTTTGGCGGTGTGAAATAAAGCTACCAATTTCTTTCTATCTTTCTCTTTCACGTATAATCTACCAACAGGTGTCTCAGAGGGTGCTTGGGTTTGGTATGCCTTGATACCATCAAGGAAAAGAGACGAAATAACTAAACAGGTAGCAGCTATTATCTTAGACGTGGGTACAATGGGTTCAGGAGTGGGGGCAATAGACTCCAAAGGTTCGTATTGTCTGGAGATAGCATCAGCCTTGACATTACGGTACCCAGGCCTATATGTGATAATGAACTGAAAGCGTGAAAGAAATAAGGACCATCTGGCTTGACGAGAGGACAACCTTTTAGCATCCGCTATATAGGAGAGATTCTTATGATCAGTTATAACCAGGATTTTGTGTCTAGCTCCTTCTAATAAGTATCTCCACTCTTTAAATGCCATCACAATAGCTAATAGTTCCCTATTCCCGACGTCGTAATTCTTTTCCGAATCAGACAGTTTCTTAGAAAAGTAACAACAGGGATGGAGGGGTTCGTTATAGGATAATCTTTGTGATAATACAGCTCCTATACCTGATTCTGAAGCGTCTACTTCCATTATAAAGGGAAGGGAAGGATCAGGATGGTGTAGCACACGAGCAGTGGCAAATGCCTTTTTGAGGGTTTCAAAGGCCTTGATGGCTTCAGGAGTCCAAACCCTGGGGTGCAAACCCTTTTTAGTTAGTTTTGTGATAGGAGAAATGACCGATTAAAAGTTTTTAATAAACCTGCGATAATAATTGGCAAAGCCTATAAATCGCTGTATTGCCTTAAGACCTTTAGGAAGAGGCCAAAACAATATGGCTTCTAATTTAGAAGGATCCATACTGAACCCTTGTTCAGAAATGACGTACCCTAGGAATTGTACTGATTTCTGGTCAAATAAACATTTCTCCAATTTACAATAAAGACCGTTCTGTAGCAATCTCTTAAGTACCTTCCTCACATGGGCATGATGTGACTCCAAATCAGGAGAGAATATGAGTATATCATCGAGATAAACCACAGCACAGACATGCAGTAGATCTCTAAGGACATCATTTATGAAGTCCTGAAAGACAGCAGGAGCATTACACAATCCAAAAGGCATGACTAGATACTCGTAATGCCCACTGCGTGTATTGAACGCTGTCTTCCATTCATCATTTTCTTTTATCCGAACCAAGTTGTAAGCCCCCCTGAGGTCTAGTTTAGTAAAATATCTAGAACCTTTAACATGGTCAAACAACTCAGTAATGAGAGGGATAGGATAAGCATTTTTAATTGTTATATTATTCAGGCCCCTATAGTCTATACATGGTCTCAAATCGCCCTCCTTCTTGGCAACAAAAAAGAAACCAGCACCAGCCGGAGAGGAGGACCTTCTGATAAAACCTTTACGTAAGGATTCCTGTATGTACTCCTCCATGACCTGGTTTTCTTTCTCAGAAAGCGGGTAGACCTTACCCCTAGGAGGCATCGTTCCAGGTAACAAATTTATGGCACAATCATAATCCCGGTGTGGGGGTAGTTTATCAGCTTCCCTCTTTTCAAAGACACAGGAGGGACAGAAACAGAAAGTGGTTTAGCTGTAGGCACATTAATTAAACAAACGGGATGTAAACGGGCCATACAGTCTTGTTGACAAGATACCCCCCAGGATAGTATATCTAGAGAATCCCAATCGAGTACCGGGTTATGCTTAACTAACCAGGGAAAACCCAGAATGATGGAAGCTGTAGGGGAGTCGATTATTTGGAAGGCTATCCTTTCTTTGTGTAAGGCACCCACGACCATAACCATTTCTTGGGTTTCATGGGTCACTAGAGGTTTATCAAGTGGTCTACCATCTATGGCCTCAATGGCCAAGGGTGTGGCCTTTTGGATCAGATTCAAGGCTGCGGTTTTAGCAAAGTTCTCATCCATAAAGCTGTCTGCAGCACCTGAATCGATCAAGGCTTTAGTTGTTATCGTGGTTTTATTGACCAAAAGAGAAACTGTTATAAATTGTCTAGAGATGGACATATGAGGGGAAAAAACCATAACACCCGAGGCCGACCCCTCTCTAGGCCTTAGGTGCTGGAGTTTCCCTGCAAACTAGGACAGTTTCTTCGGAGATGCCCCCTCTTACCACAATAAAGGCACAAACCCTCCCTTCTGCGGTACGTTCTTTCAGCTTCAGATAAGCCTACAGCACCTAATTGCATGGGTTCGGGAGGTGGTTGATTAGGGGGAGGTAATGCTAGCACTGCAGTACTGGGTAAAGCAGGTAACCCCTGTGTATTCATCCTTCTTTGACTACGCCTCTCTCTAATACAGTTGTCAATTAGAATGACATAATCTATTAGATCATCCAGAAGAACAGGCATTTCCCTGGATGCTATTTCATCTAATATGTAAGCGGCCAAACCCTCCTGAAAAGCTGTTACGAGAGCGTCGTTATTCCAGACCACTTCAGCTGCCAGAGTGCGGAATTCAATGGTATAATCTGCTACAGATCTATTACCCTGTCGAACCCTAAGCAGAGCTTTACCAGCAGAAGCAACCCGGCCGGATTGGTCAAACGTACGTTTAAAGGCTGTTAAGAAGTCTGAAAAGGACATTGGGGGCGTACTCTCCCACATGGGATTAGCCCATGCTAGAGCTTTCCCGGACAAATGGTTAATCAAAAAAGCAATTTTGGTTCTGTTAGTGGGGTAGGAACGAGGATTCATCACCAAATGAATATCAATTTGGTTGAGGAAACCACGGCACAATGCTGGATCACCGCTATAGCGCTGAGGTGGCGTCATGTGAACCACGTGAGCAGGACCGGGTACTGGATCAGGAATGGGTTCTGGCACAGCAGCAACAGCTTCTTGGACGGCAGGTTGCAAGTGGGCAGTACGAGCCAGTATGGTTTGTAAAGCCTGGGCAAACTGATCCATACGGTGATTCACTAACAGCTGTGGAATGTCAGCAGGTTCCATGGTGACCCTGTTGTAATGTCACGATTCGTGGAACCCAACACGCTGGCACACACACACACACACAGAAAAGGTGCCGTACCGGACCTTAGAGTGGCCGGGCTAAGCACGCTAAGAATAATCAGGAGACAAGCCAAGTAAAGGGAGCCAGAAAACGGGAGAACGAGAAACAAGCCGAGGTCAAAGGAGTGGAGAAGACAGGATAATCGGAATAACGAGCCAAGTAATCGGTAACCAGAGAGCAAGACGAGAACACTACGCTACAGGTATCACAAGACCACAACAGGGCACTGAGGGACAGGAAAGGTAAGTATAAATACCCTTGGTCTAATTCTGATTGGATAACTTCCAATCAGAATTAACAATCACACGTGGGGGATATCTATACCT
>OW240920.1:105807673-105815173 GCA_933207985.1 Pelobates cultripes | reverse complement strand
TAAACAAGTAAATTGGGCTTATAATTCCTGAGCTGTAAAATATGTCACCATCTGTTCCTGGGAATGTAGCCTGAACATCTAAAAGAGAACTAAACAATACATATAAATGGTATGTTATCTTTTCAATTTGGCATAAAATTACAATATCATACTCATAAAATAACTTATTCAGCATGGATAACACCGCAGCCATTTTCTCACTAAATGAAAGGGCACAGAAGAAAAAAAAAGGAACTGATGCACTGATCAGCCACAACATTAAAACCACTTGCCTAATATTGTATCGGTTCCCCTCATGCTGCCAAAAACAGCTGTTTCCATCAGCATTTCCATTTTGTTTCCAGGGGCAGTAATGTATAGTTTAGTCAAAAGGCTGCAGCGCCAATCTCTAGCACAGCAGCCTGGCGTTGTCCCTCACCACTCGGTTCAGCCAGACCAACAGGTTGTGATCCGTGAGCAAAGAGAAGAGCTGTCGGTACAAATAGGGTTGCAACTTTTTCAGGACCCACACCACAGCCATTTATTCCTTTTCGATGGTGGCATAGCTTACTTCTCGGGGTAATAGCTTGCGACTGATGTAAGCCACAGGATGTTCTCGGCCATCGGGCCCGACTTGGCTCAGTACTGCTCCCAATCCAAACATAGAAACGTCTGTATGGACGAGAAATAATTTAGTGGATTGGGGGTGGCCAAGGGGCATTTACAAGTGCTTGTTTCAACTGTTGGAATGCCTGCTCACACTCCGGGGCCCAGACATCTTGGTGGGTAAGGTTTTTATGGGTAAGGTAAGTCTGTAAGGGGTTTGGCCAGGGCACTATAATTGGGCACAAACTTCCTATAGTACCCTGCTGTCCCGTGACACCTGTGTCTTCATCCTGGGGGTTGGCCACTGGGCTAGTGCCTCAATCTTAGGGGCATTAGGCTTCTGTTGCCCGCATCCCACTCAGTGACCAAGGTATTGTACCTCGGCCATGCCTATATTACATTTGCTGGGCTTAAGGGTTAAGCCCGCTTCCCTGATCCGATCTAGGACCGCTCCTATATGGGCCAAGTGCTCCTGCCAGGTATCACTAAAGATGACAATATCATCCAGATATGCGCAGGCATAGTCTTGGAACCCATCCAGGAGCTGATCCACCATCCTCTGAAAGGTAGCTCAAGCGTTTTTCATCCCAAACGGCATGACCTTAAATTGGTACAGGCCAAATGGGGTGACAAACACTGACTTAGGGATGGCTTCAGGGCCTAGGGGGATCTGCCAATATCCCTTACAAAGATCAATTGTAGTGAGGTAATGGCCCCTAGTCATCTGGTCTTCCATTTTACTTCCATTTTAAATAGATCTCAGTTGGTGACGTAACCGGCAATGTATTCGAATTACAACCGGAACAGTTTGAACACATTAAGAGGGGTATTTAAACCCTGATGATACGCCAGTGATACAGCACTGAGGAAGGCCCCATCTAGGGCTGAAATGCGTTTGCTACCCATTGGACTTCATTTGGGACTTTTTTCTGGCAGTATTTTATGTTTGTATGCCATTGCATTTACACTGCTTTTTATCTTTGGCCATATTTGCGGTGCAATACCATACCCAGATATTTCTGTCCCTTACTATTATCGTATTTTTAATTATATTAAATAATAAATTTATACTCAAACATCCCAGCATTGTAAATATTGAGTTCTTCATTGAGGCATATCGAGAGCCTGGACAGGCACCCAAGGGCGGTTTCCATAGAGCCTATGTGGCTCCACCTTTTTTCTGAGTTTATTCCACATATATTTTAATCTCTATATATTTTATGCTATGGAGAGAACTATATATATCTCATTTGTTTTTCAGATGGAACTACATTATTTATACTGTAATAGTATGTATATTGGTACATTGCACCTGTTTGTGTGTGTGAATCTATTCTTATTTCTTTATTATTTGGTCTTTAGGTGTTAAAGGATTACACCTTTTTCACACCCATGTATACTGTAAATTATATATTTGAAGCGCCTACACAACCATTTTTTACACATTCCCTGATAGCAAGGATCTGAGTGACCAACATATCCAAGAATCACTACGAACCAGATTGGTTAGGTAGAACTGGTATGCCATCGTGTGGAAGTTTTTGACCGGCCAGACACGAGACACTAGCCCAAAATAGTTCCAGGGAAAAGTATGTCTTGGGCGGTCTTCGTTTGTAGGGGCATCCATGCGAAAACCATGAAAGGGAATCTCTCGCTTTCAGGGTACGAATGCTCCCCCTGTTTCGTAGTTTATATCTCCCGAATGCTGTTCATGTAGGTGGTTGGGAACAGGAACGAGCATCAGTTGACAGTTTACCAGTGTTTGCGCAAGTGCCAAGCCGAAAATAGTTCCAGGCACTCGACGACCAAGTACCGCTGCCCTCGTTTGAGAGACATGATGGCCACCATTCTCCCAGCCACGTGTTCAGTTATACGAAATGGCGGCCACCCAGGAGAAGCAGTCATCGATTGTTTCCCTTGCTATTTCGCACTTAAGTTGGTGTTAACGATCCAATGGGGTACAGGCGTGGTCCTTGTTCGGGAGACGAATGGATTCTGTTCGTATGGAGTCTCCCAAACGGCCAAAGAAAAACCACACAAAATAACCGGGCAAAATACACAAAATAACAGGGGGAAGATATGGACAGCCAATACAGGGGATAAAAAGTAGCCACGGCGTCAACATTACATTATTGGGTGGCTGTACAGCATATAACTGCAGTGCATAAATAGAGACCTGAAAAACAAAGAGCAACCCATGTGCAGTATGTAAGATGTAAATAGATAATCGATGATGTATCTGTTAATGAACGCTCTTCTATTGGAGCCCATAAATGGCTTGGTCAAAGTTTATAGACATAATGTCAAATTGCAGGGTGACACTGCCCTTCTTTTTACCCAGGATACAATATGGGAAGAAATTCAATAGATTTAAAATAAGTTATTTATTAATCTAAAAACAGATGGTTCATGTATAGGGATGCAGTTTTTCCTCCTACGTTGAAGTCTGTATGTTGGAAATTACTTATCACGGTTCATCCCAATACATCACTTCCAGTTTTTGAACTTCATACCCTCTTTTATGAGTTCAAAATTGTAGATACTGTGGGTCACATGTACATTTTTAAAATGCATAACCATTTTTAAAATGCATAATCATTTTTTTTTAACCATTTTTCTTTATATGTCTGACATCTTCAACGATCCTCACGTGTAGAGGCTGTTTTGTCCTCCCCACATAATGGAGTTTGCATGTATAGAACAACATGAAAATTATGCTTTTAGAGAAACAGGTGATTATGTTATTATTTTATATTTCTTTTCACTATAGTGTGGCTCTCTAAAGGTTTTTGCATGATTTTAGTTGCTCTTGGTGGCTCTACAAGCCAAACATTTACAACAACCAGAAGCATATGTAGTTTTTCTTGTCTAATGTGACTGTGTACTAAAATTGTGTTAAGGTCATGTGGTCCATATACAATATTTGGTGTGATGGGTAGAAAGTTATATAACAATGGGTCACTTGTTAAGATTGGACAAAACATTTTTTTCCTCTTAAATTTTAGCCGTTATTTTTTTTTATTTATTGAATTTTGTTTTTGAATTTTAAAATAAAGCATTTCCATATTAGGAGTATATCGACCGATCCTCTCATAAGTAACAGAACAGGAACTATCTTAGGGAATTTACAATATATTAGTGATGAAGTAATACACAGTAACTTGATAATTGAGCATTAACATTTGGAATACAAATCACATACATAAACTATGATTTTTTTTTATATATAACTATGCTTATTTGCATATCGGTTTGTCATTAACAAAAAGTGTATATATATATATATATATATGAAAAATATTGATATGTTCTGCTGTACATGACAATATTGGGCAAAATCGAGTTTATTTCCCTTATCTTGTTGATTTTACTTTTTTTTTGGGGGGGGGGGGCAGGATATAGCAGCATGTTCAATGGCATGCTAATGTGATAATTGCAATGTAATAATCTTTCATTTTCATGTACTTATATTATATGGATACTCTGTAAACACAGCTTTTTCCTTTCTTCTTTTTTTTTGTGTGACATGAAATGTTCTCTTTCATTGTCATGTCTTGAAAATACTTAATAAAACATGAAAATATTAAAAAAGATTGGACAAAATTTGGTAATAATTGGCTTTATTTGATGGCTATTTTGGTTAAAATTGCAAATCAAAGATATTCCAGACTGATAGTTTCTTCTAGTATATCAACCCTTGTCCAAAAACGATTATTAATCTTACTGGTCTGTGTGCGGAAGGTGTCGACATCAGTTCAGTTCCTACAAATTCCAAGGAACTGGGATCCTGGCACATTGTGCATCCATGGAGAGAAGTGGCAACCATTTAGGTTGATATAATTAACATCTACTGATTTAAAATGAATATTTTCCTTAATCAAACAATAATCTATACAATTGTTAAATCTAAAAAGTTAACAATTTTATTGTGGTAATTTACAGTTAAAGTTATGCCCCAATCATTGGAAAAGAGAAATCTTTAAAAAGCCACACAAGAAGGTAGTGCTGCTAAAGGCACAGAAGCCCTTGTTAGGTAATGTGAGTTTCATTTCTCACTAATTGTCTTATTTATATTTATACAATATTGCACTATTTTTTTTTATATATATTTTTTTCTTACATATGTATACACTTCTGATACCATAGTTCATCTAAGTGGTAAGTGTAATTAACGAGTGCTTCACACACACTTTTTATTTTTTATTTTTTTGGTTGGTCTTTTTGTTTGGTGGAGCACCTAAACATTGAGTTCTGTTTTTGGTATTTTTGTGTTTGTAAAATTTTAGGGTGTGTTGTAACTGCTACCTATTGATTTATTATTTCACAATTGTTACGTGCCTTCTCTCACACTTATTGTATAATTTCCTTGCAATTCTCACTTTAGTGTATAGCCCTGTTAGTGTTAAATGAATCATCACTAACTTTGATAATGATAATTTCAGAAGCTGAAACCGGATTGAAGATGGATAAGGTTTGAGTTAGAATTTAGAAAGTTAATTAAACAGATATACAGATGGGTTGTTTTTTTTTTAGGAGCTTGGAGCCAAAGAGGGGTAGAGATATGACGTGATTTTTAGATGGAGAAGTAAGGTTGTCAATGTCTTCTTTTTTTTTTGGTTTGGAGTAATGTTTTTATGTTTGAGGGAAGTGCGGAAGAAGCCAGAAGAGACTACCATGTGAGATAGTAAAGAGACAAGACTAGGGTAGAGAGACTGGATATAGCATGAGGGAATAGAATCAAGGAACCAGATGTGCATTTGGTTTCAAATTAATTGTGATTTGTCTGAATTTTGAGCTATGTGGATTAATCACAGAACAAATAAAATTGACAAAACCATTTCTCTGTCTGTGATGCAAAAAAGATGATTTACAGAAAAAAAACATGATTGATGGTTATTATGTATATATTGTGCAGTGCGTTATGTGGCCTACAGATCAACTGAGAAGTGACTAACAGAGGGGAAAAAGTGGTGCAATAAAAAAAAAATATATTTATATTTTATATATTTAATAAATATATAATTTATAGACATATTTTTTTACTGCTCCTCCTTTTTTCCCATCTATTGGTTACTTCTTCTCACTTTATCTGTGAATTACATAGCGCACTGCAAAATATGTATGCTTTTTGCAGTACAAGTATTGACTAATTGTTGCTGCATTTTGGCTGGTCTGAAATTTTTTTCCTGAAACTATTGCATTGACAACATTTTTTTTTATGTATATATATAACAAATTGATTTGGATACATTTTTCAGCATGCATACAGGGAGTGCAGAAATATTAGGCACATGAGTATTTTGACCACATCATCCTCTTTATGCATGTTGTCTTACTCCAAGCTGTATAGGCTCGAAAGCCTACTACCAATTAAGCATATTAGGTGATCTGCATCTCTGTAATGAGAAGGGGTGTGGTCTAATGACATCAACACCCTATATCAGGTGTGCATAATTATTAGGCAACTTCCTTTCCTTTGGCAAAATGGGTCAAAAGAAGGACTTGACAGACTCAGAAAAGTAAAAAATAGTGAGATATCTTGCAGAGGGATGCAACACTCTTAAAATTGCAAAGCTTCTGAAGCGTGATCATCGAACAATCAAGCGTTTCATTCAAAATAGTCAACAGGGTCGCAAGAAGCGTGTGGAAAAACCAAGGCGCAAAATAACTGCCCATGAACTGAGAAAAGTCAAGCGTGCAGCTGCCACGATGCCACTTGCCACCAGTTTGGCCATATTTCAGAGCTGCAACATCACTGGAGTGCCCAAAAGCACAAGGTGTGCAATACTCAGAGACATGGCCAAGGTAAGAAAGGCTGAAAGACGACCACCACTGAACAAGACACACAAGCTGAAACGTCAAGACTGGGCCAAGAAATATCTCAAGACTGATTTTTCTAAGGTTTTATGGACTGATGAAATGAGAGTGAGTCTTGATGGGCCAGATGGATGGGCCCGTGGCTGGATTGGTAAAGGGCAGAGAGCTCCAGTCCGACTCAGACGCCAGCAAGGTGGAGGTGGAGTACTGGTTTGGGCTGGTATCATCAAAGATGAGCTTGTGGGGCCTTTTCGGGTTGAGGATGGAGTCAAGCTCAACTCCCAGTCCTACTGCCAGTTCCTGGAAGACACCTTCTTCAAGCAGTGGTACAGGAAGAAGTCTGCATCCTTCAAGAAAAACATGATTTTCATGCAGGACAATGCTCCATCACACGCGTCCAAGTACTCCACAGCGTGGCTGGCAAGAAAGGGTATAAAAGAAGAAAATCTAATGACATGGCCTCCTTGTTCACCTGATCTGAACCCCATTGAGAACCTGTGGTCCATCATCAAATGTGAGATTTACAAGGAGGGAAAACAGTACACCTCTCTGAACAGTGTCTGGGAGGCTGTGGTTGCTGCTGCACGCAATGTTGATGGTGAACAGATCAAAACACTGACAGAATCCATGGATGGCAGGCTTTTGAGTGTCCTTGCAAAGAAAGGTGGCTATATTGGTCACTGATTTGTTTTTGTTTTGTTTTTGAATGTCAGAAATGTATATTTGTGAATGTTGAGATGTTATATTGGTTTCACTGGTAATAATAAATAATTGAAATGGGTATATATTTGTTTTTTGTTAAGTTGCCTAATAATTATGCACAGTAATAGTCACCTGCACACACAGATATCCCCCTAACATAGCTATAACTAAAAACAAACTAAAAACTACTTCCAAAAATATTCAGCTTTGATATTAATGAGTTTTTTGGGTTCATTTGAGAACATGGTTGTTGTTTAATAATAAAATTAATCCTCAAAAATACAACTTGCCTAATAATTCTGCACTCCCTGTATTTCTATTGGTAAGTGAGGAAGAGGAGCCAACACCTTCTGTTTATTGGATGGGTGGTAAAAGATAGAATAGGAAATAGTTGAG
>OW240920.1:105793502-105807573 GCA_933207985.1 Pelobates cultripes | reverse complement strand
AGGAGGAGGAAATGGGATCAAAATCCTTCCTTGTTTAATCAATTTTATTAATACAATAATTTGCGAAATCTGTGATTGTGAGGTTAGTGTAGGGAGGAGATGCACCCAGACAATGTTTGGAATTTATGGTATTAAAAAAAATGTTTGGGTTAATGAGTATTACTGGTAAAAAGGGAAGATAAAGGAATGCTTTGTGCACCATATCACTACAGCCTGCTGTATTGGTTATGGTAACAATAGTGCCTTGGTGCCATCCCATAGTAAGATATCAGATTGTTTTAGCACAGTTTGATAAATCCTTGGGTCCCATGACATCTGGTCACCTCCAGCATAAGAAATTTAACATATCTGTAGAGCAAAGCAGGACCAGTCAGAACTGGAATTATTGTCTGAGACCATCAGTGAAGTGCTCTCGGCCTTTGAGTGGGGTGCACTATCCACTAGACATTATGTGCTTGGAGTGTTTCATTAAATATTCTGGTTTGACAAAGAAGAAGACTGTGTTATAGTAATGTGGAAAATCTGCTGAAGTAACAGACTTCATTGAGCAGCATTTTTCTGTAGGATATATTTCTGAAGTAAATGTTTTAGTATTCTGTGCCAGATCTGAACATGATGTATTCTCCCTGTAGCGCATGCTTCAAATGCTTCGAATGGTGATAAATAATCCTGTCAATAACATATAGAGTTGTAAAAGAAGGTTGCTTGGATTAAGTGGAGATCAGCTATTGAAAGCATATTGATAAAGATCAAGATAATTAACATTCTGTAGCAACAGATTCCCTCATTTTCTGATGTATATTACTTTTGCCATAGTACCATCAACATTTTCTTACTCACCTGCAGGGTGTAAGCATACATTACATAGCTTGTGGAAGGGCTTTGGGCTAACCCCGTGCTCAGTGACTTTAGAATACTGTAACAAGAGTACTACATATATATTTAACCCCTTAAGGACACATGACATGTGTGACATGTCATAATTCCCTTTTATTCCAGAAGTTTGGTCCTTAAAGGGTTAAAGCAAATGGTTTGCATATATTTGCATACCACAATTAATGTAAGCAGATTGTGCTATTTTTTATTTTTGACTTTTTTTTTTCTTCATGTTGTGGGGATATTTAGGGGATAATAATAGTAAACAGTTGAGAATTGCCCACTAATTCAATTCTCAGATCCCAAAGAACGTTTATCGTAAGTGAAAGTATTTCATATAAATAATATCAGATTTATTTATAATAACAAATTAATTAATTAATAATAATAATATGTAACATGCGTGACAATAATCAATGAATATCCAGTATAACATGATATGCAATACAAAGGAATGGGTATTACGTTTCAGTGGCTAACAGCATTATCTGTCAAGACTTTGACGATTTATGAGGTATCCTTAACACAGACTTAAAGTGAAACTTTTCACAGCGAAGAACAGAATTCCTCAGAGTGCAGCGTAAGGTCGTAAAGTTTAGCTGACAGTTAGAATAACCCTTTCAATGCTGGCTAGATCTCCTAGGTAATTAAGATCTATTCTTATGTAATTTTAAATAAAATAACATTTAAACAAGTTCATTAGTCATTTCCTGGAACCATCCAATAAAAGAATCTACCATATATATAAGCAGAATTTGTCTAAAAGATATCTTATCTTATATTAGAGCAAATCAATACACCTGGATAAAAACAGCGGTATGCTAACACATGATAATATCACCTTAATATATAATTATTCTTAATTCCACCTGCAGAATGGAATGTTTATAACTATATATTCTTTAGTTAACTAAGATTTCTTAATATGGAAATCTGACCGTGCTTTATCCAGTCATATATAATGCTATTAATACATTTTAATTAATTAAATGAAACCAGTATAATTACCAGTTGAGTAGATATTTCATCCGATTGGTAGTCTCAGGAACTTATTTGGATGTCTCTCTGCATGGAGGTTGGAGTCCCCAAACTTCCAATTCCTCTCTCCTCTTTTTCTTTCTCCTTTGCATCTCCTTCATTTATCCCTATCTTCCCTTTGTCTTAACTTTTAAAGGGCCAGACTCTCTGTACGTCATCAGTTGATAACCCAATAGAAGCACTAGAGGTGTGGTTATCTTCCAGATCGCAAATTAGGTATTTGGTCTATAGAGGGCAGTCTTGTCCCACTAAACATACCTATCCAGGAAAGAGTTAACTTTTCTTGGTGGCTATTTTGACGTCATTTTGGCCTATCTAGATAGTGGCCATAACTTACGTATCCTTCACAGATCAAAGGGTTTATTTAAGTTTTGTCCAGACTATGTGTCTGGCAATCTGAGTTTTGACCCATAACTTACAATGGGACCTTATATGTATAGACAGTTAAATTGTATTATTTAATCTTCTCTGTCACAATTGTCTGGGTTTAGAATTGATTATATTCTTCTTATCACTTGTTTATACTATGCATTCCTTTAGCTCTGACAAAGTGGCTAGTCTTACAGAAAGAAATCTTGTGTCTTTTTGTTAACTTGAAAATAACAAAATGGAGTCTGGTCTGTTCAGAGTGACTCAGAATATACACTTTTAGTTTCTATCATAGCACAAAATGTCTGCCGATATAAATACTCTGACAATGTTCCACTGACTTCATGCATTGTGAGTTATTAATATTTATTATTTTGTGTTGATGCCCATATATTTTACACTGTTAAATTTTATGCATTTTACCTTTCTCAACCTAACTGAATGGAGTTGTAAAAGATTATCCCCGGTTGAAAATAAAGGATTCGAAGAAGCTTCTTTTGGAACATTGGCCTAAATGTGGTTGTCATAAGTATTCTAGTTAAGAATATACTGTGAATCTGTGCAAATAAGGCGCTTAAATCTATAAAGTACAGTAAACGAGTGAATATGAAAGCTGCTAACACACGATAGTGGGGACTCTCCACCCCACTTACAATAAGTATACAAAAGTGCACTATGAAACCAACCGGTGTACAGAGCAAAGTGTGTAGCGCTGATTAAAATTAGCACTTACCCCTAAGGGTTAACAAAGTGATATAGTAAATTCCCTACAAGGGAATAAAATAGACACTATATAGTGTAGTATATTAGAGAAATAGTGGTGTAAATAATCACAATAATGGATCCACTCACATGATACAGAGCCACTTAAGGACCGGCTCTGATCTCTTCCACTTGTGTGTACTTTAAGGTGACACACACCTGTATCATCCGTATCAAATGCAGACCTCAAACAAAGGCAAAGAGAGAAAAGCTTCTTTGGTGCAGAGATCCCAAACAAAGTGTATATAGATGAAATAAATTAGGGCTTCTCACCTTGTCCAGAGCCTTGAACTAGGCTCTGAGTAAAAATGGCAGATGTGACAGTATAGGGTGTCACTACCCTCCTTTATAGCAGCATGGACAATTCTTTAAAGATTAAAAATTAACAAATATTTATTTAAATAAAAATATATAAAATAACAGACCAAATATACAGTCTTGTTGTCCGAGACGCGTTTCGCTGATCCTCAGCTTTCTCAATCGGTGCCGTCCATGCCGCCGGTCTTCTTTTTTATTTCCTGGATAGGAGGGGTTAGGGCTACGTCATCCGTGATATTGCCAACCACGGACGGCGTTGGGCGCATGCGTCGTGCTGCGTACTCTAACCTTTCGTGACGTCATCGCGCACGATGTAGCGTGCGTGTGACGTCACTTCCGGTTACACGAGATGCCGTCCTCGTCAATGTTCCCCACAATTCGTGTGTGTTCTCTTAGGTCCGCCCCTTTTCCATTCCCACCATTTCAGTTCAGGGCAACGGTATGGGCATAATGGAATGAAAAACTTCCATTCCTATTCGGCTGTGCTGTATACCATTTTACCCTATACATCCATACTCAAGAAGGAGTATATACATAAAAAGAAAAAGAGAATATATACAAAAATCAGAGTTCCATCAATCTTAAAGATACATCAACTATAAAGTATAAAAAACTGCAATCTGCTTTATTTATATGTCTTAATGACGATGTATAATAACCATGTTGTCTTGAATTAACAAAGATAAAATATAGTGAACACTAAAAAAATATATATATATTAAAAAATATATATATAAAAAATATATATATATTAAAAATATCATTAAATATTAGGAAATATTAAAAAGTATATATGTATGTATAAAAAGTCACCTAATATATGGTGACTATTATAAAAAGTGACATAACTCAAAATCGTCATTAAGCCCATATGGTTGCATAGTGTTTAAATTAAAAATCCATTGCATCTCTGTTTGTCCTATATGTTTCAACAGATCTCCACCTCTCCAATTCACAACAATTCTTTGTATTCCTATAAAATTCATTAAATGGGGATCACAATTATGTTTTTCTTTAAAGTGCAGTGAAACGCTATGTTTTTCAAACCCTTTTTTGATGTTTCGTATGTGTTCCTGTATCCTGGTGTTTAATGTCCTTATGGTTCTGCCTATATAGGCTAGTCCACAGGGACAAGTGATCATGTAAATAACCTTGTTTGAGTGGCAAGTGATCATTTGTTTGATCTTAAATTGTTTAGTTCCATTCCCTGGAGGATTAAATTCTGTTGTGTGGCATTTTATACTGTTGGTGCCTCTGCAGGCTCCACATGTACCGCAGCCATAAAATCCGTATGATTGATTAAGGAAATGTTTCGTTTGTTGTTTAGGTGGTATATGGTTATGTGTCAAACTGCTCTTTAAATTACGTACTCCCCTATAGGTAATTATGGGTTTTTCCGGAAGAATGGAGTTAAGCATAGGATCACCCATTAGAATAGACCAATGTGTTTGTATGATTTTTTTCAGATGTCTATTGTTGCTGTTGAAGTCACAGATAAAATTCAGATTCTGAAATTCTGGGTCTGTTTTCTTATCTTTATATTTAATTAGTTCATTCCTATCAATGCTATCGACCTCTATGTATGCTTTCTCTAAAAGTTCTTTCTTGTATCCTTTTTCACTAAAATCATTGATAATTCTAACCGATTGTTCCCTAAATTTATCTTCTTCAGTGCAATTTCGTTTAATCCGTAAAAGTTGTGCCTTAGGTGCGTTAAGCAACCAAGGTGAGAAGTGGCAGCTATTTTCGCATATATAGCTATTTACATCTACTTTCTTAAAAAAAGTGCAAGTTTTCAATACACCTCCCTCTATATATATATTAAGGTCCAGGAACTCGACCGAAGTTTTACTAGAGTTGCAAGTAAGGCGAATATCCCAATCATTTGTATTAAGGTGGTTTAGAAAGCAATTTAAAGAATCCTGGTCTCCTCTCCAAATAAAAAATATATCATCGATGTAACGACGATAGGTAACGAGGCCCGCAGCCCACCCATCATTGTCATGGATAAACTCTTGTTCCCAGAGTGCCATGAACAGATTGGCGTAGCTGGGCGCGAACCTCGTTCCCATCGCCGTTCCACATGTCTGGAGATAAAACTGCTCCTCAAACCAAAAATAGTTGTTTGTGAGGATCCATTCTATACCCTCAATTATAAAATTGATATGTTTCTCAGAGAATTTCTGTGATTTTTCTAAAAAGAATTTAGTAGCTCTGCAACCCATATCATGAGAAATAATCGTATACAACGAACTAACGTCGGCTGTCACGAGATGATAATTATCATCCCATGTTATGTCATTTAGAATTTGTAATATATGAATGGTATCACGTAAGTAGCTAGGACTGGTACTGACAATGGTTTGTAGGCATCTGTCGATATACTGGGATAATTTACTAGAGATAGATCCAATCCCTGAGACAATAGGTCTCCCGGGTGGTCTATCTCTATCCTTATGTATCTTCGGGAGATAGTAAAATACTGGAATTTTTGGGTGTGATACATTAAGGAATTTATATTCCCGTTGATTTAAAACTCCTAGTGCTTTACCTTTTTCAATAAGGATGTTGTAACTATTAGTGATGTCCTTAGTGGGGTCTTTCGGTAAGATTTGATATGTGTTACGATCATTCAATAATTTTAAAGATTCTTTTACATATTCCTCTATGTCTAGGATGACTATACCTCCTCCCTTGTCTGCCGGTTTAATCACTATAGTGTGATCTTCTCTTAATTCTCTTAATGCTGTTCTCTCTTTAAAACTTAGATTATTGTTCTTAGGTTTTTTGACTTTTTGAATGTCCCTCATAACCATTTTTTCAAAGGTTATCATCTCATTTGAGATGCAACCCTTTGGAAAAAATGTAGATTTCGCCTTTAGATCCGTATGAACAATATCACCCTCTTGACTCATCCCTTGGGCCCTAGTTAGTGGTGTCTTCATAAAAATTTTTTTGATACATAGTTTTCTCTTGAACCTATTTAAATCTAGATATACGCTGAATTTATCCAGTGGTTTTGTGGGTGCGAACTTCAATCCTTTCTGTAACAATGCTCTTTGTGATGGAGTTAGTTCTCATTTAGAAAGGTTGAAAATCCCGTTCTCCTTGGGTATTTTTCCCTCCTTTCTTTTTTGTACACGTATCCCTCCTCTAACTCCCCTTCTTCTAAACTCCGTCTTCTCTTTCCTGGGGACATATGGTGCATAAGGGAGTCCTTGTGGCGTCCCTTCATGTGGCCATTCCAAAAATCCTCACCATTGGTGGATGTCGCCAATGGTAAGAATCTATTGTGTGTAGAATTTTCCCTATCTTTATATTTATTTCTATGTATATCCATATTTTGAGTGTTTTTTATCATTAAGTTAGATCTTGGTGATCTCTCTTTTTGTCTAATTGGGGATCTTAATTGTTTCCTCCTTACTACTTTCTCCCATTGTGGTTGAACATTGGCAGGTGGTTTTGATCTTTGTGGTAGACCTTCCTGTGACTTCTCTCTTCTATGGTCTTTTAAGTGTTTATTACGTAAGGGTGTTCTCCTAACTGTAGGGCTATTGTTTCTCCCCCTGCGGTAATAGTGCTGGCTGTTATCCCAATCATTTACCATTTGGCCATTATTTGTCTGAAACCTATTGTTTCTCTTTGTATGTGTTCTGACTTCCCCCCTTGCATAGTCTTCTTTATCTCTCTGATATTTTCTTTTCTTAATGTCTATTACACTTTTCTCTAGTTTTTCTAAATTGGTCTGGATGTCTATTAATGTATTGGAATATTGTTCTGATGACATATGTTCCACTAGGGAATTTTTTGTCTCATTAATTTCTACATCGAGCTTATGCAATGTCTGTGTACGTCTTTTAATAATCAGGTTCATCATTCCAAATGAAAAACTCTCCAAGAGGTCTGACCATTCCTGTATAAAGTCTTCTTCCTCTTGATCGAATGAGGGACTTTTGTAGAAGCGTAGGCCTCTTGGAGTAATTTTTTCTCTAGTATATTTATCCATTGTGGCAATCTCCCACTTAATTTTGATCTCTCTTCCCAACAATTTCTCTAGTTTGAATCTATCATTCCGTATTTTAGTTTGTAATTCTTGATCATGATTTATCCTTACATTTGTTTGGTCGTTAAATATAGAGTCAATATTTTGTCCATATTTGGACCTTCTATCAAACAGAGACATAATGAATATAGCAGCTCGCACAGGTAGGAGAGTATAGGTAAGATAGTTAAGAATATACTGTGAATCTGTGCAAATAAGGCGCTTAAATCTATAAAGTACAGTAAACGAGTGAATATGAAAGCTGCTAACACACGATAGTGGGGACTCTCCACCCCACTTACAATAAGTATACAAAAGTGCACTATGAAACCAACCGGTGTACAGAGCAAAGTGTGTAGCGCTGATTAAAATTAGCACTTACCCCTAAGGATTAACAAAGTGATATAGTAAATTCCCTACAAGGGAATAAAATAGACACTATATAGTGTAGTATATTAGAGAAATAGTGGTGTAAATAATCACAATAATGGATCCACTCACATGATACAGAGCCACTTAAGGACCGGCTCTGATCTCTTCCACTTGTGTGTACTTTAAGGTGACACACACCTGTATCATCCGTATCAAATGCAGACCTCAAACAAAGACAAAGAGAGAAAAGCTTCTTTGGTGCAGAGATCCCAAACAAAGTGTATATAGATGAAATAAATTAGGGCTTCTCACCTTGTCCAGAGCCTTGAACTAGGCTCTGAGTAAAAATGGCAGATGTGACAGTATAGGGTGTCACTACCCTCCTCTGAAACTGCTATGTTTACATCTGAAGGGTTAAAACCTGGCACCCAGACCACTTCATTGTGCTGACTGGGTGACTATAGTGTCCCTTTAAGCTATATTAATCCTTAAAACAAACATGCAAAGTTTAGAGTGCAAAAAGACAAGAAAACAAAACAACTATCACAGATTATACTTCAAAAATAATTTTCCATCAAATACCGTTAGTGTTATTTATTAAACCATGAATTGTAGTAAATTGCATTTTCAATTTCAAAGCTTAGCATACAGCTGAGCTAGACATTTTTTCCACATAAGCTATTTTGCCTCAAGCCATGCACCAATAAGTAACTAAGACAAAAATGTGTAATTCCCATGTTAGTTCTCTCCAATTCCTGGGTTAGTGAATAAACCCAGAATCTGTTATATCGTTGCCAAATACAGGCTGAGATTATGTTACAAACATAATAAATTATGTTTGTGGGGTTTTCCAAGTTAACATTTTCTAGATACTTTAGACATTACTGTTAAAGAAGTTTAGATTTTCCTCAGCTACTACTATTTGTCCTAAAAAACGTGCAAGATATAATATCATCTATATAATCTCCAAAATAATCAACACCGTATTACTATATGAATATTTTTTTCACTGTAACCTTTTATTTCTCCCCTAATGTCTCCACTTCATGTCCCCTAGGCTAACTTTCTAACTTCTGATTTTAACACTCTCTTGAAAGGGGAGTCTGCTGAGTCAATGTTGCTTCAGACAAACAGTAGCCATGGGGATTTGTTCACTTCCCTCACCAGAGACTGTTTCTTTCCTTGGTTTGAGACATCTGAGCTTAATTGAAACATGAGGAGGAGAGGGGAGACACATAAGCATGATGTCATGATTTCCACTACTTCACCAAAAGGCATGTACATTACTTTTCTTTTTAAACAAACACTGCAATAAATACAATTTGGAAGAAAGTTCAAGACATTTACTAGTATGTGTTTTTAGAAATGTTATTCTTAAAATAAGTAAAGTAAAAGAGAAAATATATGGTAAAAAAGTACTTTGTGCTGTGGGATTTAGTGATTTTTCCCACTAAGTGTGTCTCAGCTGCTTATTGTAGCGCCACGGATTTTACTATTGTTTCTTTTTGTGTTTTCGTTTTTAATCACTAATAGTTATCCGGGCAGCTTCTCCTTTCCCTTCAGATCTCCTTCCTATTATGGATATATTTGATAGGAGAGAAGGGTGGATGGAAAACATTTCTAATAAATTTAACCAGGTTTTAGTAGATGATCAAATCTCATTTAAAGAAAGTGATGATTTGGACATTATGGGTGAGGAACTTGAAAAACTTTTAAGTAGAGAACTTAAAATAAAATGGGAAGTATTTACCCTAGAAAAATACCTTAAAGAGGAGATTACACCTAGAGGATTGAGGTTTTATAAAATTCCGACGTTTGATAAAGACGACAATAGGTTCATAGGTATATGGAATAATGCCTTAGAGTCTTTTTCAGTCACGATGATCAGAATTATTTTAGATCAGAGAGCAATCACTTTAAAAAAATTAGATGTTGCTATAAAAAGTATCAAAGAGAAATTAGAACCCTTTACTAGTACAATAGATTTTGGAGAATTATCAACCAAGATCAATCGTAATTTGGATAGAATTGAAAAGGACACTTTATATATCAAACAGAAAAAGTACAAACGAGATTTGGATGATTACAAAAAAGGGAACGTTAGAAAAAGGTATCATATCAAAACAGATATTACTAATGGGGACAGACAGAACAATTATAACAGATATGACCAAAAAAAACCCCGTACATCATGGGCAGAAAGATATACATCTAGGCAATATCAGAGAGAATTATTTAAAGATAGAAATCTTGAAAATGACGATGAATGGACAGAAGTCAGGGGGAAAAAAAGACATTACTCCCAGACATCTAGAAAAGCATCTAATGTATATGTTCCACGATCCAGACAATTTCAACGTAGAAATATGTCTCAAGAAGGAACACCAAATACATATGAATTAAGATCTAAACACCACCCTAGTAGATATAGATCACAAGAAAGATCATATACACATAGAAATCGATATGAATCTTTGCAGAATATAGAAGAACCGTCTTTTTTAGGGGTTCCAAAAACCCTCATAAGACCTCCCCGTTCCCCTCTGAAAAGGAGACGTTCCTCGGGGGTAGAGGAACAAGAGGAGGGAAGGGAAAAAAGAAGAATAAGAAATGTGTAGATGAGGATAATCAAAAAGAGGAACCAATAAAAATTTTCAATCTATCAGATAAAATTCTAAACGAAAACCACAAAAAAATCTTGGCCAAAGGATTTAAATTTGCTCCCAGCTGTAACATCAATAAATTTGACACTTTTTTGGATCTCAATAGATTTATGCGAAAATTATGCCTTAAAAAATATTTTGCTACTAAGACAGACCAAAAATCTGTTGCATCCGAATTGGAAGAATTTAAACATACAGATTTGAAACCTAAATCTTCTTTCTTTCCTTATTACCTTAAAACAGCCAGCATGAAAGCTTTTGAAAAAGCATGTATTATTGATTTAAAAAATATTAAACCACTCTCTAGGTTCCAACAAAATCTTTCGGGTGGAGAAAGAAAAGCCCTAGAGGACCTTAGGAAAGATGATAAAATCATTATTAAACCGGCAGATAAGGGTGGGGGTGTGGTTATTATGAATAAGGAATTTTATTTAGAGGAAATTTACAACCAACTTAAAGAAGAGACCACATATGGCAAACTTACCATCAATCCAGAACCCAATATTAAAAAAACCCTTATCGCTTTTTTGAATCAAGGATTGGAGGAAGGTATTTTAAATCAGGATGAATATAAATTTTTAAATATGGATAAATCAATTATCCCAGTCATTTATATCCTCCCTAAGATGCATAAAGATTTAGCACATCCCCCAGGTAGACCGATAGTGGCGGGGGTGAACTCACTTCTTTCACCTCTTTCCCACTATATTGATACTTTTCTACAACCCGTAGTTATTGGCACTCGGGCGTATTTGAAAGATTCGATCCATGTTCTCCAGACATTACAGGAGATTACCTGGTCAGAGGAATATTTTTTGGTGACCAGTGATGTGAGTAGTTTATACACCATTATTGACCACCAGAAAGGTTGTGAAGCTGTTGAATTTTTTTTAAGGAAAAGGGATCTCCTTAAAGATCAACAGATTAAATTCATCATTGGGGGTATTTCTATGATTTTACACAATAACTTCTTTTGGTTTGAGGATAATTTTTATATTCAAAGAAGGGGTACCGCCATGGGGACCAAGTTCGCACCCAGCTATGCCAATTTGTTTATGGCATATTGGGAAGAATCTTTTATTTATGCCGAGCATGGCTGGAGTGCGAATTTGGTCCTCTATAGGCGGTACATTGATGACATTTTTCTTATTTGGAAGGGTGACCTCCCCTCTCTTAATGACTTTTTGGCCCATCTTAATGCCAATTCTTGGGGCATTAAACTTACTTCTGAAATTAGCAACCAAGAAGTTCACTTCTTGGATTTAAAAATTTCTGTTAATAATAATCAAATTATGACAAGCACCTATTTTAAAACTGTCGACGTTAACAGTTATATTAACTGTGACAGTTGTCATTTTAAGCCGTGGCTTTCTAATGTCCCTAAGGGCCAATTCATCAGACTCAAACGGAATTGTACTGAAGAAGATACTTTTTTAGATCAATCTAAATTTTTAAAAAAACAGTTTATTCAAAAAGGTTATGAGAGAGATGCCATAGAAGAACAATTCAAAGCAGTATGCACTAAGCCCAGAGAAGAACTTTTAATTTATAAAAAGAGAGATAATGATATTAGAGAAGAAAGGGTTTCTTTTATTTGTGATTTCAATTCTCAAAGCCATTCTTTTCATAAAATCTTAAAAAAGCATTGGCATATTTTAAAACAAAATGATGATTTGTACTCCTTTATAGGAGATAAACCTCGAGTAATATATAGGGGTGCTAATAATTTTAAAAATATTTTGACTCATAGTTATATTCCGAAGGAAATAGGGGTAAATAAAGATGTATATGGAAATACCCTAAGAGGTTTTTATAACTGTGGAAACTGTAGAGCGTGCAAAACTAGTAGAATTCTAACTAGAAAAACAGAAAAATTTCAGTCAAACACAACGAATAAGGAATATAGTGTTAAAGAGTTCATAACTTGTAGTTCTAATAATATTATTTATTTATTAACATGCATATGTGGTTTGCAATATGTGGGTCGAACCATACGACCATTGAAAACCAGGATTAGCGAACATTTGAGAAATATACAGAATGGGGTATTAACCCATTCTGTGTCTGCCCATATACACCAAAAACATAATGGAGACATAAGAGTATTGCATTTTATGGGAATTCAGAAGGTGTTAAAACCCTGGAGAGGGGGTGACCATGTGAAGATCCTTAACAAAACAGAAATGAAATGGATATTCGATTTGGAAACCCTCTCTCCTCAAGGGTTAAATATCGATTTCGATATGTATAATTATATTTAATTTTAAGGAACTATTTATGTTATAGGGACCTGATAGGTTTATATTCACTTTTAGTTTGTATTTTACTCTGATTTTTAATTGTTTTATATATTCCCTTTCTTCTCCTATATTGAATGTATGGACATTTATCATGGACATCATGGATTTTAAGTTGTAATCATCAAAGTCCATTCATTCAGAGAAGGAACGATCTTTGGAACGCATAGTGAATCTCCTTGGAACGCATAGAGAACCTGATTGGCTTTTCGTGGAACGCAGAAAACCCGGAAACGAAACGCTTAGTGCCGAAAACCGGAAGTGAAATAGCCGCAACTATAGCAGCCGGACGGGATCAAAAAGAAGAATGAAAATCTGCACGGCCGATTGGTTGTTGAGCAAAGGGGGCGGGTTTCCCGCGCTCTTTTTTATATTTAAATGTATTTGAAGCTTGTGATTTAATGTTGCACCTGAGGAAGACGAGTGAGGTCGTCGAAACGCGTTGTGCTTTGTGTATGGTACTTACCTGTGAACGGCATCATCATTGCTTTCATGTAAGATTTTTATATTTTATACAAATAAATGGTTATACTTGATCTTTAATTTGTATGCCTGTTCTACACCATTTTGCTTCGAGGAACAAGCTTCATATAGAGAAACATCTTTGAAAACCATCAAGAAACACCATCACCCAATACAGACTTTCAGAAATGGGATGTACTATTGAATTTTATACCAGCTGATCCTGTATATTCTGGGGTATTTGTGTGTTTTCTCTATTTGGGTTTATACTATTATAGTGCATGTATTGGATTGTACTTGGTGATATTATTCATTAGCGCTGCACACTACTTTTTTCTGTGTTCAAAAAAGTGAATATTGGTGCTAAAAAATGTCTGCATTATATTTCAAAATGCAAATTATGTTTTCAAATATAATACTGCATAGATTTTAATGTAATCTGTCAATGAAAGGAGATTAATACATGGATTACCGCCATACTATTTAGATATCCCTAATCTCAAGTAGAACTGGGACAAAATACAAGCACTGGTCAGCCATGGATTAGTCAGGGATTGACTGGTTTTACCCTTGCTGTGCCTGTGTGGGAGTGGGAGATAACTTGTGTGCATGATCCTAATGTGAGATTGGTTAGGATTAGGTTATTGTTGTGCCATACTAGCTACTAGAATTGTGATTCGGACATGACAGGTGCATAGTCGCCATATGGGCAGGTGAGGTATATTAGAACCTTAACCCAAATCTCACCCAATAAGACACTGACACTCTTATGTATAAGTCAATATGTCCACAGCTTTAATAATAAAGTTATTAATTTAATGTATACAAAACATACTAAGGTCATAGCCCACCCCAACCCCCAACATTATTAC
>OW240920.1:105779348-105793402 GCA_933207985.1 Pelobates cultripes | reverse complement strand
CCAGTGTGGTTTCTCACTCCACCAGGAAATCTATATTCCTCTTCTTCTGCTCCTTCCCAGTAACCAATTTTTCTGAATTGTAGGTAAAAATCTGTGTCTTATACTGAGAGGTGCTTAAATAATCAATTAGGTATTCTTTGTACTGTATTCCATCTTGGGTAATACCTGGACGTGGACAGTGATCAGCCTTTATTTCTGATTCCGGCCATCTTCTGTTTGACCGGAAATTAACATAATAACAATGTCCAAAATTAGCATAGCACATCTTTTCAGCATAAGAAGGCTGTTTGCGATAGTCATCCAATGGTAAACTATATGGCAAAGTCTTTTCTTGAATCACCTTCATATGTGCATCCAAAGTTTCTTTGACAAGCATCTGTCCCATCTCGCTTTTAATTCCAGCATCTTTAGCCATCACTGCTGAGTCTAGTATTAGGATTTGAGATAGTCCAATCACTTGTTTCTTGTGTATAATTGGTTTTGGGTATGGTTTCCAATAGGTTCCTTGTGGAATACCAGAATACGTCACATTGGCGATTACTTCGCTGTGAATTGTGTCTCTTTTCATAAGATGGTTCCTGGAGGTCATCCTCATGATCATGGAACTTGTATTGTATGCAGTCCAATTCAATACGGGAGCTTCTTGGTTGTTAACATAATCCCAATGCAGTTTCAAAACGACTACTAGGGTTGATGTTATCATGATAATGCTGCAGATAGTAATAAAGAGACACCACATCCAATTCTTCAGTATCCATTTGCTTCCATCTTTGCATTTCTTTCTTACTGTGTTCCATACTTTATGTAAAGTCTGTTTTTCTGGTAATGATGATTCATGTTCCAATTCTTCCATAGCAATTGTAAATATGTCATTTTTTGATCGTAGATCCTTCTCCTTTGCATTTTCAATTATCTGATCATCAGTTGGTCTATTGTGAGGCTGTGAGATGGGTTGCTTTTCCATCCTCTTTTGTGTTTCTCTTGCTTCCTTCGACAGTATCCACTGTGTCAGGGTCAATGGTTCTGTGGACATCTTGGAAATACTTTGCTGGTTTTAAATTATCAATGCTTACTGTTCTCTGTTGGCCTTGTTTGTTCTCCTTAATAAAAATTCTCGGATTTAAAATCGTCATGATTTTCACAGGCTTTTTCCAGCGTGGTCGCAGGGGGCATAGTGTATGGACCCTCTCCAGGACGAACTGGCCAACAGTAGGAACCCAAGTAGTAGGTGACGGATTGTGGTGCATCGTGGGTCGAGAAAACAATTCTCTAATTTCCTCTAACAGAACCAGCTGTTCTAATCACCCTGGTGCAGAAATATGTTCAGTAAAAGTTGTGTTACAAGGGACACCATACAACATTTCATATGGAGTTTTACCATTACTAGTATTAGGTATATTGTTAATGCCCAATTGTACCATAGGAATAAGTGGATACCACTGTGTGGGGCGAGCAACTAGAAACTTGGTTAATAGTCTTTTCACCTCAGCATTTTTCCGTTCCACAACCCCACAACTTTGAGGGTGGTTGGGTGCACTGATTTCCCAAAGTAACCCAAACGAGGTTGCCCAGTTCTGGGTTTCTTTTGCAGTAAATGCAGGACCACCATCTGAGTGGATGGTCCTAGGCTTACCAGTGCATACCAAGGAAGTGAGACTAGCAATCGTGGTATTAGAGGTCGCACTTCGCACAGGGTATAACCAAGTAAACCTGGTACATGCATCAACACATACTAAAACATATTTATAACCATGGGATGGTGGCAAAGGTCCAATATGATCAATATATAATAATTCAAAAGGTACATTGGGTATGGATTTTTCAATAAATGGTCCGACCGAATGATTCGGTCTATTCACTAATAAGCATTGCTTACAATTACCAATAACATGAACAACAGTCCTTCTCATATTGGGCCACCAGTATCTTTTTTTCAGAGTAATAAGTACATTATCTCTACCCAAATGAGCTTGTCCTAATCCTGAATGAGCCTCTAGAACAAGTTTTTCCCTCTCCTTTACAGGGGGAACAATGAAGTTATTACCATCAATGGTTACTATACAATCAACTCCTTCTAAATGATAGGAGTATTTGGTAGGATAGCCAGCTGGATTATGTCTGGTCTTATCCAGGCAAGCATTTAACTCTGCATCTACTTTGAGAGAAAGGGTATGTTTCTGTAATCTAGTGACCACATTAACAGAATAGCTTTGGCTGACACTTTGCGCCAAAGTGTCTGCCAGCTGGTTGCCAACTGTATGAGGTGAAGAACCTAACTTCCTGTGTGCAGGTTCATACACAATTTCAATGTCAGGTTTCTTTTGCAAATATGCATCAATTTGTTTCCACAAAGAAATATGTTTCAACGGTTTACGTTGTGCTGTAAGAAAACCATTTGAGCGCCAGACTGAGAGATCTTGTACGGTGGATCTTGCGAGATATGCTGAGTCTGTCACTATCAAAACCGGCCCCACTATTGACATACTTTCCTTTAAAGCATGTGTATATGCATATATTTCGGAATACTTTGCTGAATGATCACCTATGGGTATTGACCAAGTCTGATCTACCTGTCCTGGTACACATTTTACAATACCGCAACCTGCAGATTTATTTTTGTTTTCGGCTAAAGAATTTACAGCTGATCCATCTGTATAGAATATAGCTTTATAAAAATCATTAGGGTGTGTCTGTCTTTCCCATTTATTTTCAGAATCTGATGAGGTTGGTAGATCATCTAATGTTGGTAGTGTTTTGTCATGAATAAAGGTTAGTTGTGGATCCTCTAACAGAGCATACCATTTGAGCCAATGGCTTTTTAAAGCCTTTCTTTCTGTAATTGTTTGTTTCTGCAGAGCATTTAGTGAAGCAACAGGTGTAAATAACACAATCTGTTGTCCTTGAGCTATGTTTCTTGATTTTAATAATGTAATCGAAATAGCTGTCAAAACTTTTTCCAGAGGAGTATATTTTAATTCAGTTTTAGTAAAAACATAAGATAGTAGACATAAAGGAGTCACGTCATTATCATTATATAAACGTGCATATGCTACATGTGGGGAACATGTGATTATAGCTATAAGCTTTGTATCACAGTTTCGTTGGGCAAGATATGATGTGTTATTCACAGCATTAATAAGTGCTTTTAATGCTTTGTCATTTTCTGTTGTCCATTCAAAAGCAATTGTATTGCGTTAATTCTTAATTTCTCTTGAGATGGCTGAGTTTAATGAGACTATCAGTTCTTTATAATTTGGAATAAAAAACATTGCATAATTTAGAAGGCCAACAATGCTCCTCAGTTGTTTTAAATTCTTTGGAGCAGAAATATTCGATATCTTATCTTTGTAGGAACGTAGTCAAACCACGACCTTGATTCGAGATTTCAAATCCTAAATAGTTTACTGTATGTCTTGCTATTTGTGACTTTTTTAATTAAATAATATAGCCAGCTATTTTCAGTCTATGAAGAACTGTTTTCAATACATCCAAATGTTCACTTTCAGTGTCATGTGAAAAATATATATCATCTACATAGACTTCCACATTAGGAATGTCAGTTAGCAATGAAATAACATCTGCTGTAAATAATGCCGGAGAATTAATAAAACCTTGTGGTAATCTCGTCCAAACATACTGTTTACCTGCCCAGGTAAAACTAGTTATATAATAACTTTCAGGACTGATGGGATGGCTCCAGAAACCATTGGATAAATCCAATGTTGTTTTATATTTTCCTCTAAACATATGCTGTAATATGGATGGGGAATGTGTATTCTGAGCTGCTACAGGTGGTGTAACTCTATTCACCTCTCGATAGTCTAACACCATTCTCCATTTATGATCTGATTTTGGTACAGGATAGATGGCAGAATTCATGGAACTATATTGTTCCTTAATAACACCTTGTTTCAGCAGGTCATTTATTACAATCTGTATATCAGGTATTGCAAGTGGGTTAATTTTATATTGTGCCTGTTTCTTAGGTGCAAGTGTTCCTGTTGCTATATGATGACAAATATCCCTCCTGTGTCCTACTTGATTTTTCCATTGTTGAAAAACATCCCTATTCTGTACTAGAATTTCTTTTAATTCTTTTTTATTTGTTAATGAGGTGAAATTTAATTGATGTTCTATATGTGAATCAACATTAATAGGTACAGTAAGCTGTAGTGCAGGTTTTGAAACTATATCTATGAAATGTGAAACATCTTTATATGCAATTAAGAATGAAACATCCAAACTAGGATGTTCAGCCAGTTCAAGATTAACCTTCCTTCCATTAACTTTAATAGTATCATGATATAAAGGATATGTACCATTGCCCTCTAATGTTTCAATAGTAACATTAGAAAATGGATTGGTTTTTAATATGTTTTTCTGTACAAGTGAAATTTCTGCTTGTGTATCTAACACCCCTTCATATGTCTTCAGATCATATGTAATCTGCAAATCAAGATTATTCATCCTGATTTTCTTCTTGCTCTGGGTTTTGATTCTCGGTTTTCTTTATTTTTTGTATCTTTCTGGTTGTTGCTGGAGGATGTGTTGGAGGATGTGTAGTTGATGATGGGGTAGTAGAACTTCTATCTTGTCCTGTTCTGTCTCTATCCCTGACTTGACCTGGGGATCCTCCGTATTTGGCTGGGCCTTTAACCCTTGGTCTCAATCTATATCCTCCGCTATATCCAGGAAATTCTGAATATCTTGGAGCTTCTCCTTTGGAAGTTGACTGATATCTTTCAGTACGATCTATCTCTGTAGTTTTTTCTTTTTCCCTTTGAAATGTCCTATATGAGGGACGAGAATAATCCCTGTTAGTTCCATCTATAGATGTAGATGGTCTAGATTCCCTTTTTATGAATGTAGAACTTCTCCTATCTTGCTTTTGCCTGTCTCTTCTGCTTTTTCTTTGCTTTTATACCCCTCTCCTGTAAGATCCTTACCTAAAAGTGTGTATGTGCTCCTTAGGATTTCAGGCATTCTGTCACTTTTCTCATTCTCGGTCAATCCATGCAACCTTCTTTCTATGTCAAGTATTAATGCTTGACCTTTTACTAGTGGTTTCAAACAACCCCAAACCATGGAATGATTTCTGCTTGTGAATCTCATCCCTAAATTATATGCTGCTATAATCCCTGACTTTGTATTCACTCCCGCCAGTGTGTCTGACAGTGTAGAAATCGTCACTTTGCCATAAGTCTTCTCATATAGAGTGGATATTACAATATCCCAGTTTTCAGCTTCAGCTTGTGTAATTGACAGTCCAGAGGGCAGTAATGCATTTACTAGCCCCTGTCTCTGAACTGCAGTTTGAGTTGGGTAAACCCCATCTAACGCATGTGTTTTTTCATTAAGCCATAATGCTATTTCCTTAGCAGATGTTGGTACTATGCCAATAGTAGCTTTAATATTAGACATAGGAATACCCTGTATTCCTGTCCCCACTGTGTGAACTATAGGAGCACTAACAATTGGTGCTATTAACGCCTGTCGTAACAAGTCTCTCAAGAAAATAATTTCTGGCATTAACCTCTCTCTTTCTGCTCGTGCAGACTGTGCAGGTGCCGGTAATTCATGGCTGTGTACGGGAACATATAGTAATCCCCTACCTCTACCCCACTGTCCTGGGACTAATGGACCATGTCTTGCTGGTGTATTAGGTATATTAGGTCGTTTACCAAATAGTTGTATATATGTCTCTCTTGTCATATTAATTAAGGTCTGTGTACTTAAATCTGGTGGAGTGTTAGGTAGTTCTGTAAATGTTGGCTGATCTAGATCCACATTTTCCGCATCAGTTAATTGCTGATTACAGCATACCTGGCTCCTGCACCCCAAGGGCCTTGTACAATTTCACATAGTACCATTTCTCCATGATGAAGATCTCTCTGTGCCTGGGCTACAAAAAGTTCATTAAATTCTCAATATCTCAAGAATAATTGTCCCATGACAAAGAATTGTGTCTTCTCTTACGTATAAGAGGTTACCTAGGTATTTTTGCTTAAAATAAGTAAAGCTAGTGCTTCCAGCCCCACGTTAGGGCGCCAATTGTAACCGTTTGTACTCCAATTTACCGCTATAACGTCTTATAACTTCGAATTTAGCAGGGCTAACCATACAGATATCTTAGCTAAATATTGTATAGTCGGTATAGAGTTTCTCTATTTAAAATACATAAATAATTGAGAATACAATAAAAATAGGAGTTGGAAGCAATAACTTTTGACTTATTAATATAGTTTATTGAATAAATGAAATATAAAGCAGAGTATATAAAATTAAATGAATAAATGCTTGCAATATAATTAGTATAACATACCCTCCTGATTATACAGGTAATCTCTCAGTATGTCACCTCCAGAGTCGGTCAGTATGTCTCTATCTAGCATTGATCTAGCATGTATATATAGTATAGCATTTCTAATTACTACTGGTAATGTATGGGTTAATTCATCTTAGGGTTAAGAGCAGTTCATATATAAAAATAAAGGAAAAACACCCTTATCAGTCTAATGTCATAACCTAGACATCTTTAATCTGTATTTGGACTAGACGTTAGGTTGACATACACCTTAGGGTTAAGAGAAGGTCATATAACAAAATAAGTCTAATGTCATAACCTAGACATCTTTAATCTTTATTTGGACTAGACGTTAGGATGACATAGGCAAAGCCTTGAATTGTTATTGCATTAAATTAAGACAAGATGGAGTAAACATGTTGTGTACTGTAAATAGGTAAAAGGTTATTAGTTAAAGAAACAGTTGCAGTTTAAAGAAATACAATGTAGCAATGTGTATTATACCCACAATTGCCCATCACAACAGTAACAAAAAGATGTTGCAGGTAGTCTGTAAGTGGATACAGTATCCGTAGAAAAAAATTGTTACAGGTAACTTATAAGTGGATATAGTATCCGTGATGATGGATAAGGATATAGCCCCTGGGAGAAAAGACTGTTTTATTATTACTATAAAAAACAGGGATAGTGGGGGATATATTAGCCGACAATGCAATGAATTGCGGAGGGTGTGCTGGAGTATCTGGGGAGCGGTGTAAACCGAACTAGCACAATAATTGTAGTGCTAGTCGGTAAATAACGCTGTCCCTCCAATTAGAATACCCCAGAAGAAAGATCCCCAAATTTAATGTGGATATGGGGGGGGGGAACTGAGGGAGAGTAAAGAGTGAATGGCAGTATAAGCCGTATTAATGATATGGCCGGAACATTAGCCTATAAAACCTCTCTTAACCCCAGTTCGCTCAATCAAAACCCCAAAGCCACAATTAGGAAAATTATACACAAAAGGCCAACAGGATGGGGTAATAAGAGTTAGTCCGATCGGACAAAACTCAAAAATCTCAAATATTCACTTAGTGTATATAAATACCCCTCTACCGTGTGAACGATACTGTGTAATCGGTCAATTGATGATCCTTTTTAGAATTTGGTCACTGTACACACACACTTTTTCACTTTATTTCTCTGTTTTATTTTATTCCCCTGAAGAGGGATTAATAAAGATTTATACATATTATAACTAGTTCGTTTTAGGCTCCATTACTGGCAACTTTTTGCAATAAATTGGCGGAGTTGATAATTTTTAGGGTTTAGATTCTGATTTTGGGTGTACTGTTTCAGTTTAGCCATTTCATTTCTTTCTTTGTTAACATTCAATATATAACTACATTAATTATGGATCTATAACTTACCACACATGTGAGCTCTGGATGTCGGCATTCTCTGTCAGCCAGCACGCATGCGTGAAGAAACCGCGTCATCATGCTGACCGACGGTCTGTACGTAATGACATCATTTACCCCAGTAACAAATACCGCATCACCGTAGATGCCGGTTCACATGTTATTAATAGCCACAATCCCTGTACAAAGAAAAATATAAAAATGATACAAACATGATGATACACGTAATATAAAATAATAATATAGTAGTGTGCCACACAGAGTATAATGAAGAACATACAGATCAGCATTAACTATAATATAGTGTATTCTTTGCATACGTTGTTAAGAAAAAGTAGATATACTTTCAATAAGTGTAAATTAAGAACTTATCCCTAAATTAAAATGCATGATTTATACTTTCCAATACTTTTTTGTATCTATAAAATCTGAAAGTGCTATGTGCGTGAATAGCAAATTTATGCTGAAAAATATTTATAGAGGTGCTGTTAATTCCATAGTAATTAATTTGTTGATTCATCATTCAAAATATAGTGTTAATAATTAT
This sequence comes from Pelobates cultripes, assembly GCA_933207985.1. Lineage (NCBI taxonomy): Eukaryota > Metazoa > Chordata > Amphibia > Anura > Pelobatidae > Pelobates > Pelobates cultripes. The sequence goes on along the minus strand of OW240920.1, from coordinate 105,785,148 downwards.
TGCCTAAAAACCCTGAAAGTGCCTTGTGCATGAAAAAAATAATATATAAAGGGAAAAATGATTTGTTAATATATCATTTAAAATATAGTGCTAATAAATATTACCAAAAAAACATTATAGACACCGACCATCTACTCCAGATACTCCTGTATATGCACACTACTACCCCAAATTGCGACATAATTATATTGGAATAATCTTCGATGTAGTTAAATTCAAAACAACATACCAGCTATCAATAAATGATTAAAGTCACAGTACTAGTTATTTAGATATGCCTCATCTGAAGCTATGCAAAACTTTAAGTATATGCTAAATAACTGCATAAAAGGACTGAAAGCATGACACTGTAGGTTGCTATAATATCTATAGTCCAAAGTATTAGACTTATTGAATTAACATACCTATATGTCTTTAAACTACATAACAATCAATTACCAATAATCTGCCACCTAACTTAAAAATTTAAGTTAAAAACAATATATACAAGCAGGAGTTATATCATAGAAAAGAGTGATACGAAATCACTTCATTAAGGCCTTTTGGTGAGACTGTATCAAGACGGAAGATCCAATAGGTTTCTCTATTCAGAAGCATCTTTCCTCTATTGCCTCCACGAAGTGGTTCAAGAATGTGATCCATTGCCGTGAATTTAAGGGATGCAAGAGGATGTTGTTGGTCCAAAAAATGCTTAGCAACCAGTTTATCACTAGTGCTGTCCCTGTAGACTGTACGGATATTTGACCGATGTCTTCTGATACGCTCACATAAGGGAGTCTCGGTTTTACTTATATATGATAAACCACAAGGGCAGGTAAGTTTGTATATTACAAACGGTGTTTTACAGGTAATAGTGTGATTTATATGGAACTTCTTATTGGAATGGGGGTGATTGAAGGTCCGTGACGGTACCATATGGCTACATGTCACACAACCTAAACATCTGACACTGCCCCGGTGCTGTCTCCTGTCTTCCCGCACATAACTTTGTGTTGGATCCGTTTTAACCCATATATTTAAGGTAAATTCTTGTTGCGTTTGTAACATATTAAAGGTTTCTCTTTAAATATTGATGGAAGTGTAGAGTCTTGAGCCAATATATTCCAATTTCTTTTAACAGTATTCGATAACTAAACTGATATTTCATTGTAGGTTGATTCTTAGTTACAACTTCCTTTGGAGTAAATTCTCTGGCCTGTTGTAATGCTTCATCCAAATGTTTATTGTTATATCCACGATTAAGAAATCTCATTTTCATATGTTTTAATTGCTCTTCTCTTATTTCTTCATTCGAGTTGTTACGTATAGTTCTCAAAAATTGTGCCTTAGGAAGTGAAGACCTAAGCCGTTCTGGATGTGCACTTTGTGCGTGTAAAATCGTATTTTGATCCGTGGGTTTAGTATACAATGAATACTGTATACTGTTATTTTCCACCCAAATTTGTAAATCTAGAAAGTGTACTTTGTCAGTACTAATCTCTGATGTTTAGGCCTGGACGCGATGACGTGACCGGCACGCACGCACGCACGTACGCATGCACGCACGCACGCGTTCCATGTGGTTCCAGGGAGGAATGACGAGACGCTCGTATGGCTGCGGTAGCTAGCACACTGACCACCTCCAGACGATTGGTAAACTAAAGGGGCTACTCCTTCCTTCCAAAGTCTTGCTGAATTTCTTGCCAAATTTGATGCTAGACAAACTGTTTAGGCTAAAGATATAAAGCTGATATATGATTAATATAAAGATTATGACGGCTCTGGCAGGAAGATAATGACAGAACAAACTCTCCTATACCTTCTTTATTGCTTTTCAACAAATTCACCCACTGAAATGTTTTTTTTTACAAACTTAGTCTCTGAATTGAGAATTGATTTTTTTTTAAGCCAGATTTCCAAGTTCCAGATCTTAAAATTGGGCGTGATGCAATTAATGCAATTAATGTAATTGATGCAATTGGTGGCAATGGGTGGCTGCTAATACTATATATATGCATGGAACCTAAGGATAATCGAAAAACGAGAATGGTCTGGCGTTTAAACAAATGACTTGTTGGAACATTGCTGCGATATTGCTAAATATTGCTAAATCAGGAATTGGTACTGAGTCAATAAATAATTGCTAATTGTCAAGCCAAGTCAGAAGATTAAACTGTTTGGCGTTTAAATAAATGACCTGCTGGAATATTGCTGGGATATTGCTAAATATTGCTAAATCTGGAATTGATACTGAGTCAATAAATAATTGCTAATTGTCAACCCAAATTAGAAGATTAAACTTGACGATATAAAAATAAAGCTGGAAGGTTGGAAGACTGGCCTGGTGTAACTAGTAAAATGGCATCCTTAACGACCGTTCTTGGATGAATGGTGAAGATAAAACGAATGGCGATAATCTGTTTTTAAACAAATAAATAAATAAACTGCTGGATCATTGCTATAACAGGAATAGAAACTGACACCGAGTTAATAACATTGTGCCAAGCTAGAAAGCTGGAGAAGGCCAGTGTAACCAATATTATGTATATATATGAAATCTATAATTGGCAATTGATATATGACACCCATAACGACTGCTTTAAGAAAACCATTGAAGATCATTAAAGATAAAGGACTGTTTTTTTTTTATGGTGGAAATCTGTGCATAAATAATAGAATGCCAAATTCTGTTTTTTTTTGGATATGTGACATTTATATATCAGCTAGTCAATGGTAAATCTATACTTCAACTTGTGACATCTAAATATCAACCAATTAAAGGTAAATTCATATTTCAACTAAACGCTGATACACAGTTTTGATCTAATTAATATCTACAGATTATAAAACAATATGCCTCCCAAAAAGGAAAAAGAAAAGGAGAAAAACAGCAACACAGCTATAGATAAGCCTAAAGGTGCTAATATTTTCTATTCACCTAAACTTCAAGAAAGAAATGCCTTGAGTAGACTATCTCATGGAGAACGAAGGGAATCTATACCTTTAGTTCAAGAACAAATCCTAGTATCTCCACAGGAGGTAACTTTACAAACACTGAACGATGCATTGGAAAATCTATATACTAAATTGAAACAGGATGCAGAAGATAATTCCAGAATATTAAAAGAAGAGATTGCAAATTTATCTTTAAATCTCCAAATACAAGCGGACACTCTTAGGCAATTACAAATTAACAACGAGGAACTGACGAGGAAATGTAACTATTGGAGGGAAAAATTTCAACCATAGAAATAAAAATGGGTGATTTAGAAGACCGTTCAAGGAGGAACAACATCAAAGTAAGAGGGATTTCAGAAAATATCAAATTTGATCAATTGGAACAATATTTAAAAACCCTCTTCCAAAAACTCACTCCTGACTGCCCTTTAGGAGATCTACCATTTGAGAGATTCCATAGATTAACTAAACCAAAACATCTGTCTTCTAATGTGCCCAGAGATACAATTGTATGCTTTTCCAATAACCAGGTGAAGAATAGGATTATGCAAGCTATGCAGAATAAAGGATTTGATGATCCCGGACTCAAGGATATAAAATTATATTCGGATTTATCTATGATGACTCGTCAATCAAGGAAGAAATTTGCTACCCAGACTGCCATCTTAAGAACTCACGGGATCAAATATAAATGGAACTTTCCAACAGCTCTCCAAGTATACTATCAAGATCAACAATTTTCCATAAAGAATGTAGAAGAAGCACAACAGTTTATATCGACATGGAAGTTAATATAGAACAATAGAGTTTAATGTTGACTTCCTCCTATCCCCCGTTCTCTTCCCTCTCCACCCCCCTTCTTTTTTTTCTTTTTTTCTTTTTTTCTCCCCTCCTCTCCCCTCTTCTCTTTCGTAAAGGAGGACAGAGGTGAGATGGAGGGGAGGGATGAAGAATTATTAGGTATTATTAGAGGGATATTCCTATAGTATAAGGACTTAATATTTGATAAGTAACTAAATTTTATAACGTAACACTAAAATTAATTATACTATAAATCCTAAACATTAGAGATATATACCAATATTTATAATATAATGGATATAATGATATGAGTGAAATAACTAATCTACCTATGTGAATTGGGGTTAACAATTACCTCTCTAGTATTTGATCACTATAATAATAATTGACAACACTTAATGCACAAAGAAAAGTCACTAAGATAGGTAATATATAAGGAAATGAACGAAATAATTTACACACTTATGAAAATTGGGGTTAAGAATAACCCTCTCAAAATAGGATCACTATATTAATAAACAATAACACTAATTGCACAAGGGAAAGTAAAGGGAGGGGGGAAAGGGAGGGGGGAGGAGGAGAGGGAAGCGGGGAAGAGAAGGGGGAAGAGGTTGAAGTTGTACAAGCTAGTAATTGTATGTCCTGTGTATATATATATATGTAAATTTTTTATTGTTTTTTTTTTCTTTTCTTTTTTTTTAGTAATATTGGTAAATGAGATGGAACAATCTACTTAACGTGATATTGAATTATAACATCTTAAATTTGGCACAGGGAGATGTGGAGAGGATAAGAGAGGGGAAAGGATATATATTAAGGTATCTTACTTTGTCTGGTCAATAATAATGGACATAGATCATTGATATGATAATAGAGCGATCTACTTATACCCATGATCATATGCCTAAATGTTTATTATCATAAGATCAGTAACTAGAACTAATAATTTTATTTCTAAATCTGTTTAGTTCATATTGATATATGTATATACATAGAAAAGGCCAGGGATGGAGAGGAAGGAGTTAGAGAGAAAAGGAAAAGTAATCATAGCCTATATATAAATGTTGTATTGATAAGAACTAACAAATGTCTTGGGGGTGAGAAAATGCTGGCTAAAGCTTAAAATCTGTCTATGGCTTAATGTCTCTTATATTCTTCTATGGAACCATATTTCCCTGCACATTAAGGCAGGCTAGTCCAAGAGTTACATGGGAATGATTTCCTCTTGGATTATTAAAGGCGGGAGGAACTCCCCCCTTATTGTTTTATTTGTTCACAACTTTTTTATTTTTTATTTTTTTATTTTTTTTTGAGACTCGGTTTGGGATGGGAGGGGGACTTTTGGATCAGGGATGTCCCTTAAAATAATTACTTGGAATGTCCAGGGTATGAACTCACCTCAAAAAAGGGGAGCTGTATACAAATTTTTAATTGAAAATTCAATTGATGTAGCTTTTATCCAGGAGACCCATTGGATTGATACTCCTGATAGACTATGGAAATATAAAAAATTCCCTACAGTTTATGCGGCAAATTTAGAAGGTAACAAGAAAAAAAGGGGAACGGCTATCATTATTTACAATCGATTTAGTCTTGAAGTTATTCACTCAATAACTGATAAAAATGGTAGATATCAGGTTTTAATTATAAAAATCAATGGTCTCACATTTACCTTTGTAAATATATATGCCCCGAACTATAATCCATCAGCCCTCCTAGACCAAATTATGGATATTGTAGATGAAGTTGCCTGTGGTAATATAATGGGAGGAGATTTTAATAGCGTTGTTAATTTAACTAAAGATAGAAGTCATAAATATTCTGGGAATGATAGTACCTGTAATATAGGATCATCAGGTTTATCCGATTTTTTAGCCAAAAATTCCATGTTTGACTGCTGGCGAACTTTGAATCCTCAGGAAAGAGATTACACATTTTTTTCGCATGTACACCAAACCTATTCTCGTATTGATATGTTTTTAGTGAAAGAAAGTGTCTTAATTAATATTATAAAATCTACAATTGGTTCTATAGAGATTTCGGATCATGCTCCAGTTTCCTT